>CM076982.1:20789900-20927400 GCA_039105355.1 Benthosema pterotum
GGGTCACTACACTACTCACTATTTTGGTCACCGTCTTCATACTTCTAGTTGATTCACAAAAACGATAACTGTTCCAAGTGTGAGTGCTTTTCACATAGCAGGCACGATTTACACTCTGTCTCGAGTCGACTTATTCTCTTCTTAATGCCAGATCCTACATTCATAACCTCGCAGGCTTATACGAGAGATGAGGTCAACGACCTTAGGGGCCCTAATCTCTAGTGAGGTAAAACCCTTGTCCTTATTCCTTACTACGGAGAAATCTGAAGTCGTGCTTTTTTACTCGTATCAGCGCTTTCACATTGAGCTCTGTAAATGTGCATTGTGCAATTTATTATAGTCCCTGCATGGAGGAAGGGTGCATGGGCAGGGAGGGGACATTAGTAAGTACTACATGTACTCCAACGGGTTGTGCAGGAAGTTGGGCGAAAGTAGTAGTGTGAAGGATCTAGCTAGTATAACGAAGAGTTGACCATCATTTTTTGTGTTGTGTTAACTTGAATGCAATACTCAGAATGTAAAAGAAAAAAGTTGTCACTCACTGCATAAGGAAACCACACTAGTCCAATTATTAAAGAATGCACTGCTGGAAAATTGTTTCCAACAGCACAACTGAATTCAGTTGTGCTGAGTCACAGCTGCACTCTGCAACGGGACAAAATAAAAACACACAGTTTTTGCCAAAAACTGTGCCAAATACCCTATTGCGATTGCGATGATAATGATATTGCAGGAATGACCAGTGTGCATAATATTTTCAGAATGAGATGTTTAATTCAATTAAATCCTCAAAAACACCTGTATAACAAGTTGGGCGAAGGCACATATTAGAACAGTGTACTGATGATTCTCATGTTGTTTTTGCTTATGTGTATTATAAAAGAGATGACACAAATAGTCCTTTAACAATATTTATTAACATGCCTGGGGATATTTGTAGGATACGCACTAGGACGACTTAACTGGATATTTCACATGAGTTCATATTAACAGCCTCAAATGAACTTAGAAGTATAATTCATGGTTGTATGAGCAGATTTTTATGGCTCTAGCTGTGATTCTCAACTAGTTTAATTACATTGCGGACCCGTAAGTTCTTTAAATGCACCATTAAAAGACAATGCTTATGTCTTATGTCATATAACGATATTACAACATCCAAAATCCCACTTGATATCTAACTAGTCTCATATCACAGCGCACAGCCCTAGTTAGAATGCGGAAATGTACACTAATACAACAAAAGTGCCTATTTATTGATTTGGCGTGTCTCTCAGGCAGGGATAATGCGTGTGAGAAGACATCATACATGTTTCTGCGCAAGGAGCTGCCTGTGCGTTTGGCCAACACCATGAGAGAGGTGAACCTGCTACCTGATAACCTCCTGAGTCAGCCCTCCATCAGACTGGTCCAGAAATGGTGAGAGACCTCGTCCAGAAATACATTTAATACATGATGATAGGGGCTCCGACTCTGTGTGTGTGTGTGTGTGTGTGTGTGTGTGTGTGTGTGTGTGTGTGTGTGTGTGTGTGTGTGTGTGTGTGTGTGTGTGTGTGTGTGTGTGTGTGTGTGTGTGTGTGTGTGTGTGTGTGTGTGTGTGTGTGTGTGTGTGTGAAGGCTGTCCCCTGAAGCTCGGGTGTTCAGTAGTGCAAGTGTGAGTGAGTGTGAGCTGCCGTTGGGAGGATTACAAAAGAAGAATGCAGAAATAAACAGAGTCAACATATCTATCTGGAGATGATGAATGATTCTTAATAGAGTATCCTTGAGTAATAACACCAGTGTGAAGTGAGTGGAGCTTTCATCATCATACAGCTCCATATATGGTGAAGATCTAAGATTTTAGTTGAGAGATTTGATTTTAGTTGAGATGTAGAGTTGATGGCTGGTTCCGTATAGCCAGAACTAGGTGATGGTCCATCACCTAGGCTGATAGAACAGTGTGCAGAATGTGAGTTTCACTTTGGCTTCACTTTCTCTTCAGGTACATGCAAAGCTTTGTGGAACTACTGGGCTACGAGAACAGAAAACCAGAGGATCCTCACGTGTTGAACGAGTGAGTAACATACGCTGACAAGGCCTGCCAAGAGAAAACAAGATCTGTCTCTCACTCTCACCCGCGTGCAAGACACTTAGGGAAGTGTCGTATTAAATATATGATTCAGGTTAAAATCCAGCTTGTCCTTTCACTGCAGAGCACTAGGCAACACTTGAGTATTATTACCCTCTGTGGTATAAATTCATGTAACAGAAGGTAATATTCAACACAGTCGTAGGTGTGTCAACCTTTCAGTACAATGTACTGTAGGTAGTAGTACAATAGGTGCTGCTCTAAATAAATGTGTAAATCATCTATCCATAGCACACTGCCCTGCCTCACTGAAGTTGTCATTCCCTGTAATAAACAAAGCCCTATTCTAGGCTGATTAGACCGTTAAGAGTGTATGTTTATGCCATAACAGTGCCCTGGTTACAGAGTGACAATCCTTTTATGACAGATAGAGGTTGTGTCCCTTACCATCAGTGACTAGAGGCAGCATTGTTATGGTCATGATATGACCAACAGATATTTCAAAGTACAGCAATGTCCAAGCCTTGGAAAAGTTGTGGATATTGGAAAAGAACAATGGGTTGTGGATATTGGAAAAGAACAATGAGCTCAGACCAAGTTTAGGCTGGTCTGGTGTATCAAAAGGACAGGAGCAGGACTAGTAAGGCATGAAGAAACATGGCACTGGAGGAAACTTATTAATGAAGCCTTTCTCTTATTAACAGGGTGCAGGCAAAAATATGACCCAACGAAGATGTATTAACTTTGCTTGCACCCTGTTAAAAAGATGGTGCTGTAATTTTGGTATTTTTCCAGTTTTTCATGTGTTTATGTGGTGACAGCACTACATTTGACCCCATCGAGGGGTTTTTATGTGGAGCCAATGGGTGACATGAATAGTGTGACGTATCAATATTGCACGTGCCTATGCACCTCCCCCCATTACCGGTACATATTTTGTAGTACGACAGCCTCTGTGGGCGGAGCTGCCACATTCACACGTACATATGTTATGTTTGAATATCATGGCAGCAGCTCCATTGTCAAGCAAAACATTACCAGCTGTCTGATGGAAGATTAAAGCAATATTAATTTCTTTCTCCTCTTCAATGCGTGCGTACGGTGCTGCGACTTGCCAGAAAGTAGTGTAAGCTACTTTGGTTGAATGCAAAAAAAAGTGGAAAGAAAAAAAGGCTTATCGTTTGACTGCTGTCGTGTTGCCTTGTGTGTCTGTCTAAAATCACTTCTTTTAATCAGAACTGATTATAATTATAAACTGATTATAAATTATAAACTAATTATAAACTGATTACCTACTGTTTTCCATCCATCCATCCATCATCCATCATCCATCCATCCATCTTTTCGTCTACTAATTCCAGTTTCCTGGAGCTGTTGATAGAGGTCCGCAACCGCAACAATGACGTGGTTCCTACCATGGCTCAAGGGGTTTTAGAATACAAGGAGAAGTTTGGTTTTGACCCCTTCATCAGCAGCAACATACAGTACTTCTTGGACCGCTTCTACACCAACCGCATCTCTTTTCGCATGCTCATCAACCAGCACAGTGAGTGTCATCAGAGGTTCATACAAGTTTTTCTTACAATTAGTCCACCTGACAGCAGCAATATACAGCAGGGTTGAGTTCTGAAGTTCATTAACAAGCAGTCAGTCAGTTCTATTTTGGAAGAGTTTTGTTGAGCTTTGAGTCAAACAAATCCTCTTCTCACATCTTTAGAACATCAACTACTGATGAATGAATTAATTAATTCAGATGTTTAAATATAATGTAACTCTTGAGAGCTTAAAATAAGGCTAAATGGTTTCATTTGGTTTCATTTTACGCGTTTCAAGAGTTACAGGTCTATAAGCATCCATTTGGTTACCAACGGTCCATCATTTTAGCTGGGGACCACCTGAAATCCTTTTGAAAACCACTGGCTTAATGCAATATTTGCAGCAAGATGTAAGGCTGCCTTTACAGTGTTGACATCAAACGGTTGTTTAGCAGACTGGTTTACGCCATCAAGCATGTGTGGGAGCGACATCCAAGAACAATAACAAAAAGTTCAAAAAAGAACGGGGAACTGGCTGACATCAAGAATGAGTTTTTCTTATGCCAAGCAGGAACTGGGAGGGCAGAGGAAGGGGAGGGGAAATAATGAAACAAAAACATGTGATTGATTGACGCTCCGCTGCGTCACTGGAGTGCTGAAAATATGTTCAAGTCATCTGAACTATTCTGTTGTAGCATATCAGTGTCGCATTATCCATGCTAGTTTGCACGTAGCATCACTCAGTACAAGCCTCATGTTTACAGTGTAAACATGTCGTCACTGTCTGGCGCACAGCATCACATTACTGTAATGTACAGTAGTATGGCGTTTTGAAGAGGGAGTGGAGAGTATCCCTCCTTATCTTCTCTTTCCTCTTTATCCCTCCTTATCTTTCAGTGCAGTCAGTTTAATGCAACGTCAAGTAAAACACAGACCGCACTTGATTTATTTATTTTACAAAAATGTATGTTAATGACATTTAGAAGATTTAGAACACGTTCCTTTGGGGTTTTATGTATGTAATACTGTATGTGGTTTTATTATATGTAGAACTTTTTGGTTTTAGAAGTGAGCACAGTGTCTCTGATGTCATCGACAATACTTCCTGGACTACTCATGTTGTCTCAGTAATGGGGCCTTCAGATCTGAGCAGATGCCGGCAGGTTTTCCATTACAGGAAAAGCATGCCACCACGGAAAAAATAAGCCGGAACTAGCCAGAAGTTTCCATTGAAACTTTCAAAAAAACAGGAACGATGTCACAGCTGAGCAGAACACCAGCTGGCATCTGCTCACATTTGGACGGGGTCTAAGACAGCCCTTCTCTTTTCCAGAAGGAGGAACAGTGCACCACTTTGGGAATTGTAGGCCAGAAAGTAGTGTTGGTGACATCAGAGACAATGGCTTACTACTAAAATCTAAAATATCTAAATCCATATACCGGTATTACCCCATAAAGACCCCCAAGAAAGTGTTCTAAATCTTCTAAATTTCATTAACATATCTTTTTGTAAAAAAGGGGGAAATGTCCTAAACAGATGAGGAATAACATTTTCATCACTGTTCAACATCACTGTTCACCAAAAGTTTTTGTAATAAGTCGAGTAAGTAGATTTGGTCATGGATTTAATATTTTCAGTAAAATCTATTAAAATGTACTTAATTTTAACATGTTTCTATTCACTGTATTTCTTTGTAGCTCTCCTGTTTGGCAACGACACCAACCCAGCTCATCCCAAACACATTGGCAGCATTGACCCCACATGTCTCGTAGCTGATGTAGTTGGAGGTAAGATATGAAGACCTTTTCTCTTTAAACATAACTTTTTTAAATTAAAAAGTTTTTTGACTAGTTACAAAAAAAGATTCATATTCACTCTTGGATCTTGGATTGAATTCAATGCTGAATATCAATTGGGCATTTGGCATAGGTAGCTGAAGCATAGTTTGATGCCAGGCCTCTTTCTCTATTCTTCATTTAATAGGCAGCTGCTGTATTATTTCAGCAGAATTGTTCTCCGACCTCTGAGCCTTGGGATGGTTTTTGTACCAACTATCTGATTGGCTATGTGGTCTCTCGGCAACGACATGATTTCTGTTTAGCTATCTCGTCTCTTGGCCCTTCCATCTCCAAAGTCCCCATGCCTATTTATTAGGCAGCCTGCAGCTGCCAAAAAGACAATGTATTTTTTTAAAGAAAAAAAAAAGTGACAGGGAATCAATAAGGGGAATATTGTATATCGTCATAGCCTACAGTTTGATGCTGGGAGATTACTAAACTTCATAGGGCAGCAGCAGACAGCGAGGCAGTGTTCAATAGAGGCAGAAACAGCAAAGTAGCACACTGTAGAAGGAAATGTCTTGGTCACATGACCGAGCTGCGCCATGACATTTTCATGGGAGCTAAAAAAATTCACCGGAAGTTGCAAGAATAAAGACAGTGAATGGAGCAAGCTGGAACAGATCATGAACAAACATTATTCATGAACCACTGAAACCTGTTCGGTTCAGGACTATTAAAGAATGCATATCACAGTTTCTTTCCAAATCGATTGCTCTTTGATTTGCACACTACAGTGCACACTACATGAGTTTATTTCAGGACCTAAAGAGCAGCAGTTATATTTTCTGTCTTGGAGGTCTCGCGAGATTTGGCTGCCAGACAGGAAACAGTGGACAGTCTTGCGATAGTTGCTGTGGTCAGAAACATACTTTTCGTTTTTAAATGCCTTTATAAACATGTACACATTGAAATGCAAAACATCAGACATTAATGGTTAAACTGTTATTTTTCAGAAGTGATCACTTTACAATATTTATTCATGAGCTGCTCACTGAGCTCTCATTTGACAATGCATTCCACCAAACTACTATGCAACGAATCCGACGTCTGGAATTCCATGATAGCTAAAACGATGTTGTAGTCACCACTCACTACCTGCTTACATCATATACCTTGGAAAATGACCATGTAGGCAGGGAATTTTAAATTACGCGCTGCCTTGAGTTATCTGCCTGAACTACGGTAGCTCTGAAAGCTTTGCATCAATTTGTCTGTCTGTCTGTCTGTTTATTTTATACACATTATCTTGTGGTACGGATGTCAGCACATTCACTTTTTCTTCAGCCCTCCTCTTCCAGTGGTGCGTCTTTGTTTTTCATTCCTACTAGTACAAACTACAAACACGAGCTGTAGTGGGAGTTGTTGGCAGATTCAGCTGTTCGCTTGGAATTTCATTAACTTGTTTGTGTTTTGTCTCTCAGATGCCTATGACACAGCCAAGATGCTATGCGAGAAGTACTATATGGCTGCTCCTGACCTCAAGATCGAGGAATTCAACAGTAAGAGATTCACTCTTGTGTTGTAATTTTTAATTTTTCTGATCATCAAGATAATATTATTAGTAGTGTTTTTCCTACTATTGTATTGATCGGTGCATGGGAGAGATTTGGTACAATGACTAACCCACGAATTCCACCCATTTTCAACATTTTACTGTCATTAATAAATACACATTAGAGATGTGTTTCCTAGAAATAAAGAAATCAAATAACATGGTTAAACACAACTTGATGACATCATCAATTTGTGTTTCACCATGTTAATGGTTTTTCTTTTAGGTGATGGCTAAATAGTCATAATCTGATTAATCGATGAATTGGTTAAAATTTAAATAATCGGGCGATGAATCGATTATGAAAATAATCGTTGTTTGCAGCCCTAGTTGGATTGAAACTACTACTACTACTTGTGCATTTTCTCTGTTACACGTTCTATTTCAAGCTTGTGGCGCCAGAACAGAGAGTCTCAATTTAGTCCTGCTGTGATTACAATGTATGCTGAGAATGATGTGTCTCATTATCTTCAAAGTGTTTTGAGTGAGTGAATCCATGTACGTGGGTGTGTTTGAGTGTTGGAAGCGTGCGAGGAGACGGGGCATCTGCATGCACGGTGGCGCTCGCAGGATTTAATCACAGTGTATGCAAAAGCACAGTCTGATTCAACCACCCTCCCCCCATGACTACTAGTCACACATGTCAACACACATACAGACAGCCTCTGCTTCGCTTTTAAAGTCAATATAAATGTTAAGCCATTAAGTCTTTCTGTTTGAGAGGTATGCTTTTGAATGAACAAATGAGTGGCAGTTGATAATGGCATAGTAGGCATTGTAGCTTGTTTTGTTTATGTTCTGTGGAGGATCTAGAACAGGCTATAGACTGCATGGGTGAAATCATGCACCAGACATTTTGACAATGGCACCGGTGCACGATGGAAACCACTTATGAAAACCATTTGGCAGCCTCCAAGTCAGAGTAAAGTATGCATAGTGTACAGGCTCCTGTCATTTGGACCATGCCCATGGCACACAGGCACAGTGGTGTGGCTATTCAGCTGTCGCAGTTTGTTTGCCTGTGAGTGCACTGAACTTCCTTTTTAAATATGTTTTTCAATATACATTACTATGACATCTGATCTCTTCACATACTTTTCCTGATCCTGAGGTGCCAATGGCAGGCTCTTTAAAACTTTTGAATGTCAGCCTCAAAAGAGACTGCCTCAAAAGAAATCTGCACTGAGGCAGGTGTTATTAACTGATATGTTCCATGTATAGAGCAGAAAAATGAAAGCTCATTTTTACCGGCAGCAAAACAAACAGTAGTACAAACAGTAGTAGTTCAAATAGATGTTGAAAACCGTGAGACAGAAGAAAACTGATAAAAACACAATAGTCTGAGTTGAATGAAAACGAAAGTAAACTTCTCCTAATGAGCATCAACCTCAATCTTGAGCCTAACGCTGCTTACAATAAGCAGAACTTGGCAACACTGAGGTCATGTCCTCACTCCTGGTGTCCTCGTCTGTGTGTTCCAGCCAAGATGCCTGCCAGGCCCATCCAGTCGGTGTACGTACCCTCTCACCTCTTCCACATGCTGTTCGAGCTCTTCAAGGTAAGCAAAGAGTAGGATCTCTCTCTCGCCCCACAGGTGTAATTAAAAGTGTAATGTGAACTTGATTCTATCCGGATGGACAACTGCCTTGAGTCAGTTTAATTAACCGTGTGTGTGTGTGTGGCGCGTGCATGCGTGCATGTTTGCAGAACTCAATGCGTGCTACAGTGGAGCTTCATGAAGACAATAAAGAGGGCTTACCACCAGTGAAGGCAAAGGTGACACTGGGTAATGAGGACCTCTCCATAAAGGTACCACACACACACACACACACACACACACACACACACACACACACACACACTACACACACACACACACACACACACACACACACACACACACACACACACACACACACACACACACACACACACACTGAAGCGCCTTTTTGGTATTTGTGATGTTTTTCCAGACAAATAACATGTTTGTATTAAACACAGCAAGAACCCAGTGTAGTTTATTTATATCTGAGATAGAAATAACTGGGTTTAAGGGCAAGATATATTTCATAATGTCATGCACTGAACATAGCAGACCTAAAGGTTCACACTGTGTTACTCCTGACTCATGACTATTTTTGGTGCATGATGTGACGTGCAGCCAAGTATAAATTGAGTTTTAGAGAACTTTAGGTCCTTTGCTTTATTGAAGAAACAAAGGCTTATACCAACCACAACTTTTGCATTTACCAGAAAAACAAAAAACAGAACAAAGCATATAGCATAACCTAACACACAGTAAAACGACAGAGATCATGATTCTTTATAGTGCTTTTATTCTTAATGGGTTGTGTGGCACTGAACATCCTCATTTTACTGTCACAGAGAATCTTGCTGCTGTGTTTGCACATTATTGTACTTTTCCCCTCAGCAGATGTGGGAGTATTTCCACTTTTAGACACGTTTTTAAACTGTTTGGGTGCCAGTATGCATATCAGATGTCTTGGTACAGCTGAGCTGACAGGAAGTTAGAAAGTTCAGCTCGGTTTCCCCATTATCTGTGCAGAAGGTATACAGTCTATCTTCTCCTGGGAGCTAGCATGGTCTCAGTCATGGAACCTTGCTAACTGACACTGTACTCAAGGATTTCCTCATTTAGATGATCTGGATCAATCTCAGTGCTTGGCAATTCTGCCACTGTGTATTCTCTTTAAGGCCAAATACTGTAGCATTCCAGTTTTCTCTAGGTATTGGTTGTTCCCAATCAGTACAGTATAGTATTGTGTGAGCTTGTGTTATTGTACAGAGAGAGGCATCGCTATAGCCTCTACAGAAAGTGTAGGTGTATTTGGTGCTTGCCAGTCGGAGGCAGAGAATACCGGTAGATTTATATAATGTATTTACTTTGCATACAGTGTCTCGAGGTAGTTCCTGTCTCGTTCTTCTAAATATTGGTTAGCAAGTGGGACCTTTAGGTTGTTTTGGCTGATTTTTATTTATTTCTTCCTGTGTTCAGATCAGTGATCGAGGAGGAGGTGTTCCCCTTAGAAAGATAGACCGTTTGTTCAACTACACATACTCCACCGCCCCTACACCCACCCTGGAGCCTGGAGCTGTCCCACTGGTACGTGTACACAGACCCCACACACACAAATAAAAATCAAGCACATTTTCCATATCGGTATATACATACATACTACCGTGACAACCCCCATGGGATGGATCAATACAGGTCCATCAAGTTCATGTTAAACGTGATGAGACATTCACCCATAAAATTACTTTGATTGTGACTGCTGAGGGCTGCTTTAGTTAGTGCTAAGTTTAGTTTACTTGCTTTGCTGTGAATCTCTGACTGCACACATCCCTCCTCCAGGCTGGTTTTGGCTATGGTCTGCCCATCTCCAGACTGTATGCCAGGTACTTCCAGGGGGATCTGAAGCTCTACTCCATGGAGGGCGTGGGAACTGATGCTGTCATTTATCTGAAGGTAGGTTGTACTGACCTTGCCTCTTATTTACCATCGTGTCCACGGTGTCCTCACATGAACCAACATTAACTCTGTGTACAAGCCCACAGCGCCCTCTTCATTGTTTGACCTCTGTAGTTTCTCTTTGAGTGTGACCTCATTGGCTCTTTATGTTTGATGTTCCACCGCCAAAGGCCCTGTCGAGTGAGTCATTTGAACGTCTGCCCGTCTTCAACAAGTCAGCGTGGCGGCATTACAAGACCAGCAACGAGGCAGACGACTGGAGCAACCCCAGCAAAGAGCCACGAGATGCCAGCAAGTCCAATTACAAGGCCAACAGATAACTTGTGTCTAACCCACTAGTTCCTAACTACCCCTCGCTGGCCAGAGCATGTACAGTATGATGAGCCTTGCCCTTGGGTAAATACTAGATTAAGGTCAGTTTTTCCACTGTATAAATTTACAAACAGGGTTTCCTCTTTGTATAAGTTAACAGAAAGGTGGTATACATTGCAACGACTAGAATCAAAATGAAACATTTGTAAATTTGTGTTTTGTAAGATTTCGCCACGTTATATCCAACGTTACACATTATTAAGATGCAAGTTATGGAGTTGGTCATGGAAGAGTTACTGAATATCATGAATGTGACAAAATTGTAACAAACCCTGAGTTAACGCGGCTGGAAGATACAATCTGACCGTATGTAGATCTGTACCCAATGGCAATGACTATCATTCATCTTGATTCTGGCATTAATGGAAGCCTGTTGCCTTCTCAGTAAGCCACAAACGGGCTCTTCCAAAGAAAGAGTTCTGAACCTCATTTGTGAATTTGGTCATTTGGCCAGTTGAGGCCTTTTTGTCAGCCGCCACATCTGTAACTTTGTTTTATTTTTAATTTTTATCTAAGCTAGTTCTTCCTCATTGAGTCCTAGCTGGCTTGGCTGACATGGCTACTCCCCCATGTGGCTGAAGAAGTCATGCACTTGATTCGTCAGAGCTGTTGCTGTTTTAGTTTCTCTGTGTCCAAACCCTCACATAAAAGGGCCTCTTGTTCCAACTTCCCACACACACATAGAAAGACGGAGGGTTTGGGTTTCATTGCAAATGGGCAAAGGAGTTTTAATTTCCTTCCCTTGGGAGACCCTTTTGATTGGACACAAATAGGTCAGTGTGTATGTGCCACCGTAGCAAAATCAAGTTTCAGTGGCATGTTGCTTAAGTGATGAATAGAGAGAGGAGAACACAATGCACTGCCGTATACTAGAAATTATAACGGGAATATTTGTCATGTAGTAATATATATTAATGATAATCATGTCTGAAAGACAACAGATTATAAATACAGGTTATTTATAAAGACTTACAGTAGGAACCAATGTATTTATTTTGTATCTCAATGAGAGAAAGCCTTACCTACTGTATACAGTAAGAATATATTGAGATTTTTTGTTGTTGTTTTTGTGGTGGTTGTTCGATATTTCAGTTTTCTTTTAAAAGGGAGAAAGTTCTTACTTTTCAGTTCATAGTTTTAAGATGTACAGTTGGCTTTAGTTTCAGCATTTTAGGATGTCTAGTTATGGCTAGTTGTTATGTGCTTTTTAGATGCGCATCTAATAGCAATATTGACCGTTATCACAGACAGTGCTTTTTGCAAACCCGGCAGTTGAACAGCCACAGTGGCGTTTGCCCGACTCTGCAGCCTTTTGAACAAAAAGTGAAGGACCAAAAAAGGCACATCTTCAGGACTCTTTGTAGAACAACACCGTGTCAGCCTTGTCTCTCCTAGCAGCTTCTACCGCACCAGCATGATTGTGTCTGTGTTGTTGAAAAAATGCACCCTTTGCGGTGAGGAAACGGTCTGCTGTGATTGCAAGATTCCTCTCTCTCCCGTGCTAACGCCAGCGTGAGAGCTGTGTTATGCTGAAGCATGAAGTCTGGTATCACAGTGTGTGAGTGCACTCGGTTCCGTGTGGCCATTTGTGGTATTATTAATAATTGTCACAACTCTCTAGAACCTTGAATGAGCTTCAGCTACGCTTGTGTGTTTTGAACATGTACTGGTTTCAAGTATTTAAACAGGAAAATGTGTTCGATATTTAGTCTTTTGTTTTATCCAGGAAGAAACGGGGACATTTTAAACTTCATGTGGGGAACTATTTAGAATTTCAACGATTTTGTCTTTGGTTAGATTCCGTTTTTGATGGTTTATATAGTTTGTTTTATATAATACTTGGGTGTAATTATACAGTGAGAAAGATGAGTGGGAGATAAAGTGAAGGAAAAGTTGGATAAAGCAGCCTTGAGTGCCAGCAGAGTAACTGAGGCAGAGGTCGCCAACACTTGATTTTTCTATTTAAACATTATTATTATTATTTTGTTGCTGTTGGAGTACATGTCGATGAGATTTGGGACCCTTTACGAATGCCTTTTGGTGTTAATTGACCTCAAGCTGGCTATACGCACATTTCTAACATTCATTTGATCTTTTTAGATCAATGCATCTGGGTGGGTGCTGTTATTTTACATGTAAAAAAAACAGGCTTGGAAATCACATTCTGAGCAGCTTGACAACAAATGGACCATAGGACCATAGACTTGTGAAACTAGACTGAGGATTTCACTGAAGGACTACAGACGTAAATGAGTCTACAGATATTTCCGGTACAATTATCGTATGAAAAAAATAGAGCTTGGCTCCACAGAGGCTGTTATAGGATAGGTCTCCATAACGTGAGGTGACTTCGTCTTCTATCTCCTTCAGCTCTATACAAATAACTGATGAAGACTTGGAAGAGACGTGTCACTATGGGAAACATCCATTGTCCCTCGTTCCCTTCAGTATTGAAGCAAAATCTAAAGTTTCCAGCACTGCCAATGACTTTGTATGCTGCCATCAGTCAAACTTAAGAGACCCCCTGTACAAGTAAGAGCAATACTCTATATATTCCCTTTGTCCAAGCCTTTGATAGAGGAACCTCTGGTGCAGGAAATGCTGTGCTCTGAGCTGAAGCTGAAGCTACGGAGACAGATCTACTACAACGTAAAAAGGCCCCAGTTAACTACTCTTTTGATGTGTGTTTTCTCC
Organism: Benthosema pterotum; assembly: GCA_039105355.1. Taxonomy (NCBI): domain Eukaryota; kingdom Metazoa; phylum Chordata; class Actinopteri; order Myctophiformes; family Myctophidae; genus Benthosema; species Benthosema pterotum. The sequence goes on from CM076982.1 coordinate 20,803,457, forward strand.
TTATTTCTCAGTGACTATTACAGGGAGATCCTTTCATAGGACTACCCTGGTTCCGTTTTATTGTTGTCACAATAAAGACCGCTCCAGACAGGTACAATACAGTTACATACACACATAGGTCTGCTTTAGCGTGCCAAGGATCTGGCAAGATTTGACAATGGAGCCTGTTTCATACCTCTGTGGTGTTACTTGTATTCTGTATATATAACCGTATGAGCAATGTTGACATTTTCTGCCAGTGTGTGAGTGACTCCTCATGTTTTTCTTTTCCCACATTATCTCTTGTTTAAAGAGATGTTTGAGCACTTTCTGCGCATGGTTTTCCCTCGTTGTAGTGAAAGTCGTGCAGTTATGCAATTGTAACGATCATAGAACAAACAGCAATCCCTGTATTCATGTTGTACCAACATCCGCCAACACAGTGATTATGTGAAGGTGTGAATTAGCATGAGATCGTCTACAGTTTAAAAACCTAGAATAAAAAGAACTGCTGTTGAACTACGCTCTTTGTCTCTGCACGTTCTTTTTAAGACATTGTGGACTGCTTGAAATTTACTTTCAAATGCACTTAACACCCTTTTTGTTTTATTTACATGTCAAGCCATTTGGAATTAGACTTAAAAAATAAAAAGAAACACACATTTCCAAAGTTGGTACATACAGTGCAGGGTTACATGTAGTGCATACAAGACATTAACTTCTCTACAGTGCATATGAGTTTTATTTAGGGGCGTCGGGGATAGGTGAGGTATCGGTCGCTGGTGAGCAGACCCGACCAAAAACAAAAGCACATTTCAAATAACAAAAGAACAAAAATGGGGTTATTATTTTTGAGTACCTCAAGTGCTTCAAAAATTACATTTCAAGTATCATCAAGTATCTCCAATAGTTTTTTGATTGTTTTTTTTTTCCTTTTGTTTTTACTTGACAGCTGATGGGAAAACTTGCAATAAAGCCCTAACGATGCGTCGGAAAATATTGAAAGGAATACACGGATATGAATAGAAAGACAACAGCCACCCTCTCTTGACTTCTTGAAAATATAATATTTGCTAGGAAGATATGCTTAATTCACACTCCATCATTTGAAGTGTCAATCATATGCTGGAAGTAACAGATCTACGTACAAGCTCACAGCGGACATACGCCCCAAAAGACAAAGTATTAAACTGAGCTATAGCCAGCAGATTCGACTGTTATCAGTGGATAAGATCGCAGTTTTCAAGTTGTCATCAGCAGGACTTTTTCGTCTCAGAATGGTCATGCTCTGCCGACTCCCTTTGTTACGAGACGCAAAACCCTAGCCCCCTCCAACCGTAACGCTAAGCCTAAATCTAAAACCTCACAGACGCTCAACTAACCCTCAGACTAACCTCACAGACCTGACGGTCTGTGAGGTTAGTCTGAGGGTCGGACATAACCCTAAACCCAACCGCAAGCAGATTCGACCATCAGTGAATCAGATCGCAGTTGGCATCTTATCAGTGCAATCGCAAGCAGATTCGACCATTATCAGTGGATAAGATCGCATTTGTCATCTTATCAGTGCAATGGTGTCAGTTGGCTCCCAGACAATATGCCTCCTTGATAAGATCGGGCTAATAAGCAGTCTCCTGGGAATTATCGTTTGATAACGGTCGAAGCGGGTGTTGTAGCAGGGCGGCTTCTGCAGAACAAGATGTCAGTGGTCTAGGTGAGAGAAGGAAGGAGGGGGCAGCTATAGTGGCAGGTATAAATGATCACAATTTCACTGTTTGCTTGTTTGCTAGCTAAGGAAAGGCGGAAGGTGAGGACGGGAGGGATTGCTATTCAATGATTGCGATTTCACTGTTGCTTGGATTGAAGCATTGGACAGGCAAATAGTGCGACACATCTAGGCTTGGTCTCAAAGGACTTGATATACATTCTAGAAGCAAATACTAGATGTTTGGTAACAATCTTATTTTGTATAGTTAAAATAGTAGTTAGCTAAAGAAAGCTATACAGTTCACAATATAGTATAGACTAAATTCATTATCTAGAGACCCTGTAACATTTTTAGTTATGGTACCAGTAGTCTCTCTACTTGTTTGTTTACATTTTTCAATTTTGTGTCAGTCACCTCAAAGAACGCCAGATTTATTTGGGGCACTATAGTTTTATCCCCCCGTTTTAAACTGGACTGGATACATATTGTTAAGTACTTATTGTATCAAGGTTATGAGCCCCTTCACATCAATTTCATCATGTGACAATCAATTATGCAAAAGGTGTGAAGGCATTTCATGTAACAATCAATTATGCAAAAAGCAGTGAAGACAGGCAGGTACTGAGAGCCAGTCAGCATGTGTTGGTAACTTCATACTGTGAGGAAGGTGTCTGCACTGCAGTGTCATCTCTGCTGCTCTGGGGGGTGCCATTTCTCTCCAATGTCTGCTGAAAGTGAAGTGACCCAAGTGACATCACCTGTAGAATTCTAGAGTTGAGTGACATTACATTAACAAAATAAAACCAAACAAAAATCTAAACGTCTACATATTAATCTCTTTGCATCTTGCACGCGTGGACCATCACACCAAATCATATCACAGTGGATGGCGGCTAGACAATGGAAAATACATTTATGACTTGAGAACCCATTTACAGTAACGTGTGAGTACGAAGAACATCTACACTAAAGCAAACAAGAGGACAGAAAAATGATGAGGTGATATTACAGGCTGTCACAGACAGTCTCCATCAGAAAAGCACTGGCCAAACCTTATCAGTTCCTAGTAAGGGGTCAAGAGGTGCTGGAAAATATTCCACAGCACCTGATAGTGGATGCACGCCAGCAAGATCCACAGTTAAGAGATGTTTTGAAGATGCTGGAATCATCCCAAGCCACCCACTTTGCTTTCATGTACCCCAGGTTCTTGCAAACCTTCTGTCTGCTCAGTTGCCTAAACAACAGAGACTGTGATGGCTTCTTGTTCTTGATGTTGTCTTCCACTAGTCTTACAGTACAGTGAAGAACTACATTTTCCATGAACACCCTCCGCGACTTCATGGAATATAACAGTCGCAGCATCCCGTTCCAGTGCTGCCAGGATGTGTAGAAGGATATTATGAGTGAGTGTGTGTGTGTGTGTGTGTGTGGTGCATGTATGTCTGTCGTGTTATGTGTACATGTGAGCAGCTTCCAGGCAGTGTCCTGTGAGTGATTTGTATCTGGGTGTGAGTGATTTGTATCTGGGTGTGTATCTGGCTGTGTGTGCACACACTAGTGGGTGTGTGTGTGCGCGTCCCGTCGTCCAAAGATGTCTATTTTTCATCCTCGTCCCCTTCACTCATGCTACTAATGGAAGCAGATGCCCCTTTGGGGGACGTAGGGGGCGAGGGTCGAGCGGTGTGCCAGCGGAGCGGGGGTGAGGGCGAGCGTGAAGCCGAGGGCCGCGCGTTGTGCCAGCGGGGGGAAGGTGAGGGGGGCGACGGAGGAGAGCGCAGCGGAGACAGTTCTCGGGGAGGGCTGCTGCACGGTGACTCGCGGGGCGACATGGCGTAGGAGATCATCCGTCCACTGCGCTCCTGAAACACCTGTTTCTGCGAGCGGGGACAAGGTATAGGAAGGCACAGAAAAGGGACAGTTCTGAGAAGGCCGGCATATACTGTATGTAGTTCTCAACCCCAGTCACTGGAGATTTTACACCTTGGCCTCTAAAATTTTCTCTGCTATTTCACCTTCAAAAATGCTTTTGGTTCATTTTATCATTTTTGTGTTGCTCGATTCACTATATATTTGAAAGATTTGTCAAATTGGCTGATTATAACCTCCTAATACATGAGGGGGTGGTTTTCAATTATTGTTCTTTTGATAATTTAGTCTTCCTTAGCATCGACCTGCTCATCATTATTTTCCAAAACAATTACATTAAAAATAAAGAAATATCACACAGCCCCCTCATGTATTAGGAAGGCAGTACCAGTCACCAGAAAAAAAGAAGATTGCTTTTATTCCCCTCGATGAATCTATCATGGTTAAAATGGAAGTGGCATTTGGTAGGTAAGGGGAAGGGGGTGGGGTAGCTGAAATGAGTAGACAATAAAATGAAGAACATTTTTGTTATGCAGGTGTATTTTTCTATTTTACCATGGATGAACATGGTAAGGTTTGCTGAAAGCCTGGGCGTCGAGGCTACTGATCCCCAGTTACGCTCTTTGATGCACAGGTAAATTATGCAAATTAGAGACACTGGTGTGATTATTACTGCGAATACACATCATAGCTATGTGTGCCAATGTTTCCTCTTCATGCATAAGTGCCAGGTACAAATGACTGACTTACCCACGTCCCATCTGGGCCAAACAGTTCCAGGAAGTTGCCGATGAAGTCTCTGGATTTCTCCTCCCATTTCTGGATAAGGTCATGGCTTTTCTCCTCCACGCGGTACACAAAGTGTTTGCTCTTTTCCTCCACATTGCGAACCTTCTCCTTCATGCGGTCTACCTGGTTTTGCAGACGGTATTTCTTCTCCTGGTATAGAAGCATAATGCATGGCAATTTAAAGACCAAGTTGTTGACGACTGTCGAGTGACATGTATGCCACACACAGCATTTTCACAGTAGGCTCTCAAACACCTAGTAATTTAGTTTCCCTTTCTACACTGTAAATGCTCAGGGTAAGTTTATCTCTGACTGTATGCTACATATCAGTTATCAGAGTATATGAGAGTTACGCAGACTTACAAGGTTTCAATTTGGACCTATTGATGGTCCCTCGACCTAATGTCGAGAACCAGTGATCTACACTAATCATTGTTTGGACTAAGCTAGTGAGCAGCAAATTTATTTGTTTGAACCTCTGTTCACACGTCTGTCTGAGCATGCGTTTGCGTTTGTCTCTGCGTTTGCATGCGTTTGCGCCTGAGCATGCGTTTGCGTTTGTCTCTGCAAATTAAGTTAAATCTGCGTGTTTATTTATTTATTTTTTTGTGGGATGAAAAATGATCTCTGAGAAGAAGTAACCGTAGTGACTGGAAAGAATTCATTTCAGTGTTATGTTTGCTCAGAGTTCAGAATGATTGCAGTATTTTATTGTGCTGAGTGCCACGGAGAGGTGCAGGCTCTGTGCTTACATTGATGTAGCTGACATTGAGTTCTTTGGCAGTGTAACCACGTTGGAGGTTGCGGCGCGCGTACACGTCATAATCCCTGACGATTCGAGTAATGAGGTCAGACGTTGAAATGCCCTCTGTCCGTTGGGTGGGCACAAACATACCTGGTAGGCATGGGCGCACGCACACACACACACACACACACACACACACACACACACACACACACACACACACACACACACACACACACACACACACACACACACACACACACACACACAGAAACACACACACAGAAAGACACACATACTGTAATGCCAGATCACATCCTTTACAGTGTGCAAAAGAGAAATACACTATGAACTCACTTTGAAAAATTATGTGTTACATCACAGACATACAAATAGAATGGAATACTTCCCTGACATGCTGACAAGTGCACACACGCACGCACACACACACACACACACACACACACACACACACACACACACACACACACACACACACACACACACACACACACACAGTCACACACACACTGAAATAAATAATCTAATGCTGAAAATCCCACATCCTGCTACTATAATAGACGCAGGCACAGGCCCGTTCATCTGTCCGCCTTTGTCCGGCTTCTCCTACCAAACCACAGCATTTGCACCGATGTGACCATGCACAAAACCTCCAGCACCGTTGTCCACACAGCATAGGCTATATTGCATCCTTACAACTGCCATATTTACTGTACACTGTCCATGTATATGAACTTTTTTTTGTGCAGGGTCAAGCAGCCGGACTACTTTTTGGCTAAAATTGGCAAAACACGGACGTCACTTTTTCTTGCTGGGACCCCCAAAGCTCATAGTACGGGACAATTCAGCATTAACGCAGCGCTTTCCGACAAACACAAGTGTCCACTACAAAACTAACTACCCACCCATGCCATGGCCGCCACCAACAACTAAGCTGCTATGCTCCCTTGTCCCTATTCAGGTTGCATGAACTGCGTTCAAGCACTCACTTTCTGAACCCCCAATGTCGCAACTCAGAGTCGACATGCCCTTAACCAGACTCTTATAGATGGATGTTGTCAACAGTAGATGAGTTTTCTACTGCCCTGAGATGTGATTGACATTAGTGAATACATTTACTTTTAAAATATTGTTTTGGAAAATGTAGCGGGCTCCATGTTTGGGCATTCCCACAAAAATGAATAAAACAATATTTTAAAAATAAATGAAAACTGTAAATGAAATTCCACGGCCCTCTCACGTATTAGGAGGACAATATCAGTCACGAGAAAAAAGATGGGTTGTTTTCAAATAATCTGTCATGGTTAAAATGTAGTTTTAACTTATAATGGGGTGTATAGGAAGGAGACGGATGTCCTAAAATGAACATTAAATATCTAAATACTGAATGGAGTAAATTATAAACTGTCTGGGGTGTTCACATGAGACTGAGTAGACCATAAAATGACCAAAAGGTTTTTTGAAAGTACACCTGCTGTTCACCTTAGCCCCACCTACCTGAACTTGAGTCCCACCCACAGCTGTTTCTGTCTCCACCGTAAGGTGGTGACTATGTTTCGCCCCCTGTCCGTCCGTCTGTCCACATCTGTCCGTCCGTGCACACGTCCGACCGTGCACGCGTTTGTCCACCCACACGCCTGTTACGTCACCCGCAGGGTGGGGCACAGGTCTAGTAATAACAATTCCTAGAACAACCTTGCTAGTTGCTATTGAGTCTTATTCAAGAAAGTTGATGATTTGTTTTTGGTGCAGACTAACCTGCTTCTTTGATGTGTTTATAGACGTCCTCCGATCCCGCTGAGGAGTATGGGATGTCATCATGAGCCACGAAATCGATCTAAGAAGAACAGCCATAAGAACACATGCCGTATGAGAGTCAACATTATGCTGGAACGGAGCGCACATTCACAGACTCAGTGGAGGGATGTAATGTAAGTGCATGATGTACTGTACTCATCAAGTACTGTATTTAAAGCAGTATTCAAAGGCATTCTTGTTTATTATTTATTACTATACTTATTTATTCGTTATTTGCAGTTGATTGATATCCAAAATAGTGATCCAGTTGTTATTTTGTGAAAAAATACCATAATGGCTGAATCCCCTACCCCACCATAAGCTTCGAATGGGGCATGGGATGTTGTTTAAATTTGCTTATTTAGTGTGTTGACACAAGCACTTTACTGCATAGTAACGGTGAAAGCGCTCATGCTTAACGGCATAAAGCATGAAGCTCTCGCTCTATAGCGAGACTCTGCGGTAGAGGAAACAGTCAATAAGGCATTTTAAACAAAATAACAACTGGACCACTTAGATATTGATCAACAGCAAATAAACCTAAGACACCTTTCTAGCACGGAATTTAGAGGTAGGCTTTTACTTGAGTATTATTTTCATTTTTCTGTACTACTACTTCCCTTCAATGGGAGCTGTTGTCTGGTACTTTTGTCTCCATTGGAACATTTAACTGCTTTGGTTATAACAGATACTTTACACAGATTTTGATATTAGTACTACTAGTATAAGCACACGCGCGCGCACACACACACACACACACACACACACACACACACACACACACACACACACACACACACACACACACACACACACACACAGACCTTGTGTTTCTCCAGGAAGTCAGGTGTGAGTGTCCAGGGAGCGTCTCTGACCACCTCGTCCACGTAGCGACAGTGTCTCAAGGCCTCGTAGCGCTCATCCTCCGTCATCACCGTGAACCCTTTGTACTTATGAGTCAGTTCATCACTGCACACTGTCACACACGCAGAGAGAGAGTTAGGGAGACAGAGAGAGAGTTAGGGAGACAGAGAGAGAGAGAGAGAAAGAGAGAAATCAAAATATATGGTTGCTGAGTTTATTTTATATGATGTATGCCATTTGCAGTTCAACCGTGTATTTTTTGCTGGCTTAACAGTGGCAAACATTACATGTACAGTATATAGCGTGTCCTACCTCCAACTATCAGGTAGGTATTAGGGAAGAGGTTCTTGGCCTGCATGAGAGCTCGGGCATGGCCGGAGTGGAACAGGTCAAAGATGCCATCTGCATAAACCCTGACCGGCCGGTCCACTGCCAACACACAGTGACACAACGTCATCAGAGACAAACATGTAAAGCAATCTTAGTTAGTGTGGTGTTAAAGGGGAATTACACCCATTTTCAACATTATAATATGTCATTAATATACCTTAGAGGTGCTGGGTGGACATGACAAGAAAGTTCCCCCATTCTCTGTTCTCAAGAAATGGAGGTCTGAAGAAAACCGTTAACATGGTGAAACATCTTGATGACATCATCAAGATGTATTTTCATCATGTTAATGGATTTCTTAGGACGCTTCTTTTTTTCTGAGAGAAAATCATCATATAAAGGAAGTAAAAGGGAAAAACATATACAGTAAGGGGAGATGGGGGTGGGCCATAACTTCATTTTCTCAATGCACCAGTTCTGCTTTTTGCCAAAAGTAGAGTTAATGGATATTGACTGGTTCCTGTGGCACATATACTGTAACAATAATGAGCTTGTACGGTAAATGGTGAAAGAGTGAGGGGGAGTGTGTTGATAAGAAACAGAGAGAAGTGGATCAAGGGGAGCAGAAGGAGGAACAGGGGTGGATGTAAAAAATCCCAATTGGGGGGGCAAGAGAAAATGGTATGAGGGCGGCTTCAAGCCGTACCATTTTAGGTGACAGGACCTTACCATTTTAGGTGACAGGACTTTTATCAGGCAAGTAAAGCATCAATAATAACATCAGTTATAATAACACCAGTAGCATGCATAAAGCTAAAGGTCTGACTCAGAGAGCTTTCTGTTTTCAATGATGAAATGCTGTTGGTTTACTGGTGCCACATTTAGACTTATTGTTAGTACCAGTAGTAGTGTTTAAAATCATTTTAAATATAAGCACTTTTATTTGAAATATCTTTGAAATTCGGTTGTTTTGCATGCCATCATGTTTGGTGGGGCAGTCAGGGCATTTAGGGGGACATTGCCCCCCCATGCCCATGCCTAGATCCGCCCTTGAGGAGGAACCTACCTGGGGTTCCTAAGCGTGCTTGGGCGATGGTTAGTCGCTCATGGGGAGCTTGACACTCACAGCTGGTCTCCTTGGCAAAAATGGCTGGTTCTGTCAGAGTCTAGGACAAACAGACAAACAGATGGTAATCACTACATGAGATAGAGATGAAGTTTACTTCCCTGACTTATTTTATAATAATGATCCGCTTCTTTAAAATCACTGAGCATCATGCAATGCAGAGAAAAAGTGAAATTTGTAAAAATGAGACAAGGAACTGCAGGTAAAAAAAATCCAACACCAATGGTGGCAGCAGCACTATGCACATGATGTGAGAGGAAAGCCCCAGCGACCCCAAAGGGTCAAAACGGTTTTAGCATCGTCTCTGTGGTGAGATATATACTGTTAACGGTGATGTGCATTGACGCACGTCATCCCTAGTGATTCAACTCATGGAATTCAATTGGCCAAAGTCTGCAATTCATATTTTTGGGTGCTATCCTTTTTGTGCTTGACTGTACTTAGAAGAAGAGAATAGAGAGTGTGTGGAGCATTGGCCCACTTGGAATGGTGCATGTTGGAAATCCAAACCCCATCCAGATATCATGTCTGTGTCCCTTTTATGCCCATACAGTATATGAAGGTCTTTGTAAGGCATGCCTAAATACGTCTATGTCAGGATGATGTCAGGCCAGCTTCATGGAGCATATGCAGGGACCCTGTTCAGGGCCCAACTGTGGGTCTGAGTTTTACTGATTTGTCACTGGACACTTGTTACGCATGTGTTGAATTTGAAGTGGATGGGGTGAACGGTTCTCAAGTGACGTGGATTACAACAATACACAAAGATAGACACAGACATACAGACTGCAGAGACTTGTAGCAAAGTATATGTCAGGCTGTAGAGAATGGAAGAGTGAGAGCAATGGAGTTGTGCTATAATTGTCACACTGTCCCTTGGTGGCAGTGGTGGAAAAATTACGTACAGTACATTGTACTAGAGTAAAAGTATCAAGTACAAATGTGGGTATTACCGGTAAAATGTACTAATCAAAGTACTTGTTATTTATGCATACAGAATGTCTAGTTTCAACTATTCAAATGAAATGAATACAAATGTTTTCAAAATAGCAGATCTACTTGACACATTGTGAGCTTGTAGATCAGTCATTTTTGAATGGCGTGAATTAGGGTTGCCACATGTGTCTGACAAAAATCCTGGACATTTTGACCATCCAATCGGCGGCCTATTATCGGCGGCGATTATCGGCCTTTTGGTCGGAAGCAACGCACCTCTTTAAACATCTAACCCAGAAATATATCCCACTTTTACACTGAAATGTTACTGCTCTCATTATTTTATTACTCTTTTACATATCAGATTAATAATTAGGCTACTTAACCATTAATTTTCAACTCTTTCTGGAGCAGTCCAGTTTTCATTTTTCTCATCTCAGTTATCTTTAGATAGACAGATTTAGATTCAGGAGTTTTCCACTCATTTTGGCGGTAGGGGGTCTGGAAAAGAGGTAAATATAGCGACAAATGTGCCAAGTTGGCAACACTGGTACATACAGGCACGCTACAATTTAATAGGACTATCATACTGATCTGAGACTGTGAGTGACGCAAGTCAGGTTAGTTGCGGTCTCTAGTCTCTAGAAAGAAAAAAAAATACTTTTGACCATGCATAAAAATCCGGGACATTCAAGTGTCCAGGATTTATTTTATTTTTTCCTGGACAGACCATGAAAATCCGGGACAATCAGGAAAATCCGGGACCTGTGGCAACACTACCGTGAATGTATAGATCACATACGTAATTCTACAAACGTTTAACTGAAATTGCCAAACAAATGTATTGGAGAAAAGTAGGCCATGGCCGAGTCGTGTGTGAGTGGAGTGAGCTAATACTCATGTTATAGAGGTCTCTTACATTGGAAGATTTTCCAACCCGTAAGGGTCCATTTGGTAAGGGGGGGGGGGCTCCAGGGAAAATATCCTGTAAAATGGCCCCTCCCAAGGGATAAAATTATGAACTATTCTTAAGCTAACATTATATCTGTTTTAAATGTTCAATTATAGTTACAGAGGACAAGTATAATTATCCATATTAGGCTTATTAGCCTGGTATCCTTTTAAAGCAGGTCTGGTGGCCGCCCCCTCCCCTCGCCCACCTCCCCTCATGGTGCCCTAGGCAACTGCCTAGTCTGCCTAATGGCAAAAACGCCCCTGCCTAAACCGGCCAATTGGAGTACCCCGTTGGACCGACCAAACGAACACGGAACACCGAGAACCGAACACCGCACACCAATCTCCTTACTGGTACTTGCACCCGCTTCACTCACGCAAGTAACTACAATATTTACTTTCATTCGCAAGTTAGGCAATCGGTCGGTGGTCGTCGTCCCTCGGGGCATTCTGATTGGCCGGTTGGGGGGTGATTTAATTGGATGATGTAGTGGTGATATAATTATGAGGCAAAAAAGAGACCTTTATAGCTAAAGTCATGAGATTACCCGCTCTGCTCCCGCACAAGTAGGCCATGGCCCATACTTGTGCACAACACGCAAGTATGCACTCTACCGAGTGCTGATCTAGTTGGAACTGAAATGTAGTGGAGTAGAAGTGAAAGTATTGGAAAATGGAAATAGCAGAGAGGACAAAAATAGAGATGAACACAGCCTGTTTACCACAGCATCATGTGTGCTTCCCCAGCCCAGTTCAGTTACTGTATTGACCAGCGCTTGGTGCCAAGTTCTTATCACAACTATTGATTTAGGGATAGTGTACAGGGCAGCACTCAGTGCTATTGATCCCCCCTGTGTGCGCCTGTGCCTGTGTGTCCGCACTGTCTGGGATATATATCTGTATAGTAAGGCCTCTGATGAATTAACAAAAACTAAACTGGAAGAGATGCCTGGCTGTTGATTTCTTTCAAAAAAAACAAACAAAAAACAATTAGGCCATACCCCATATTGGGTGCAATTCTCAATCACTGTGGTGTAGCCAGCTTTGGCTTAAGTCTTCTCATTGGTCAAATCAGGTATGGGGCCTTGTGGTTGGCTGAAAGCCTGTACCACCAGCCCTGGGCCGGCATGGGCTTACCAAATAATTACCCAGAATAATTAAAACCTGCAATTCAAACGGTTCAGGAATCACCTGACCCCCCCAAAATGTTACCGTACTCCCCTGCTTTGTTCATAATGAGTTGAAGCTCTTGATGACTGGTTTTAATTATTATGGATAATTATTTGGTAGGCCCAGGTCTGGTGGTACAGGCTTTCGGCCTACCACATGGCCCCACACCTGATTTGCTGCCATGCAGCCAATGAGCACGGACGGCCCCACACCTGATTTGCTGCCATGCAGCCAATGAGAAGACTTAAGCCATAGCTGGCTACACCACACCAATGGAGAATTGCACCCATTTTCAGTTCATCCAGGTTTTTGTTTGAATTAGAGAGAAAGTAGCAAGCAGGCTAACATAGTCAGAGAGACAGAACAACATCTGACGTCATTTAAGCAGGGGTGGGTCCTACCAGGCCCAGGGGCCCAAGAGCTCCGGGGGCCCCTAAGCCTTTGTGTGAATTGCCACTTTGTTATTAACTTTGCTTGCTTGTCAAAAGGGGGTTAGCCGTGTACCTGTATGTCTACCACAGAGTCCCAAAAGTCCTACTGGCAAAAGCAATAGCCTAAAAAATAATTTTGTAGATGCTGCAGAAAGGAAACCACCATTTGCTACTATACACAGCAGTGGCTCAGGGGTACAGTGACCAGATGGCAACTGCAGGGTTTCACCAAGGCTCTGTCAGAGTTACTGTAATTAAGCAAGTTTCCGAATTCCTACTTGTTCGTCGTGTGCAAGCTGGTGCCTTGCATGGTTTCCTCCGGCATTGGTGTGTGTGTGAGTTGGGGTGAATGTAATCTCTATAAAGCAACTTGGATAAGTAAGGTGGCTATATAAATACATGTTAAAACCTTTTACCTCAAGTGCATGGTTTAATCTGCCCAGTAGTTTTTGACTGTGACTTGTACTTTTTCTTTTCTCTTCCTCATGGACCTGCTTGCAGATTACACCAGTGTCAGTCTACTTTATGCGGATTATGTGGTCGAAACACACGCTGACATTTGTGCAACTTAATCCCACATGCAAAACACTGGTTTTGTCTTTTTTGTTTTCCAACTACAGTCGCTGACCTTAACAACATCCATGGAATAACACAGACTTCATACATGAGTTATTATTATTTCAGGTACGATTTGTAAAATACATAGATAATGTGCCTCTTTTCTTTGATTGACCCCCCCCCCCCATCCCTTCCTTATCTCCCCTTTCTTTGATCCCAATGATATAACAGTATGGTGGAGCTATGCACAAAAACAAATTTCACCAACTTTAATTTTACTTCTGTAAACCTGTGATGTTACAAGATTCTGATTCTGACTGTAAATGACCTGCTGGAGGGTACCTGGTACATGATGTGCCTGATCCACCTGCATTTAAGTTAAGGTATCCAAATCAGACGTACAGACAATGCATAAACACTACTAAACCCATTATGTTCAGCATGTTCTGTGGTTCAGGTCAGTGCCTCAGTTAAATGTGATTTAACTGGCACATGAGATGGCAACCACAATATTCAGTGTTGTTGTCAATGGAATAAGCATAGGTTTTGAGACTCTCTTTAGAATAGATTATTGCTGTATTGATTATTGATTTAGTATTCACTGTACTTTGGTTATATCAATATGACTGGATGCTGGTGGGTCTGAATCTAATGACTTAGAAGTAACCTTGCTGTATGAGCAGGCCCGTACAGCAATAAAGTTAAGTAGTTATTCCATTTTGGGGTTTTATAAACACAGGGAGAATGTGCCTCGTAATAGTATACTGGCTAAGGCAGTGACGATGGGTGGCCTTACATTTACACTAGTGGTTGTAGTAGACTGCCATTTCTCAGTCGATGAGAATAGAACACATTCAAAGTTGTTCAGGGGAGCGTCTCTGCTCTCAGATAGTCGTTGAGCATGTAGTACGTGTGGAGCGTACTTAGTTCTATATAGTCGGGCAGAATTTACCTTCCATACTCAATTGCTGAGAACACTTTCCTGGTGAGACGGCAGGGAACCTGAGAATCTGCATTTAGATTTCTGCCCTAACATTCAGATCGTGTCAGATTCCCCTTGCCTTCTGAGACAAATAAACCATGCACACCTTTCCTTCTTCCATATCTTTCCATCACCTTTTGTTTTTTCTTTCTTATTTATCTACTTGGCTGTTGAAAATAACAACTTACCGTAATGGCATTAATTCATTTTGTTGATTAATCTGATTAAAAAACGTAATTAACTCACACTGACTGAACCCACTGAGAATTTTCTCACTGAAAAAAATAAGTAGAGCACGCTTTTACGGAGACATATAACTGTGTGTTATATGAAAACATGGCGTATTTCAAATGGTGATTAACCATGAGTAAATTAATTTTGAAGCTGTGATTAAACTGATTCAACATTACTGTTGACATTTTGCAATTAACAGTATTAACCAAAACATTATAACCATGATACACAATAATTCTATCGTGTCATTCTCTATAAGCAGAACACAGACCAACAGAGCTGATGCTAAGCCAACACTTCTAATATTACCCATGATACAGTGTGCAAGGTGGGAAGGGGAGGGGCCGACAGTTAGATAGTCAACACGGAGCAGATGGCAGACTTCAGACTTGGCTTTTTTAGACAAGCTAGCCAGAACCACCAGCCTATCAGGATGAACACAGCGAGCGTGCTCAGTAAAGCCTGCACCGGCTCAAGCTGTGGAACATCTGCCATAGGAAGGAAGGATTAGCCTGGAAAAAACATGAAACACTAGAAACAAAGGATAAAATGAAGCAGAGAGAGAGAGAAAAAAACAGCAATGATGAGAAAGTGTCACATCCAAACTGAGAGACAGAGAGGTGGGGGGAGCAGATAGGGGACGGAAGCGGGAGTGAGTTGATGATGATAGATGTTTTGATGTCGACGGGAAACAGGAAAGGCAGTCGAGTGTTATTGGGACAGGTGACAATAGAATCTAAGACAATGTATCAGAATGTACTGTAGGTCCTATGGAGGAGCTGTTTGCTCTGTCCTTGTGCTTTCACCGCGTGCCATCGTGCTGGGCTGAAACTGTTGTCAAACCCACCATGTCGAACCCTCTTAGACATGCACAAAGACACTATGCACGTACACACGCACAGACACACACACACACACACACACAGTCACGGACCGTAGACACAGCTAGACAGTCAAAGCAATTCCACAAACATCCCTCAAACTGCTCTCCTTCGGACAACCTTTGCAAGCACAATCACTCTGTCTCTCTATGTCGCGCCCCCGACCCCCCCCCCCCCCCCCCCCCCCCCCCCCCCCACACACACACACACACACACAGAGTCCACTCAGCATTCTGAGCATCTCAGTAGCACATGCAAGGGGACTGTTTTGTAACAAGCAAGCCTCTTTGTCCCCCCCCCCTCTCTCTCTCCATCTATTTCCCTCTCTCTCTCTCTCTCTCTCTCTCTCTCTCACACACACACACACACACACACACACACACACACACACACACACACACACACACACACACACACACACACACACACACACACTCAAGGACACGAAGGCACAAAGACAGACACACACACCACAGACACATCGGTTAAGCTAATGTCCTACCGTCCGTGGATGGGGACATGTGTGTTCTAGCTCCTCCATTATTCCCAAAGATTCACGGGGTAGGGCTCTGGTGGTCCCCCCGTATGTGACTCAGCATCAGTGAGACGATGTCTCTCTCTCTCTCTCTCTCTCTCTCTCTCTCTCTCTCTCTCTCTCTCTCTCTCCTCTCTGTCTCTTCACCCTCTAAGCCCCCACCCTCTCTCCTCCCCCTCCTCTCGTTAGTAGAGTGAGCCCTCGTCGCCCATTGTAGGCCCGACACAGCAGCAGCAGTAGCAGCACACAAGTCCCCTAGTAGTAGCCCTCGCCATGGCGACGGAGGAGAGGAAAGGAGAGAAGAGGAGAGCGCGGAAGACAACGCTGCCCTCCAATCAGAGTGTGGATTCAGCTACCTCATTTGCATGAGGGGCCGGGATTGGCCGAGCCACCCATAGCACCATAAGTGAGAGACGGCACCGAGCATCACTGAGTTCACCATGGCTGGGTTCTGATGGTGAGTCTCGGTTTAGGGTTTTTAATTAAAAAGGTTTTCAGGTTTTTATTTCCCTCTTCCATGTGTCAAATTGAATTGGTGGGATAACGCTCAATTTACTGCTTTGGCAGATGTGAGCATCTTCTTACAATGACACTGGTTAACTTAATATATACATGATGTACAAATTCCAGCATACAAATGTGTAAACATACACAACTTTCAGAAGCTTACACAACTTGGAAGTGACTTACTGTACACTGTTATCAGGTCAAAGGTCGACAGCAGGAACCTCTATACTGTAGGTTTCTTTCAGAGTCATTGTCAATATACAGTATGACTTGATTTATACAAATTCCTATATTTGGAAATTGACAATTAATTTTTAACTACTTTCAGACATAATCAAGCTAATCATGTATGAATAGTAGGCCTGCAGTATAATTACTAGTTATTTAAAATTAATAAAAGTATTAACATCTCAATTAAAACAAAATCTTTTTCAAACAGAAATTCTTATTTAAAACGAATAAAAGTACAACATCTCATTTAAAACAAAATCTTTCTCAAACAAATTCCTATTCACGTTTACTGGAGCCACAAACTTTGAAACAATTCCACTTAGCCTACGTTCTGAGGTTGTCTGTGAAAAGGTCGAGGCAAGGCAAAGTATGCAGTATTTTATAAATAGAAGCAAGAGCATCTTTTTTTAATGAGTACCAATTACTGTCTTACCTTGCGCGGACTCCTCCTCACAGTCGATGTGTGTCTGGAACGTGTTCTGGTGCACTTTTGTTTCACCATGATGATGGTGATGATAATGATGATGATGTTGATGTCCTATGGGAAATAATAGCAGGGTACGTGTCAGGGTACTGCTCTGTCAGTCACAAACACAGACACAATGTATCTTTGGTTCAGCAGCACCACGTGCAACATCCACACATAACACCCCCCCCCCCCACACACACACACCCGCGAGGCTTCTTTCACTGGCCTGTCCTGATTGGCCCAAAAACACCAGACTGCCAGTCACTGTACAATACGGAGAGTTAAAGCTGCCTCCAATCCATACGCTTCATGTCATTTGTGTGTGTGTGTGTGTGTGTGTGTGTGTGTGTGTGTGTGTGTGTGTGTGTGTGTGTGTGTGTGTGTGTGTGTGTGTGTACATGCTCGCACATGGATACGTTCGTGTTTGTGTACGCGCACATGCATGCGTGTATGTGTGCACGTGCACACATTCATGTGTGTGTGTGCGCGCGAGTGAGAGAGACTATATTCTTTTTCTCTGTCTGTCTGTCAATCTATCTGTCTGTCTGTCTATCTATTTATCTACAGTATCTGTGGGAAACCCGAGTAAGGGTATGATGTTTGCGAGACTCAAAACCCTGATGACCTTGGGATCAATCAATGACGATACATCCCAGGTGCATCCTTGATCACCCCGGCTGGGTTGCCTGAGTGAGGGTATGATGTTTGCGATGAGATACACCACTGAGGATACGTCCCAGCTGCATCCATGCAATGTACTTTTGTTCTACCTATTTTATATACTGTAGGCCTATATGCACAAATATACAGTAGGGCAGGCTATCATACCAGACTTACGGGATCTTGAGGGAAATCCAACTTGTCCTTGGAAGTACAGCAGTAAGGATGAAATAATATGAGAACCATATGAAAGTACAGTATATGCAGCCACCATACAGATTTGTAGTTTAAAAAAAACAAAACAAACAAACAAACGTATTCACCTTCACCATAGGTTCCTGCAAATTGTATTGTGTATTTGTAACATGTAGGGCTGTATAGGCAATCAATTGGCCGCAAAAGACACCACATGACAGCTTCACATTCATGTTCATGAGCCCTAGTTAAAGCATTCAATATTATCTGAAAGCTCCAGGGCACAAAATAATATTGATTTCAGGCAGCCTACTTTTTCTTTTTTTCAATAGCAATGTATTGCTGCTTACACCCCCACCGGCCACCCTTAAAAAAACATGAAAACAGCAGATCTACAACCTCACAACCTCTAGGGTACTTACAGTACAGTAGCAGGGGATAGTGCACTTGAATGAAATAGTTAATAATTTATAATAGGCATATATTGTCGTGTTTGTATTTTATTCAGCCTACATTTAGGTCCATTCCTAGAAATCTGTGTCAAAAGTACCGGCCATTTAAAACGTGTTGGACTGAAAGTCATGAATTATGAAAGAATCATTGCAAAGAAAAGAAGAACAAAACAAAACAAAAAAGTAGGCTACTTAAAGGGGAATTCCACCCATTTTCAAACATTTTCTGAGAGGGTACAAATTAATGGAACGTTCACATTTGTACCCTCTGCAGGGATTTTTTCTCAGGAAAAAGGGGTCTGAAAGAAAAATCATAACATTAACATACCATGTTAATGTTTTTTCAGACCTCCATTCTTAGGAAATACATGGATTGGGGGAACTTTTTTATCATGTCCACACAACATCTCTGAGGTATATTAATGACATATTAAAATGTTGAAAATGGGTGGAGTTCCCCTTTAATAATTTATAATAGGCATATATTGTCGTGTTCGTATTTTAGTCAGCCTACATTTAGGTCCCTTCCTAGAAATCTGTGTCAAAAGTACAGGCTATTTAAAACGTGTTGGACTGAAGGTCATGAATTATGAATGAATGATTGCAAAGAAAAAAAGAAGAAGAACAAAACAAAACAAAAAATAGGCTACTTAAACAGTCAAGTAAATACTTACTGTCTGTCAGTGTGTCCACCACTGTGTTGATTGCAATTCTGCAACAAAAGGACAAAAAAGTGGTTGAAAAGCCCCAGGGAGGGCTGTATGGGGCACAGCACACAGCCTTTGTATTATGTTTCTGTCATAATTGGACTGGGTGTATGGTGTCTGGGGCGAGTCCCAACAGACACCACGCCCCGACGCGCTTTCACCCTCCAATCTAGGACAGCTACAAGCACAACGTGCTCAAAAACACTCGAAAGAATGGTCCAACTAGGTCGCTATGGAAACACCAGTTGGTTAGTATTAGTATATTTAGCAGGCGATGCTTCCCGATAATAGTATACACGCATACATACACTTGCACATTTGTAAGTTGTAGTGGTAGAATTAAATATGTTCACTACTTTACGTTTTAACTTCAAATATTTAAAATTGCCATGGTAATTACAAGACTCACCCGATAGCAGCCAAACAATGCCAAAATATATAGGTCTTTTATATTGCACAACAGCGACATCATGCGTGCAGACTACAGAATACAAATTAATTGAGGCGCACCGTCTGTTGAGCCTACCATCCCATAGCCTGGAGCGACGGCTCGACGAAGAAGAGTTGGGACATTAAGGGGTCAGAAACCGAGCGCTCGAGCGCCGTTCATGCAGCCCGAATAGGGACAAACTGGAGTTGGAAATATTTTGTTCAAGGGAGGTTGCGGCATAAATGAGAGCTATTTTAGGCACATATGCAACATGTCAACTAGTTGTAAAGTATTCTACATAACAACCGAAGTATCTGTAATGTTATGTTGTATTGTGAAACGATCTAAAATAAATGGTTTTTAAGATAATTAAAGCTGGACTGTTGTCTGAGTCCAATGCATTTCTGCTAGTACTTCCGATCCAGGACTTCCCTTCCCTAAGATCCGCCATTGGACTGCCCCCATGAAGTGAACGGAGTTGGCGCAACTCTGTCCATACTCTATGGCTCTGCCCCTCCACAACGCAAGTGGCTGAACACAATGCAGTGCGTAACATCCTGCATATGACTTTCCCCGGGAACTGGCGTCAAGGCGATTTGGCGCGGAATGCTTCTGTTGTTGTGTTGTTGACTTGGACTTTGCGAGCTAGACGCAGTTGAAAACGGCGAATAATAATAATAATTGTAAAATTGTCAATAAAGAGGAAATAAACCAATGGCTCCGGTGTCCAACCCAGAGAAAGAGATGGAGAATGCGGAGGGAGGTGAGTGTTGAGCATCACAGCATGAAGAACCAGGAAACTAGCTAGGAAGCTAGCCAAGTAATATAGCATGCATAGTAAGGGGACTAGTGCTTCTCAAACTATACATTGTCCTCCATAACACTGAGACCATAGACATGAAATAAAACGGACGAAATAGGTCAATTTGGTTCCATTTGTAGTTACAGACCTATCAAGGGGTCCCTTCATCCAAATAACGTGAGGGTCCCTTTACCTTACTGTCAAATTGCATTGACAGGTGCTACAGTAGGGGGTTGTATGCAACTATAGATTTTTTCTTTTATATTATATAGAATGCTTCTGGAGTTGCAATACGCTCCAATAACAATATTAACAATAATAATAACCTGCCATCTGCTTGTATTAAACGACGTTAAACTCGCAGCTGTATGGAAAGATTGAATTATCTTTCTAAAAATCCACCGTATGCGTTATTTTCCGTCAATACATTCTCTGCAGGTGATTCTTTAGTGCTGTAGTTTTGGAAACGCTCATTATTAGTCACTGGACGGCTCCCTGTACCACCTGTTTAGAATTTTCACTTAATGTAAGAGGCACCAGCCCGACCCGTTAATACAAACGAGTGCCTCCAAAGTCCAGCACTTTTATTTATTGACAGCAAGTAATAACATGTCTATGGAGGATTTTTTTTCGTCAAACAAATGTTTTGCAGATAGAAAGAGGTTAATTCAACCTTTCCATACAACTGCAGTGTTGGAGTGAATTTAACACAAGTTATTGGGGAGTCAATGGAGGGTTTTGCAACTCTATAGAGTTGCATTGCAGCTAATGTTTAACCAACTAGCCACAGTCCATAGCTCTATTGCTTTTATGATTCTGCCTGTCTTGGCAGAATCATAGAAGCAGTATAGCTAGGGACCATGATATTCCATGTACCGTTACTCTTGCTTAAACTAACTGACTGTAGCAACTGTCAGGCACGACAAGCTATATTTTGTAGCTGTATGTTTAGGAAGGGAGGAAGGTGGGAAGACCTAGCATACTACATACTGTATAGCACTATATTGCACATGTACGACTCTCTCTCACATGTACGCACACTCACAGTTATTCCAAGAGAAGCACCTGTTGCAAAACTGCACAGATGCACCCATGTTGCTTTAGGGAAGGCATTTGTTAAAATCAGTAAAGACTTCTCACCCCAGTGGCTTCTCACAGGGGTCATATATGTCAGCCTTACATTTTTCATCTGTGCTCTGTTTATATCTTATAAACAAAAAACAAATTAAGCGTTTGGGCTTTAGCTTAGCTTGCAGACACATGTCAGTATGTCTGTAAATGATAATGTTCCTCCAGGTGATGCTGCAGGAGGTGGTGTGGCCGGTTCCAGATCCCGGCGAGAGAAAAAGGAGAAAGTGGGGAGGAAGTCTGCACTGGAGCAGCTCAGGAAAGCCAAGAAGGGGGAGAAGATAAAATATGAGGTCAGATCTGCATGAAGCATGCATATGTAGATAGATATTCTCTATAAGGTGTGCAAATGTATGCTTATATTATTGATACACCAGCCTTTGTATACTGAAGGTACGTGTGTGTGTGTGTCACCAGGTGTGTGTGTGTGTGTGTGTGTGTGTGTGTGTGTGTGTGTGTGTGTCACCAGGTGGAGGATATTACCAGTGTTTATGAGGAGGTGGATGAGGAGCAGTACTCTAGGATGGTGCGAGACAGACAAGATGATGACTGGATCATTGATGATGGTGAGGATGGATAACAGATAACAGATCATGCACACACACATGAATGTCTGCTAGTCTGCGAGCTTTAGTAGTTAGCATGAACAAAATAACAGGTAATCACAATAATGAATAATAATTACGTAACCTCTGTCTGTCGTTCTCTCTTGCTGTCTCAGATGGAACGGGGTATGTGGAGGATGGAAGAGAAATCTTTGATGATGATCTTGCCGAAGATGTTGTAGAAAAGGACAAAGGTGAACAACCAAGGCCGTGTTTGCATTCACCAAAGTAATGTGTTTTAATCTTTCCCCCTTGATTCAAGTGCATTATTTTGTCTTTCTGATGTATTAGCGGGCAAAGCAGGCGCTAAGGACTCTAAGAAAAACCTAAAGAAACAAGCTCCTGTCTCCAAACCCAACACCATAAAGAACCTCTTCATGAACAGCAATGTCAAGAAGCCAGTTGAGGTGTGTGTTTGTCATTGTCTCTGAAGTGCTTGCGGTGGTGTTTTATCTTTTTATCCTAAACAAACGATGTGTTGGATTGTTTTTTTTTTGTATATATTTTTTATTTCATTTTATAAAGAGAAGGAGAAAAGACAATCCCAGCTTACAGAAAGTATAGGTGTCTTACCTTATATATACACATTTTCTTTCTTTTCTCTTTTAAAAAAAGTGACCCTCCCGCCCCCCACCCCTGCACCAACCACCATTAGGAAAAAGAAAAAAAAAACAAGATATACATGTACTGTATATACATATATACATACGCACATACATTATACAATAATGTTAGGAATAATAATAGTACACATTCACATAACTTCATATGAAAATATTACAGGAACATAATTGGAGAGCAATTAATTACCCTAAACATTTGTTTGATTGTTTTTCTTGTAGAAAGATGTGGACCTGTCCAAAGATGACTTACTGGGAGACCTCCTACAAGACCTGCACTCTGAGGTTAGCCATCTGTCATACTCATAATGCACCATGATGCACAATTACATTTCATTAATTAACTAGAGAATATTATTTTCTAATGCCACCAGAGATTGCTACAACACCAGAGGTTGTAACATAAATATACATTTTTTTGTTTGCCCTCAGAAGAAGCCATCTCTTCTGACCCCTCCAGTGGTCACCTTAAAGAAAAAGAAGCCCCTTGGTTCTCCTTTGAATCCATTCTCTATCAAACCACAGATGCCGAAGGTACCAGAAAATTTCATGGCACATTTACGAACTATGCATGAACCAGACGATCAAGAAAATGTATTGTAATTTCTCTCAACAGCAGGAATCGCCCTCAGCCATGCCACCTAAACCCAAAGCGTCCCCTGCCAGCCTAACACCCAGGGCAGTACCTCGTCCTCCTCCCTCTGCCCCAGTTGCCCCAGCAGAGCGCAAGAAAGTGAAAGTGGAGGAACCAGACCAGGAGGAGGGTAATGAATACCTACCGCTGTCCGTCTTTCTTCCTACTCCACCGTGATCTTTCACTCTTTATTTATATCACTCTCTGTGATACACTAGCGGTGCGAAAGGAGGTAAACATATAAATGCATCAATTTAATTGAAAGAAACCCTTTCTGCACGGCTTCTTACATCTTTATGTCATAGAAAGGTACTGTGCTCAGTCTGTTCACAATGTATTGGGGCTCGCCTGTTGCTACCCCGGCATGTCTTGCTCAGTGAACGACGTCATGGACTTTGACGGAGTGGACTTTGACGAACCGATGGACGTGGCGTGTGAGCAGGATGACGAGGGGGCTTCTGCTGAAGAACCTGCTAAACCAGAACCTACCGCAGTCCCTGTAGAGGCAGTCAAAGTGGAGTGCAAAACCGAGCCCCAGGATCCAGTCCTGCTGTGAGTCATCATTCTGCATGCACATTTTCTCGAGTTCAAAAGTTCTCAAAGTATCTTTATTTGTAACACTGAGAGTGTGCAGATGGAACCAAATTGACATTGTTTCAAGTATAATGGTTCCCTGGAGACCTGGAGCTTCCTGCACCCGACTTTGAGAACCACTGTTTTGATCTTTCTAGCTTGTCTTATTGTAATGAGAGATTTATTGAAATACATTTTCCTTCACCTAAGCTGAATATAGTATGGATAGTGCCCCTAAAAATATAATAATGAGTGAAGCTCTGAATTTCTGAATGAATTTAGAAATTTGAAGTTCTGAATGAATTTAAATTCTTTCTTGTTGCATGACTTCTCAGGTCCAGTACAATAGGAGGTGCATGGGGACAAGATGAGGAGGATGGAGTCGGCGTGGCTCCTGCAGATGTGCAGGTAGACTCCAGCCAGCTCCCATTGGTGGAGGGACCGGACGGGGAGCAGGTGTTCCGTTTCTATTGGTTGGATGCCTTTGAGGACCAGTACAGCCAACCAGGTAAGGGACGTTCATGCCCCTTTTCATAGTGTTCCAACAAGTCCCAACATTTATGAAATAGATTTAGGGTTTAGTAAGGCAGTTACAGAAATGCCCTAACCCTGTTGTATTTGTGACCTACGTAGGTGTGGTCTACCTATTCGGGAAGGTGTGGATCGAGTCGGCCCAAGCGCACGTCAGCTGCTGTGTGACTGTCAAGAACATAGAGAGAACCATGTACTTTCTGCCTCGAGAATATGTGAGTAACGATTTCCTGTCACATGGTTGATACTTACTTCTGAAAAGGACAGCTTGTAATGGTGAATAAAAGCCACAGGGCTATTATACTGGAAATGGCAACCTCACTTTAGTAAAACACATCTAGGGCTCCATTTTCGTTACATGCTAAACCCCTTATCCCAAATAGCTTATTTCATTTTTACTATTTTGATATATTTCAACATGTCATTCTATTAACACGTTGTGAAATGGTAGACTGGTCATTCTGAAAAATGTTTTTTTTTAAATAGTTTAAAAAGGCAAAGAAGTTAAGGGATAAGGGGTTTAGCGGTAATGAAAATGGAGCCCCTAATCTCTTACAGTATCTACAGCTTGTGTGGAAAATCTGGTGAGGGAGGATTAGCAATTTAACTACTGACTATCATCCCTATGGTTTCAAGAGTTACAAGTGTGAGCCAAACACTGAATTGCGATCTCTCCCTTCCTCTCCCCCACTTCCGAGCTCTCATCCGTTCCTTGTGTTATTGTGTCGTAGAAGGTGAACCCCAAGACAGGAGAAGTGTCTGACACGCCAGTGACAATGATGGATGTCTATCAGGAATTCAACGAGCTCTCTGAGAAGTTCAAGATCATGAAGTTTAAGTCTAAGGTATTCACCAATCTTGTTTGGAATTTATCTAATCTGTGTAATTTTAGTACATTGTAGTCGCAGAGTTGTTACATGTTGATGATTGTTCCACTTTCTCTTGTCTCCAGAAAGTGGAGAAGAACTACGCATTTGAAATCCCTGATGTGCCCACTCAAAGCGAGTACTTGGAAGTCAGATATTCGGTAGGTACAAGTTCAACCTGGTCAACCAGGTAGATGTAAAGTGCAGAATAGTGGATGTACAGGTATCATCATTGCTGAATGCATTTGTTCATTCGCTGCAGGCAGAGTTCCCAGCGCTGCCTTCCGACCTTAAGGGGGCGACCTTTTCCCATGTGTTTGGGACCAACACCTCTAGTCTGGAGCATCTTCTTCTCAGCAGGAAAATCAAAGGACCCTGCTGGCTCCACATCAAGACACCACGTAAGAAGAACCATATGCCTGCTGTCTGGCTGAAAGAAACGGCAAAATGTTTTCAAGAAACTAAAAATACTCTCAAAAATCACATTAAAAAATAAACTTAAAATCAAAAATACGGCTAGCATTTATTGTTGATAGTTGTTGATATAATTCACACCATCATTTTCCTCTGTTCAGCTCTTATTTTGAAGAGGCAAAACTCCAGACAGGAAGTATAGATCTTGTGTGTTATGACACGTATTAGCCCCAGCTCTGCTTGTTTTGACCAAAAGAGCATCTTCTGTCTGTCCCCCTGCAGAGCTCACCAACCAGGCGGTCAGCTGGTGTAAGGTGGAGGCTCTGGCCCTGAGGAGTGACCTGCTGACGGTGGTCAAAGACCTGCCCCCTCCACCCATCACGGTCATGTCCATCAGCCTCAAGACGGTCCAGAACCCCAAGACACATCAGAATGAGGTCAAACATGCACACACACGACACAGAACTCACTTTAAGCCATGATGACAAAATACACATTTCTGCAATATGAGAATACATGATTATTCTGTTTTTTTTTTTAAATCAATCTACCTCACTGGCTTGATTAGATTATTCCCCTCTACACTAAATATAGTTAAATATACATGTTATGACATCCTCAGAGTCCTCAAAATATCTGATCATAGCTTTTCCTGTGTATACAGATCGTGTCACTGGCTGCACTAGTGCACCATGAGTTCCACCTGGACAAAGCCCCCCCACGGCCACCATACCAGACCCACTTCTGTGGTGAGTTATCGTGGTGCTTACAAGTGCATTAGTGGGCACTGCGATTGCTATCTGGCAGAAATTCCAATGGCTATGATGTAGTTATTTAGCCACAAAGCTCTTGTTGATACTTATAGTATGGAACAAAGATCTCTGCCCTACACAAGGAAATTAACCATATGTCAATCCTTTTGCCTTCTTGATTTAGTCTTATTTACTTCAAAATGTCCTTGGTGATGCAATGCAGCGATATACAGTAGCTCATTTCATTACATGATACTGAAGTAAGTTGTGTTAAAATTAAAACTGTTTGCACTGATTTACTGCTGGCCTGGGCACTGTATATTTGTATTATATAATCTCATTTGTGAATCGTGAATTGTTGTTTCAGTGGTCAGTAAGCCCGGCGACTGCATCTTCCCCTATGACTTCAAAGATGTAGTAAGGAAGAAGGTGAGTCTATCTAATGGATGGGGTTTTAATATTGTGCATTTGAAAAGTAAGATGATGATGATTTAGTAAGTAACATATATATTTTTTTAATATAATTTTAACTGTGTATGTCAGAATGGGAAGGTGGAGATAGCGGCTACAGAGAGGACACTGCTGGGCTTCTTCCTGGCCAAGATGCACAAAATTGACCCTGATGTCTTGGTGGTGAGTAGGAACCTTCTTACAAAATCCAATATGATATCTTTCAGGGGTTGACACTAAGGTCTCCAAGTCAGGTTCTACTTGCCCTCAGGTCATGGTCACTTGCCCCCCAAAATATATTGTAGTCTGCATTTAAGTTTACTTTCTACTTGCTTTAAACATTTCCTTTCGCAGTCAAAAGACTGTTTTGTTTAAATCACAATCAGCTACAGTAAATATTCAACTTGTAAATCAGTGGTTACCATAGTGGTCACAGACTCAGGGGTCTATGACACCAGCAAAATGATAGTTTGGAACCAAATGGACCTGGGAGAGAGATAAGAGAGATAGCTAGAAAGCAGGGAAAGACACAGAGGCAATGCGCAATGACCATCTTTAAGACATGTTGTGTTATAGTGCACTAAGTCGCACACTTGCCCGATCGGGCAACCAGGTAGCAGTCTTCACTTGCCCGACCATTTTTTTTTACTTGCCGAGGGCAAGCGGGCAAGTGTTAGTGTCAAGCCCTGTCCTTGACCCAATTTACATATTGTGATGATAATGTGGTACTGCAAAAACTATATATTTATAGTTTTTAAAAATCAGATATCCTTTATCGAACAAAATTCTATGATCTTTTTGTTATGGTTATGATGTTATGGTTTTCCCCTGCTGTGTGAGCAGCATATTGTGTCTTTTTTTTAGATGACTTGGGTTTATGATGAGCCTTTTCTGTGTTATTTGGCTACCTTATTTTACTGTTCCTATAATTTTTCAATCGCATTTAAGGAACTGAGCTGATCTGTCCCAATTTCACTTCCGTCAGGGTCACGACATCTTTGGCTTCGACCTGGAAGTCCTACTTCAGCGGATCAACGTGTGCAAGGTCCCTCACTGGTCCAAGATTGGACGCCTGCGAAGGGCCAACATGCCCAAATTAGGGGTGAGAAAGAACAAACCGTGTCAGTAGCAGTGTTATGGGGTGATGCAGATAATCAGACTCACCAATCATCAAAAAGTAATCAATAGAATAATAATCATTTAGAATATGAAGGGTAGTTGCATCCCTTCAGTGTTTACACGTAGCCTATGCAAATATATCACATCCATGTGCTGTGTCCTTGCAGGGTCGCGGTTCCTTCGCAGAGAAGAATGCCACCTGTGGCCGTCTGGTGTGCGACGTGGAGATCTCAGCCAAGGAGCTGATTCGCTGTAAAAGTTACCACCTGACCGAGCTGGTGGCCCAGGTGTTGAAGATGGAGAGAGCCACCATCCCACAGGAAAACATTAGGAATCTCTACAGGTGTGTGGGCTATTCAAGCCGCAGCCATTTGATTTAGGCGTCAGTATTTTTTGACAACTACTGATTGACTAGATGGCATTTGCCAAATCACTCATGTCTTTTAATGGGTTCATTTATGAAAGGAAAAAAAGAGATCCAAAAGCAGCAATATTAAATGAGGTGTATAAATGGACATTATAATTATAATATATCTACATTTGTGCATCAGTGACTCCCCTCATCTGCTGTACCTGTTGGAGCTGACATGGACAGACGCCAAGCTCATCCTCCAGATGATGTGTGAGCTCAACGTGCTGCCGCTGGCCCTGCAGATCACCAATATCGCTGGCAACGTCCTGGTAATGAACACACACAAACACCAAACTCTGTGATACATGCCATGCAGAAGCTAGGAGCTAGTGCTGCTCTCTGTGGCAGTGGTTCTCTAACTCAAATTGGGTTGCTAGCTTAAAGACCAACGAAAAGAAAACGCAAAAGTTAAACATATACTGGTAGTTAAAGGTATGAAAGGTGCTCTTGCATCAGACGAGATAAAGTGTGAGAGTCTGGTCACTTAATTGTGCAAATTGTGTGGAAACAGACTTTATCATTATGTTTCTCAACCTACAGAGGTCTTCATCGCCCTGATGAAGGTCAATGGCATGAGTTACAGTCAGACATTTAGGCTTAAAGGATAACACAAAGTCCTGGGCACTTGTAACACATAACCTATAAAGTAATTACGCAGGAAATGCCTAATTACTTGTCTCATTACGTTTGATATCGCTACAATAATGCCCTGCTGTGTTTCATCTTTGGAATCGCCCAGGTTGGTACGGAGCCTTGCTGAGTTACTCTTTCTAATTCTGCATAGCGATTAGCTTCTGTATTAGCCACTGCAGTGCTGTCTGGTTTCAAACAAATCTCCAAAATGGAACCCAAAACTGGATGCACATTATACTAAAACAGACTTTGATCTTGCGACACCTAAGCACCACCACCGTCTACCACCATGTGACACTCAATGTGTTAATAATACAATAAATAATAATACTGGTATAATTAAGGCTGTTTCCTCATACAATTTATTGCCTGGATTGTAGATTTTTATTTCAAAGTTCTAACTTAATTTCCTTTCCAACACACTTCATTGTCTCATTACGTGCTGGTGTGGCCCCACCTCTTACAAACCTGCTACCTGTGTATGTTGTCTGTAGTCTCGTACTCTGATGGGTGGTCGCTCAGAGAGGAATGAGTTCCTGCTGCTTCATGCCTTCCACGACAAGGACTACATTGTCCCTGACAAACCCTCCTTCAAGAAGGCCCAGATGGAGATGGTAATAATGACACACATGCATACATATAATAACTGAAATCTTAATACTAATAAGTAACTTAACACTCTTTCTGCCACCATTTTGGAGATGGCTACTGGCAGTGATTTAATTTTTAATTCATATTTCAGCTCTCGGTTTCCGGGGGAGCATTTTAGACCAGCCCAACGGATGTTGCTGCCGGTCCGTCTCTTATTTGGGCCCCTCGGCTAGCAAAAGGAGGCTAGCATTAGGACATATCAAACAATAGCACTATTAATCAAATCTTGCAGCGGTCGGAACTACAGTATGTGACAACTGTAGTCCGGCAATCGCGGGAATCAAAATACATCCGTTCAAATTGATTTATCAAATTCAAATATATCGCATTGTGACTCACGGCAGCTGGTGGATCTGCTTCTTTCACTTTATATTGTTCATTAGTTAATTCAAATGGTTGAAACAATCTTGCTATTGATGGAAGTCATGTTGCCCAGTCCTGGTAAGGACAGGTAATGTCTTAACTCATTGAGCGCGATCGGATTTTCTTTGTTTTCTTTCCACTGCCGCGGCTCAAACCAGTTCGATCGGTAAAAAAGCCCTTATTTTGAAGCTCAGATCTCCTAAACAGGATGTGCTGTTTCTGTTATGCTGTGTCTGTTGTCTTGCCTAATCGATCATCTGGCGATCTGCCCCAAAACATCCGGCTCACAAGTCAGGAAGTGCTGTGTAGCCCTGGCTGCTTAACCCATGCGCCAGCGACATTGAGGGGGCAAACCGGAGGAGAGCCGTTTGAATGCATTGGATTGAATGGACGTCAATGGGACGGGGGAAAAAAAAGTTGTCCCCAATTCTGTCCCAAATGAAAGTCAGCAACGGGATGATCATCAGACGATGCGCACGGACTAATAGTTGGATTAAAGAATGAAATCTACATCTCGTCGTGATACGAGCCGTCCGCGTGACCGGCGGAGGGGTTCTAACGGGATGTCCACGAGCCCCGCGTGGACGGCGCCAAGAGAATTAATAGAGAAAGAGAGGTGTATATGATTCTTTTAGTTTGGACTGTACTGTAACATGTATGGGTTGTGTTTCCCATGTGTGCCCATCAGGAGGGTGAGGAGGAGGGCGATGCAGGTAAAGGCAAGAGGAAGAAGAAGGCAGCGTATGCTGGTGGTCTGGTGCTGGACCCCAAAGTCGGTACGTCTCCTCCTGGAAGAGGCTGCACATTTCATTTAACCGTTTTTTTGTCTCTCCAGACAAGCATTACGATACTACTATTGTCAGCTTGCACTGAAATGTGTTTTGCGTCCATGGCATCAACATTCACAGACAACACTATAACAGACACAACAGTACAGGTGGGGCATCAGGAAAGAAAAGCAGAAAGTGACGGTGCTCAGTGTCAATGATTGCTGCTCGCGTCTTCTGTCTCCCACTACAGGTTTCTATGACAAGTTCATTCTGCTGCTGGACTTCAACAGTCTGTACCCATCTATCATCCAGGAGTTCAACATCTGCTTCACCACCGTACAGAGAGAGGCTCACACCAGCACGCGCAAGAAGAACGAGGTGAGTTCATGTGTTCACTGGCAAGGGAATTACTGGATGCTGAAAGCATCGTTTCAAGTGAGGTTTTGCTCAAAACCAGTATGCTGCTGTCCACCATGTTTACACAGGAGGACGAGCCGGAGGAGATCCCAGAGGTTCCGGACCCTGACCTGGAGATGGGTGTTCTGCCCAAAGAGATCCGAAAGCTGGTGGAGAGACGTAAACAAGTCAAACAGCTGATGAAAGGGCAGGACATCAACCCCGACCTCTACATGCAGGTAAACACACTGACACACATTTGTTTTTAACCACAAAGATGGTCAAGACTGCCTGCTATTAATGCTATTCTGAGACATACACACAGACAGGGCCATCTTGTGTATTTTAACCTTTTTTGTTTATGTGTGTTAGTATGACATCCGTCAGAAGGCTCTGAAGCTCACTGCTAACAGCATGTACGGCTGCCTGGGATTCAGCTACAGTCGCTTCTACGCTAAACCCCTGGCTGCACTGGTCACACACAAGGGCAGAGAGGTAGGCGCACACACACGCAATCGTGCATTCATTAGCATAATGAGTTTCATTCACAAAATGTTTATTTGATTTGTAGTACTATACTTTAGTGTCGTGATTCTCAACCTGTCATGTTGAGGACATTGCCCACAAGTAAGAACTAAGATTGAATTGATAATCTAACATAATGTCAGATGTATGTAACCACAACTGGACCCTGATGCAAGAAAGGTTGAGAATGCCTGTTTCAGTGATTGCTGCATTGAAGGCCATTGTCATATATATGTGAACTGTTTGCACAACCATAACTTGTGTGCATAGCGCATACGCAGGTGTATCAAGTGATGAATATCAGTCATAGATCTATTATTGTTTGTTGGTGGAGCACCTGCCTTTGGATAGCAAGGTTCTGGGTTCTGTACCTCCAAAGGTCTGCGTATGTTTAACTGAACGACTTTATACAAGTTGTGCTGTTAGTAGTGGCAGCCACTGGCTGATGGTAGGGGTTGTGCTCTTACTCATACACCTCCTATGGGTCTAGTGCATTGGCACGGGGATGGACAACGTTGTTGTCATCTGGCACTGACAATAAGCCACGGTGTGCTTACTTAACACCATAAAAGGCAGGCACTGTAGACCATGTATGTGTGTGGACAACATTGTCACTCCCGAGTCCCGACATGCGTTACAAATCACCCTTGGCTCTCTTTACAAATCACCTTTGGCTTTCTTCATGCGTTGCCCGTAACAAAGCACCTGTAGCTTAGGGTCAATCTGTTGATGCTCAAATCCTAAAGTGACTTCCACTTACCTCCACTAGAGGGAACCGCTGGATCAAGTTTCACATCCCTCAGCTCACCCTCCATACTTCTTTTTCCTCACTTCTCCCTCCCTCTTTCTTTATCCCCTACTCATTTCTCCCTCACTCATTTCTCCCTCAGTCTCTACATAACCTCTCTCTCTCTCTCTAACTACCCCTCCTTCTACCTCTCCTTCCTTTTTTTTCTTCTTCCCATTTCTCGTTCCGTGTCTTGATTTTCTTTTGTCAAAATATGAAACCTGATTAATTCCGTGAAACCGGCACCGTGCAACATTAACATAATACCACACACGCACACGCGATACGTAAAGTGTGATCGTGTAATGAGGTCTCTCAACGCGGGGGGCGTGCATAAAGGGAGCCCTAGTACACAGACGAGACGTACTAGTGTGGATTGCATGACATAAAAGTGCTATTTTTGGATATCGTGGTATTGTACGGGTAACTGAACACCCGCCCCACCACCACCACACACACAAACACACACACACACACGGTCGCTCCATGTCAGCGGTGGTGTTCATGTGTTCATTTAATGAGCTCTAACAATACCCGCGCTCAGCACAGTGGCGTTGGACTGGCGCCCCAGGGGAGCCTTTTATTATGATCTCCTTACACACACATTGTGCTTCCTAATAGAGGGCAGGGCAGTAACAACTCGCACCACACAACTTTCCGTGTGTGTATACGTGCGCGAGTGCGTGCCAAGCACGCTTATGAATGCGTGCGCGTTGTTTTGCTCGGGGGGCTATTTGTGCCTCAAGTCATGCTCCTTGTCCAGTTGACAGATCTGCATAGTACAAGGCGTGTGTTTGATGAATTGGTACAGGTGTAATGCCCCCCCAAAAATAAGCAGGTCCAGGCTTATTACTTGTATTCTTGTCAACAGCCAGGGGTGAATGGGTTAGTTACATTACACTTTACCACCACCGCCACCACCACCCTCCCTCCCCACCCACCCCAGTCCCCTGTCTCTCACACTGAAGATTCTCGCAGTCAATTTAACACTGAGACTTTTATTGTGTGTGCATGCATGTTGTTTACCACAGCCGGGGCATGTCTTTTGCTTTGTGATTAGGGTGTCTACAGGCCCACTGGTGCTTTTTTCTCCCCTCTCTTAAAGTGTTGTTAAATTGAATTACGTAAATGTAAGGCCTGGGGATGAACGGGATCAGTGTAGCATGCCCAGCTTCTGTGTCAGAGGCCATACAAAGTTTCTACTTGTTACTCTATACCTGTGTTTGTCTATGACAGACTTGTGTTCTCCGTTTCGCAAAAGCTATATTAGTCGTTTACCTGGCACAGTGTGTCACTTCGCACCATGATGTGAGCTTGTAGATTAGCAAGTTTCGCTATAATCATTTTTGTTTAAGGAAAATCTTAGATTTGTCGTTTTAAAATGTATACAATTCTTAGGAGATGTATTTTTTTACTTGGTGTGGGGCATTATAATTTGCTTGACACACTGATTTTTCATCATTTCACTTCATTATTTAGACCAAAAACGTAATAGTCTTTTGGTCTTTTGGCAATTGATTCACAACCACACAAAGCAGATGATGATGTTTTCAATGTAGCTCACACATTTGTTAACCAAACAAACAGCCAACTTGCTCTCCTAGCACTTAAACAATATAAAATATGTTGGATGATGGTGTTTCTAAAGCATCAGACGATTAGCATAGGCGATTTTATAACCAGATTGATGGGGTTGCAAGTTACAACTGTGGGGGCGGCCATGTTTTCTGTTTAACATTATCGAGTTGAAACGCTGATCGTGGCCAATGTGCCGCTGTCATTTTCCATAAACCCAGGCATATTTAGTACACCGAGTTTTTACGTTAGAATTGTTGGATAGTGGTCCCAAGCCTGTGGAAACTGCTGGATGCTAGCTTGCATATGTTGAGCAATTTTCATATTTGGCATAATATGTGACCATACCATCTAACTGGAGTGTTTTCATGATATTGAAAACACAAATGTGCTTAGACAGCACATTTGTGATGTGTTTGTTTTCAGCCCAAAGTGTCTGTTTTTTGCAAAACTAATGGAAACTAATAGAATGGATTCAGCATCATGGAACCCAGTTAGATTTATTTCATGCTACGAAATCATGATGAAATTTCGAAATATTTGCCTTTATAGGCTAATGGCACTGTCACCTATTATGCCATTTATGACAATTGCTCAATATATGCAAGTTAGCGTCTGGCAGTTTTTGCATGCTGGGGACCACTTACTCAACATTTCTAACTTAGAACCTTGATTTACCCAAAATGTCCGGGTTCACTATCGGCTGGCAAGTAGACTAATAAAAATTGGTCTTATTGTGACCCAAATAGTGGGTCTAAGACAGTGTTTGTCCGGGGACATCCAGGGTTACTTGAGTTTCCCAAAATTAGATGACGTATCATTGCAGTTATTTAACTACTATGAGGTTATCATATCAATTGGCTATTAAACGATAGCAGATTGAGCATGGATCACGTTCAGTTTTTCATATATCTTTTAAAATTTTTAATGATGCGAATCTGGGTGTCCTGGCAAAAATATTTCAAGCACGGAACTCTTGAATTTGATGGTCCTTTGCATGCAAACGTTTGCGGACCACTCGACAGCAGTTGGATTGGCGCGGCAGCCTGCTGATGCTGCAGGCTGTCATGACTCTCTGTCTGGCTGTTTCCTGGTGTTTACTGCGTAGCTATGATCACAGATAGGGCTATTTATACTGCAGGTTCATCTGGGCGGCGTTAATATACTAATGGAGAAAAACGCTCCCGTTTCCACTCTGGCCGACAAATGAAGAAGGACAGGGCAGAAAGTGTGTGCAAAGACCGAAGAAATAACTAACAAAATTGTAGCTACTAGTTGCTGTACGTCTTGGTTTTATGCTTTGGTATCATTTGAATGTGCTGTTTTAGGTATTTGCTCTGTCTTTATCGTCTACGTCTATATTGACCTGAGCATAATGAATTTCCATTGTGGACAACAGAGGACATCTAATCTAAAATGATCTACTATATCAGAAGCCTTGAATGCATGGCCATGTGCCTGCATATCAGGCCTTAATAACAACAATCCCCTGCGTGGGTTGAAAAGCAGAACAAACATTTGTCCCTGTAATTTGTTATTCTGCCTGAAAACAACCTGAAAGACCAGCAACAACAGCCAGGGCAGGTGGTCACAGTGTTGTGGGTTTAAGTTAGGATCACATCACCTCCTTCCCCTCAGTATCATGGTGGCAAACCTGCATGAAATCAATCTTTAAACGCACTGTACGTATTAAATCAATCTTTAAACACACATACGTATTTGCCGCCACTGCAGAGTAGCATACGCCTAGCTTGGTTTACGCTACTTTTCCAGAACCTTGTTCTCAACAAGTGTGAAACTCGTGCTGCATAGAGATGAAACACATTTGGCGTTAAAACCGGAGCCCGAAGTTGCGTTCAAAGGCCCGGGGCCAAGTAGTTCATGGTAGTTTGCGATCACAGCGTTCCAAAATTACCAGCTGGCATTTATAGCCGGGATTCTGGTGTATTTGTGGGTATTGCCGTTGGCACCCCCTGCCCCCATTTTAATCATCACATTTGCACTCTACTTTCACGTGGTGATTTAGGAGGCTTTTTATTTTTATAATTGCAACATGGACACCGACCAGCAATGTAAATCCCCCCTCTCATCCCACTCCTTCCTTGATGTTGTCGTCGTCGTCCCCCCTCCTCCCGTGTGGGGGCACACAAGTGTGTGTGTGTGTGTGTGTGTGTGTGTGTGTGTAAATGTGCATGTGTTCTGCGTATTTATTGATTGGACGAGGTCTCGTCTTTCTGTCACT
This sequence comes from Benthosema pterotum, assembly GCA_039105355.1. Taxonomy (NCBI): domain Eukaryota; kingdom Metazoa; phylum Chordata; class Actinopteri; order Myctophiformes; family Myctophidae; genus Benthosema; species Benthosema pterotum. The sequence goes on from CM076982.1 coordinate 20,839,862, forward strand.
CTTGTTTTAAGCCGCGGCCTAACACCTTCCCCTCGCCCCCCTCACCCCCCCTGTGGGAGAGTAGGTCAGGCCAGGGCCCACAGTCGTTTTTCTAGCCCCGAGGATGGGTTAAGGCGAGGGGGTCTTAGGAGGAGCTGACAGACCCCTGGCCACGGCCTCTTCTGATCAGATTTGCCAAGTTAAGAAGGGAAAGCCCCCAAGTTACCTCCATTAGCCAATCGGCACGTTGTTTCTGCAGAATGTCGCTGTGTGTGCGTGTGTGTGTGTGCGCTGAATATCTTATCTGTATCTCTACATGTCTCTTTGCGATTGCGTGTGTGTGTGTGTGTGTGCGTGGACGCATGCACGCCATACTTCGTTGCGGTGTGAGCGCCTGGTCGAACTCTGCCCTTTGTCGGGGGAACCATTTGTTGTGGCCCTGTTATGTCCTGGTATGTGTGGGTATTAAGGGGGGGATGATGGGTATTAAGAGGAAGGTGAAGGTTTAGGGTTACACAGCTGAGGGTCCGCCACAGATTGATGCACCCCCAGCCCCGCAGTGTTTTATTTTGGGTTCCTTTGTATGTTCGCCAGAGAACAGTTGGGGGCAGAGAAGAAGATACATGAAGCGCTCCGTAATGTACATGTGTGTGTGTGTGTACTTATAATAGGCTGGCTGCTACGACGTGTTCCACTGGCTCCAGGGAAATATGCCTTTTTATTTGTCCACCCAATCAATCTAATCCGATTCACGGGTTTATTTGTTTTCACCTGGCAGGGGTTGACACTAAGGTCTCCGAGACACTTGCCCATCGGGCAAGTGCAAGTCAGGTTCTACTTGCCCTCAGGTCATGGTCACTCAAAAAATATATTGTACATTTTGCATTTAAGTTTACTTCCTACTTGGGTGCTTTAAACCAGGGGTTTTCAACAAGTGGTCCCTGAGGGGGTTCCAGGTGGTCCCCAGCTAAGTTGGTTAACCAGATGTAACTCTTGAGAGTGTAAAAATTTGGTTTCATTTTTACACTCTCAAGAGCTAAAATTCATCATCTTAATTAGCCCAGGTCGCAATGACCACCTTCAAGACAAATTTATCTTGTGTTGTGTTATAGTGCACTAAGTTGCACACTTGCCCGATCGGGCAACCAGGTAGCAGTCTTAACTTGCCCCACCATTTTTTTTACTTGCCCCGGGCAAGCGGGCAAGTGTTAGTGTCAAGCCCTGCCTGGGGCAGGGTGGAAGGTAAAACGGGTTTGATCCTCGGCTCATCTGTTTGTCCCTGAGCAAGGCATGTTGCGCCTAACTGCCACACTACATAATAGGACCTTGGAGGAAAAGGGAACTTTACAAGGACTTAACTTGGCCGGTATAATCTACAGTTTAACCTATAACTGTCTGAATGTGTACTTTGTGTTAACTTCAAGGACCCCTGCTAGCATCCTTCGGGGTCTGCCCACTTAAATTATACCAAAATGGTAATAAAACCTCAGATGAATCAGATGGTTGGCTATGTTGTGTAGTACCACTACCAGCATTAAAATCTGAAGTTGGTAAAGAAAAATAATAATGAAATGTTGCGTTGAGAAAATGTTTGGCCTTCTTTGGCCCTTGGTCATGGAATCACTTGCATTCCAGAGTGAAATTGGCTTTGAATGTTCCTTTGAGACATTTCAAGTATTATCTTAGGTGTACAGTATAACACTTGCACATGTTTGGATATGTACTAACTAGCCTAAATTGTTTGCGCTTATATACAGTATTAGGGGTATATTATGGGCACTGTTGGGACATATTACTAATATATTAGTAATATATTACTGATAATGAATGGCAAATATTACTTTCCGAAGTAATATTTCCCAACACTGATTGTGGGTGCAACGGTTTACCCCCCCAAAAAATGACCCGTTTGGTAGGGGGTACGCACTTCAATACGCACTAATGAAACGCAATATTTTCGTTCGCATTCATTATTTTCTTAACATCTGCGGAGAATGTATTTCTCGGTCACACACCGTCATAAGGCGCAGGGTAGCACTCAGTCACATGCCGTTGTATGGCGTAGTGTAGCACCACACCACTGAATTGAACAGAGCGAATGCTACCCCTCCACCACACACACACACACACACACACACACACACACACACACACACACACACACACACACACACACACACACACATAAAGCACAACGTGCACACAGAGCATGGCGCGCACACAGCAACACACCAACACAGGAGAGAGAGGAAAAAAGAGATGCCACATTTGTGATTTTATATCAGTGGTTTATGATTATCAAAAGTGGTCCAGGGTCGAGGGACCACTCTTTTCGGATTTCCAGGTGATCTCCAGCTAAATGGTAGAGAGTTGGTAAACAAATAGGCTACTGTTTATAACCTGAGCCGACAGACAGCAGCTTCACTGTGCAGCAGAGAAAAGGGAAAGAGAAACGGAGTGTCCTTTAAATCTGCACTTGTTGTTAAGCATGATTAATTACCTGACGTTGTGATATCCACTTGTAGCTATTAAAAGTAAGTCCGTCAGGAAAGTAACAAGTAAAGCTCTAGGCACCTTAACAGTTGAGTTTACAGTACAAGGTTGTTTAATGTTTTGAAAATGTTGATTTATTTTTATATTCATGTTCAATTTGCTTATAAGCAAAATAAATAAATTTACTTTACTTGATTTTTTTGAAATGCAGAACATATATCGAAAACAAACCGAAACCGTCGCCCCCATACCGAGGTATGAACCGAACCGTGGGATAAGTGAACCCTACCACCCCTAATGTATATATTGTTTTTTTTTTTTTTTTACTTTAGTAAATACTTTCTACTTTGTCTATGTTGCCTTGCACTTTGACTAGCACTTTGGCAAATGGCTGCATTTGTTATTACATGCTGTCATCCTATTTATTGCTTAGGTAGCCTGGTGTCTGCTAGAAATATGAATGTTTTATATTTTTAATGGCATATGCATTTGTCCAGCTATAAGTAGGCAACAGAGTGTGGGTCTTGGTAACAACAAATTACTATATACTGTAGGCATAATCTAGATTGTTTCCGTGTAAGCCCCCGTTATTCTCTTAACACTCCCTTTCCTCAAAACGACTTAACCCGCACCGAGAAGCCAGCTGCATTCACATGGAATTCCAGCTGTCGGCGGCGGCAACATGCCTACTGTAACAACAAAGTTGTTGCCGGTGTGTCAGTGCATAGTGACTCACCATTGGTGAGGGTAGCAATATCTCTGCCCGTGGTTTATCTTTTTGACAGAAAATGTATCTAATGAGCGTAACTAGAAATGAGCACTCCATATAACTCCACCAGGATGTGTTGCCTTGACAGTCTTTTTTAACATAGGGGTTTCAAACAGTATTGGGATTAAACAAGGTATTGGACTGATATCAAATAATATCACGTTTTTAGACGATTGTATTTATGTTTGAATGTCAAAGCTGAAAACTGTTTAAAACACGATCTCCGCCTCCCGCTGTTCTGACCTAGCAGAGATTAGGAAGTAGTTTGTGAAACTCTCTGTTTCCATTCAGCTAACTAGCTATATTATTTACTCACTTAAATTAATCCAGTACTGCAGACTCACTTAATTTTGCATTCAATAATTGACAGATTAACAGATTTCGTGCCGTTGAAATAGATCTACGTCTCCCGTTATCATTATGAAATATAGTTATGACCGATGCCACTGCCGTTGAGCTACGTCTCTCTACGTTGCTTACCGTCGCCGGTTTGATACGATCCCCATGCTAACAGCAGCGTGCAGCAACCGCATATTCCATTGATAGACCATAATAAGGGACGGACCAAACCGGAACCGGAAGTGTGTGTCCGCCAACTAACTTGTCCGTCGGGAAACATGGACCGAAATATGAAATATGACTTGTAGATGAAAATCGCTGGCACTGGCACCTCAAAAAATATGAAAAAGGGCTGGCACTGGGAGTGTTAATGTATTATGAAAGGCAGTAGTTGTTAACATTTACCGGACCAGGACTCCCTTGAATATCTTGAAAGTTAATGTGTAATTATCAATACAATGGTAAATGTTACATTTATATAGCGCTCTTTTATCCAAGGCGCTTTATATAGTGCATTATATTCACCCCTTTCACTCGTACATTCATACACCAATCGCAGCTGAAACCAGGCAAGGTACCAACCAGCACTCATCAGGAGCAATTTGGGGTTCAGTGTAACCACAAACTTGTTCTTACCTGGCCACTCTACCCCTGAGCCACCACCGTATTTGTGTTTTCCATAGGCACTGGGAACATATTATCCCCAAGGCCCACATTTTGCCAATCACTGATTTATAGCCCAATTTCATTTTTTGTGTGATTTCTGGTCTCTGGGATTAAGTATGAAGTATGCTTGCTTGTCTATGGCTAATCGAGTAATGCTAACAACACCAGTCTGTGGAAGCTGCTGATTGTTCTGAACCGCAGATTAGTTTGACCTCTGACACCCTTTGCCAGCAGTTCAGACGTCCCTCAACAGGTGGGTGTGGGTGTGCACGCATGGCTGTGTGTCTAGCCGTGCGGTACTGCGCGTGGCCGTGGCATTTCTCAGGGTGGAGGTTGTCTCCCAGAAGTCATTCTGCTGTAATTGAGTCTCTTGTCCTTGTGTTTAAAAACAGCCTGACAATGACATGAGCTTGTAGTTGACATTATTGTATGACACGAAGAATAGATGGATGGACAGCATGCAGAGTGCCGTTAACGTTCCCTTCTGGCGGCTACAATAAGCTCCTCAGGGCTCTGAGCAAGACCGCAAGATCAAAACGTCAGTCATTATTATTTATACTAGCAACTGAATAAAAAAGGCTTAAACTGTCTGAGCTGTTACAACGCCTTCTTTAACTGCTGTCCCTATTACTGTGCTGCACTAGCTCTCTCAGGTTTGAGGAGTGTTGGTAAGACTACCTACGCTCTCAACCTGCAGGCTACCTTTAAGAACACGCTCCCTGCGACTTCGACATGGCGAGAAGTAGGACTGCTCAGATGCAGTCGCTACAAAAGTCAACAGCCAACAGGGCTCCTCTGCAACACACATATGCCAAATGCTGTGTTCTGTTATCGGAGGCGGGTTCCAACTGCCACAAGGCTTACATATCGACTCCGAGCCCTTCGCCAGTGGTGTTGCATCTTAAACTTGCTGAGCAATCTTGTTGAACAATCTTAAACTTGCTAATAAATATTGATATTTAGGGGTTCTGAATTGATTTACTGTATATTGCGATTCTTAACACTTTGGCTGCTTTGGGCACTCACCCCAAAAAAAAAAAAAAAAAAAAAAAAGTCCCAAACAAAGTGCTTTGGCGCCCCCTAGTGGCCAAAACTCGGGTATCTCGTGTTTAGCAGTAATAATTAATTATGCAGCTATTCGATTTGATATATCGATATATCACATTTTTTCTCCCACAAATGACTGTGTTTTTATTAGACTAGAACATTTTAAAGGGGAATTCCACCCAACTTCAGAGAGCGTACAAACGGAACCAAATGGACCTTGACGGGTCCATTTGGTTCCATTTGTACACCCTCAGAAAAAAAATGTCCATTTTAGGAAACACAGAATGGGGGGGGACTTGTTCACACAACATCTCTACGGTACAGTACAATGTTGAAAATGGGTGGAATTCCCCTTTTAAAACAGTTCTAAACAATATGGACCATGACATGTTCAATCAATGAATATGCCTACATAAAAATATATATAAAAAAATAACCTGGCGATGGTGATTTTGAACCTGGCGATAGGGTATTTACAGTACATCATGGCATTAAGAATTGCGATATATTGGCTTATCGATTTTTTTTTTTTATGGATAAGTGTATAAGTATGGATGAGTGAGGGATGGGTAAAAGTGAGACAGATGGAAGAGGAGCCGGGTGACAGCAGGCAGAGGGTGCAGGCGAGGGGGTCTAAAGGTCAGCTTGGGTTAGAGCTACAGTGGACACGGTGCGTTGCAGTTGCGTGAATGCGTGTGCAATGGATCCTGGGTAAATATTGTTGCGTATGCAGCAGGTCCTGTATCACCCCTGGCTGGATGGACGGATGGGTGTCTATGAATCACAAAAGCCATTTTTGAATTTCCCAGAATCAGATCATGTGTACGTGTTAGCAGTGCATAAGCCACACTACCCCATTGCGGGACGTGCTCGCAATACGTTTGTGTGCGCTAAGAGGCCTGCATGTTTCCACGCTCTGCTAGGCCCCTTAAAGAGCTGGCTTTGCTCCTGATAGACATGAGCTTAACAAATAGTCACATGGGACAGATGCTGCTATTTCAGCTGCACTCGCAGACTGCAGGCGGGTACAAGGTTTCAGAATCTAAACTACAAGTTTAGCAACACATCCTAATGAGGCCACCTGAGACCGGGCTTGATGGCAGAGGATTACGATTGGTAATGGATTGATCTAGCATATGGCAAGCTATTATTGGCCCCGTAATAACACTTAATAAAGTGTCGTAATTGCCCGGGACCGTATATGGTTGCAATCGTGTTATTACAAGATGATGGATGAATTAGTTAAAGTGTTTATTGTTTTCCTTTGGGAACCCGCGTCACTAAAAATATCACTTGTCTTGAAACCGGAGAACAAATTTCAACCGGCTTAATTTAATTTAAATAAATTAGAGCGCTGCCCGTGGGGCTTCTGACAGCATTGCCCGCTCGGCACTGGCCGACATGGAATGATGCAAGTTGGACAGGCTTGCAAAAGTGTCGGGCCTGATTTTTGAGTGGTCGCTTAACCACTCCATTACATAGTAAAATGTGAGTATGGATGTGCCTGTACAGTAGGTCTCTGTGTGTCCGAATGCCCCCCCCCCCCCATCACTTGAAGGAGACCTTCACGTGAAAAGTAGGTTAAAGGTGTTCTACGTAGCTTTGACTGGTGGTCACTGCCAGTACTGCAGTTTTTAGATTGAGTCCTACATTTCCCAGCATGGCTTGCGCTTTAAGTCACATTGTGATTGGTCCTGGTAATCAAGGATCAGATGTTTGTGTTGTCATTTTCCCGCGAAACAATACCCCCATCACTTTTCGATAGAAAACATATTTAGAACAGGCTTTGAGGGCTGAAATTCAGGGAATGGCTTATGTGACAAGTAATCATTATGGATATCAAATTTTCAATGAAAAAGTTACCTAGTATACCTTTTAAAAGTAAAAACAAAAACAAATAAACATTGCCATACAAAATAATAAGCATAAATAATATTATATATATTATCTTATCAAAAGAAGGTTCTTGATTATTAATTATTAATAAGCTGTGAAAAGAATTGTTTCAGCAATAGCTTGATTTCTGTTTCAGCCAGCCATGTTGTGGTTCCCAAAGCCAAACTATGAAGTTGTGACTGTTCTGTTGATGGTGGACGACAGCACACGGTTTTAGAATCTAAACTATGAGCGCCTGGCTTAGTACCAATTACTGTGATTGATAACACAATAAAATGAAAGCATAGCTAGCTTTTATGGTCGCTGGAGGGTTGTAATCACTTATGGTAGCTTGAATGGATGGCATTGGCATTGCTATTCAGACCTCAACATTATACTGAGTGATAATTTAAGATGGCCGCCATAGAAATGTCTGATAAGATTGTCATGATAATTATAATTATCCTTGGATTGGTGTACAAGGTTAAAAGCTGTTGAAGTTGGCTTATTATGAAAAATGTCATTTCATTTGGCTTATCACTCTAATGATGGTTATCTTCAACAGTTTGTTTTTTTCGTTTTCTTCGTAAAAATGACTGACTGAATTGGTGCGTGTGTCAGTTCTTTAAGTATATTTTTTAAATTGAGATGTTGGGGGTATGATTCTATAGCCCTCCTTTAAACTGTGGTTTCAAAAAACCTGTCTGTCCGTAATTGATTACACGGAAGCATTGCTGTCATAACCAGAGTTATTTTAAGTGTGTGTGCGTGCGTGTGCGTGTTCTCAGCCGGTTGTATTAAATCAGGCAGGGCTTTACAATAGATTGACCCCCCCATACAACAGTCATGAGAACACCACTATGGCATTTGCCAGGACAGGTGTGTGGTGTGTGAGTGTGAGAGTGTTGTGTGTGAGTGTGTCATTGTGTCTGTATGTGAGATCTTTTAACAAGGGCTTCAATATCTATGTACAGTACATGTACATTTTTGGGTACTGTTCATGACATGTTATTTACAGTATGTTCGTGTTGTACGTGTTGGCAACACAGACTTATTTGAAAACATTTACGCCTAATGTAAAAACACATTCACTGGGTTTTCTGTAAGGTTTGGAGGGCTTTTGAGCTGCATTGAAAACATGCAAAACGGTGGAAACAATGACATCTGTTGGCAAATCCCGTTGACATATATGCGATTTGCAGAATGTGACTGCTAAATCTACTGAATGTTAAAGGTCAGGTTTTTTTGGGGGAAAAAATCACAATCCCTTTGACCATCCATTTTTAGACCGCCTCAGACCAGAAATCCATTTTTGAATTCCATACATTATGTAAAGTATTGGATCATTCAAGCTTTAGAAGTCTGTGTTCCAATTGAAGCCATGTCTAAATGGGTTAAATATATGAAAAAAAAAAGTTAAATATATCATTTGGGCTCTATCTTCTTCACACACAAGGTGCACCTTGACAGCTCTGTGCGTTCCTCTATACCGGTACTATTTCAGGCTTTCCTCCGTCATCCCCAAAATGCTTCTCAGCCGTGCGCTTTTCAAAACAATCATCACTGAGGCTCCCCGGCTCTCTTTACGAGGGCCTCCATGCCGTTGTGCGGTTTAACATTCCACCTCTGATCTGCTCATCAGCACACTGGAGTGTGTGTCCCTGTGTGTGTAATGTGTATGTGTGGAGGCGGTGGGGTGTCAAAGTGGAAGAATGAAGGAGGACTGTGGGAGATGACCTCTCAACAACTGTCTCATTTAGCCAATCTATCTTATCTACAGCACCGCTGCCTGTCACCGTGTGTATGCGTGTCAGTCAGTCATTAAACCAAGCAGGTCAATTAGACCTGAATCCTTGTATTAGAACGACCATGTGGCAGAAAACAAACAAACAAACAAAAAAACGTTTGGCAGAAGAAAAAAACGGAACAAAACAAGACCTCTTCGGAGGGTCGGAGGATTGCAATAAAAGGAACATTTGATGATTTGCAGGCATTGCGGTAGGTGTTGGATAAAATATTGAAATTGACAATAGACCTTGCCACAAGCACCACCCTCTCGTCCAGTGTCCAACCATGGGTTGGACACGTTCCAGCCAGGCTCATTCATTCCGATTTATTGTGGACACTACACATTAAATACACATTTTTGGAACCAGACCATCAAAATCCCTTCCAAATCTGTCAACAAGGCATGCCACATGCAGTGGAACAATATGCTTGTGACATTTATTTTCTAAAACAATGTTTTATCATATAGGAAAACTATTGGGGGAGAGGTTTGTTATGCTTAGCTGTGATTGGACCATACCTGTTTGGGGAGGGGCTTACTGAAAGGTCTATTGGTCTAAAGATCATTTTGCACTCTCCAAAACTAGCATGTTTAGCCTAATACAGGATGAAATGCATCATATTTACATATTGTATACATACAGTAATCCTTTGCATAAGAAGCAAGTACAGTGCATTATTCCTTACAGGCTGCTATCAAGCGGCTCGATATATGTCGTCCCTACCACAGGAATCATTGAAATGACTTCTATTGTATGTACATTATACATCATCTTTTACATGGCCAGCATTTTAGTGAGCCACTGTACATCAGCCCTTACATAGTATGCAATTGAGTAGCCTGGCCTAACATGAAATGATTTTTGCCTAGAGGGGCGGAGGCCGGCGCAGCCATGCCAGTAGCTCAAGTAGATCTGATTTGATCTCACCCCCCTCTCCCGGCCCTTCACTGCTGTGCCACGTCACTTTGGAGCGACACCCACCCTGAAAGGATGACTCCCATTTGAAGGCCAGTCTGCTCTGTGTATTAGTCCAGGCTTTCTGTTTTCGTGCAACACAGATGAACAATGAAAGCCTGGGTGTCGAGGCTAGCAATCGAGTGACTCGAGGTGCAGCCCCCCCATACCTGGGAACCGTTTGCGTTCCCTTGCACGATCAATACAGCTTTTGAGTGGAAAGACACTCAAAAGCACGCTTAAGCAGGCCCTCTTTGAATCTAAGGCCTGCCATTGACGTATGACATTGATCATTCAGGTTTTCAGTGTTTCCAAGAGAGGGAACATTACCACATTTTCATTTGGGATGTTTTTTCATTTTCATTTGGGACCAAACAACCCAAATGAAAAGAGCAAAATGCTATAAGCGTCTTGAAACATTACTAAAAACACAAACTTGCTGGCAGTGTGTGGGGGACACTGTTCTAGCAGAATGTTTTCGTCCGTACAGATTATTGGGAAATCGTCTCCCACAGGCTAAAGTTATCACCCAGCTCCAAGGCTAATTCGTTAAGACTAGTTGATTAAGCCGAGGCATAACGATTCTCTCCTCTTCGTGTTTCTAATGGGAAGCCGAGTCCGACTCTTAAAAGCTCTGTCATAAGTTGAAGTAACTGGAGCGCTGGCATTCTGCTTGTTCAGTTGTTTGCGGGCAGTGGTGGCATGTCACAGTGATGAGTTGTGCACTCTTCAGTCAGACACACACACATCCCCCTCCCACCCCCTGGAGAGATGTTTGGTTAGGTCTGTAAAGAGAGTGTGTGTGCGTGGTGGTGGCATGTGTTTAAAGAAGAGCGCTCCTTGTCTCTCTTGCCACACACTAGCAAAACATGCACACGCATGCATTCCCCAGTCATGGTCAAACGACTTGTCTTTCACGGGGGGTCACTCCTTGGAACAGTACATCGTGCCGCAACTGACAGCACATGGAAAATGTGTCTAAATGAGTCCGCACATCAATTACATCAACGCATTCTCACCTCGCCATCCTTCACCATCTACCCCGCCCCCCCCCACCCCCACCCCTCTGTATATTTCCCACATCTTTCCCAGTCGTCACTTCTCCCATCCTTTTCCATCCATCCTTTGCTCTTGCTTTTCTGTTTCTACTATATACCGTAGGGCAGGGGTTTTCAACCTTTTCGATACTAGGGCCCACCATTTATTCAGCATTTGTGCCACGGACCACCATTTGATGACATTTTAGCCCCACAGACCCCACAGACCCCAAAAAAGGTTTCTTTTGCTTTTGTCCATGACCATTAATCTTCTAGGTGTGTAGTCTTAGGCTAATTCAGATGATGAATATTTGAACTCTTGAGAGTGTAAAAATGAAACCAAATGGACCCGCAAGGGTCCATTTGGTTTCATTTTTACGTTCTCAAGAGTTACATCTGGTTAACCAACTTAGCTGGGGACCACCTGGAACCCTCTCAGGGACCACTGGTGGTCCCGGACCACCCGTTGAAAACCCCTGCCGTAGGGCATTAACTAAATATTTGACTATTTGATTATTCGATTAGCAGAACCCTATTCGACTATTAATTAATTATTCGCTTTCAATGAGAAGTCCAGAATCGCATATTTTTATTGGCTACAAAACAAATGTCTATCACTATAGACTAGTCGGAAATTATTGGACTACCAAATTATTTGATTTGACTACCACCGATTCATTTGGTTAATGGTTAATAAATCCCCCCTCTCTCTTTCTCTGGTTCCCCCTGGATTTTATATCACTGAATTGTGTCAAACGTTTGAGAAAGTACCATGCCCAGTTTCTAATACAGTTTTGGTTCGATTTATAATTTAGGCAGGCTGTAGGTTCCAGAGGAAATTTCGAGTTTACTTTATCAGATATACTCGTCCAGGCACACTTGTCTCTGGACGAGTATATCAAAAGTGTGCATGCAATGCAATCGACAGTTTAAGTTAAGGTAAGTTAAGTCTTGGAAAAATGGGAGTTGTCGTATAACCAGAGTCGTCTTACTGTATTTTCGGGTCAATACGGTATGTATCAGGATTGAGTGCACCTTCGGGTCAATACGGTATGTTCCAACTGCCACATACTGTGACATACTAGCGTCATGTCCAGGGGGTGTACTTGTACATCAAACTGCCTCATGCTACAGAAACAGGAGATGGGCTCCTGTGGGCCTTAATGGCTCAGCCTCATGACATCATGGCCTAGCAAGGCTACTTACTTACTCCCAACCACTGGTCCACAAGAAGGCGGCCGGGAATTCCAAGTTTATGGATTGTACAAACATGTGCAGGCAACATTGTGTTTACAACCTTGCATCACCCCCATTATAGTTGGCCACATGACTGTGTGACATCACTGAAAAATCCTTGACATCTATTATACATATATATATATATATATATATATATATATATATATATATATATATATATATATATATATATATATATATATATATATATATATATATATAATCTATGTATACAGTATAGCCAGCTTTGAGCATAATAGAGTAAGTCTGTGGTATTTCAGTATCACATAACGGTGACATCACTGATGAATCCTTGGCATCTATCCTAGCACATGAAAGGAGAATTCCACCACAAAAAGCTTTCTTACTTTTATTTGTAGATGATTTATTTCCAAAAAAGTGGTCCAGTTTTTATTTTGTTGAGGGGGAAAAAATCCTTATTGTCTGTTTCCCCTACCCCACCATAACTTCAATCATTTTCACTTTTGGTTCAGCCGTCTCAACGGGGGGCAGGGTGCACGGTTTATGGCTGAACCACGCCTGAACCAAAAGTGAAACTATGACATGGTGTACGACAATATAGCAAAAAAAATGCTCTTTGGAGTGATCGAAATAGGTGAATTTTAACAACATCCCATAGCCAAAATTTTAAGCTCTTTGTGGTAGAGGGCAAACAGCCACAAGGTAACAACTGGACCACTTTTTTTTGGAAATAAATCAATTCCAAATAAAGGTCAGAAAGTCTATAGCGGCATGGAATTCTGCTTTAATTCATGCAACACTCAAGTACCGTACTATCCTATACATTGTAACCCAGGTAAATACATCACTTTGCAAGTTTCAATAAGTTTAAAACCTGTCCAGAGCAATTTATTACAGATACATTAGCGGTGTTAATCAGCCTATCCTGGTTGCTATAACTCCATATAGGTCGATGATATAGCATTATGTAGTGATGTATAAATAGCAGCCATCGCCTGACTGTCGGTCAACTTTAGTATTCTTGGTATGATTGGGTGAACTGATGCTGATGCCACCCGGGTGACTTCTCAAATTGTCTCTCATACCTATTCCCACCACTTATTCTCCGCTTCCAAATACCTAGCAATGTACAGTAAGTGTTAATTTAACGTTGTAATTCGACAGTCTTCACGCTTTTCAGAGTGAATGAACACTCCGGATTTTACTGCTCGGACGTGGCAGTCGTTATGTCTGCATAAAAGATTTAGCAACCTACCATTTAGTGCTCATGCATGGACATCGAGTATGGCCTAGATTTGTGTGCTCGTGCCTGGATGTGGATGCCTGCGCGCCTGTGTGTGTGTGTGTTTGTGCGTGTGTGAGAGAGAGAGACCTTGACCTTGACTGTAGTTCCTAATGGAAGAGGCTGTTCTGTAATGAGCCCCCCTCCCTCCCTCCACTCGCAGGACAGTGGTATGTAGCAGCCCATAAAGCATGCTTAAGTCCCGCTCCGGTTTCAGGGAGTGGAGCACCTCCTGTGCTGTGCCCCAGCCTCCCGCCACCTCCCGCCCCACCCCAGCCCCTCTCTCCTCACACTCTCTGAAATAGCCGCGTCCTTGTCCCCGCGGAGCACCGCATGTCCGTCTGCGTATACCGCATATATGTGTCGGCGGTTGATTGAGGGGCAGATTGCTGGTGACAGGTCACACCGCGTTCTGTCCCACCGACTCCCCCCAAGATTACCAACCCTACCCCCCCCCACCACCACTACAAGTCTACAACCATATCTTGCGCGTGTACGCACACAGAGGCCCCCCCACCTGTTAGGGTCCCTCTGCTTCAATACCTGTAGTCACAGCCCCCACATATCCTACAGGTATGACCACATAACAGAGGTATTATTAGATTTGTCCATCACTTATCATGTAGTTCATCAAGGCCGGTGCAAGTCACTAAGGCATGCATGTGCACGTGTTGAAAAGGTCTGTCACAAAGCCCTGTTTCACGTAACCTGTGAATAAAATATAAATAGACCTTTAACTTGTTTATAGTCGTACACTCAGAGTTAAGGGGGTTACGGGGGTCCAGGCTCTAGTGCATAGACAACAAAACTGAGTGGTCCTTGAAACAGCACAGGTTTGAGAACCTCTGCTGGCCCCTGCTAGGCTATTGAGTTGACAGCTGAGTGAAAGGTGACAATGGGGGAGTGATTCATTAGAGGATTGGTGAGGGGTTAAATATATTACACAAGGGACAATGAGGTCATTATTGAGTGACTAGACCTCGACGCATACACATTATCCCACTTAAGACCTGAATAAACACATGAATGCATTTATGTATGCCAGGTGCAGCTAGTGCAACGTGCTTGACTTGGAAAACAACTGGAAGTGTTGATAAAATTAAATACATTTTTGTATTATCTATTATCTTTAACAGCTGAGAACAGCGACTTCCTGGATAACATGTGTTTGTCATGTTAGAAACGGCACAAAATCTATTGGAGAGCATCTCTGAGTCTTTGATTAGACAGCATTCTGTTGTAGAGTTCAACAGTCATTACTAAAAATGTTCACACTGCTGAATTCACCCCTCAGAATCGTGCTTTGGGCAAGGCGTGTGATAACATTGTTGACATCCACTACCAGCCTCTGAAAGTGAGAGATCTTTGGTAGCTGTTCTTCTCTATTTTTTTTTTATTCTGTCTTCACAATCTTCAAATGATCATATATTCTTGGGGGAAAAAAATCTCATTTGAAAGCTTACTTTCTGTACTAGCTTACATGACCTTGCGTCGCATAAGCATTGTACCAGGGCTCATTTTGTTTACTTACTTACTTGCTGTGGCTGTGTCTCTACATTGCTTTTTCTAAACTTTTCCTGTTGGTCTTGGCAAGGTCATATTCATATATTTTCTGCTTTTACAGATTCTGATGCACACCAAGGACATGGTTCAGAAGGTGAGTCATAGAACTGTTTATCTGTATGTAGTATGGCATTGGTTCTACTAATGCACTGTGGGGATGCACCTGCATCTGTTTAAAATTGCACAGCTATAATGCATTGACATGCAATGTTGCATTACTTTTTAATAGCACTTGCATATATTGCATTAATAATTTGTGGAATTATAAGTGTGGAATCACATCACACCAGTGTGCCCTCACTAATCAGTACAATTAACAACCTGTTCAAATGCCAGTCAGAATTTTGACACCTGATCAACTGTAGGGCTGTGGGTGGCAGACGAGAAGAGCCTCTGGCTTGGCTGGGCTCTTCAAAGGACACAAGTGTCAGTGTTCAGGGGAATGCCAGCAAGAGGGAGCACAATGACTAAATTGGGGGAGAAAATGGGTCTATTTTTTTTAGATTGGTGATGGTGGTGTTTTGTCCCTCACTTTTACCCTAATGCTAATGTTTGACACTCTGTGTTGAATCAGATGAACCTGGAGGTAATCTATGGTGACACTGACTCCATCATGATCAACACCAACAGCAGGTTGTTGGAGGAAGTCTTCAAGCTCGGCAACAAGGTGTGTATGTGTGCCTGTCTTCTGTCTGGATTTTGTGTATAGTACAGAGAAGTTGAGGCAATTACACCGCCTGGATATGATGCTAGTATGTCACAGCTTACCTCAAATTTAAAGCAGAAAGGTAATGCAATACTAGCCTGACCTCAGTCTGAATTGTCAATTCGTTTCACTTCATTATTTAGACTGAAGTCCCTCTCTACCACAGCAGTTTCTAGGATGGGCGTTATCAAAGCAGCAGTCTAAACGGTGATTGGTTCATATGAACCCATAAGAATATTGGGAAAGCAGACGATGTGGTCGAAGTGATTGACAGGGCTGTTAGCCAATCAGGTGCTGGGATTGGATTTCCAACCGGCACAAACGTCCCCAAAGGCGTTCAAAGAATCACAGGGAAAAAATGAGCTAATATTTTTAAGGTGCGGATTCAGGGTTGCTAACTGCAATACTAGAGCAACGTTCACAGAATTCAGCACAGCGCTCCCCATTTTACCAACATACAGTACACAAAGACACAAGCTATTAACTCCACCCTCTGGATAGCATTTAAATGAACACCTTCAATATGTTTTTTCACACACAAACCAAAGCAAGGGGAAAGAACTAAAGGAGAATAGTGGACCAAAATACAGTATAAACAAAACAATCACACCCGGGCGGTGCCCAGGGAGCTAGCCCGGTTTCGGCCAGCCAGCCCTGCGTCCAAAACAGTTACCTTGTAGGGGTCCCTGGGGGTCCCCGGCGGTTCCGGGACATTCACTACCCTAGGAACATGCCCAGAGCTGGTACAGTATTATGCTCTGTGCCACTTTACACGCCCAGGGGACTGAGCTGATTCCGGCGTGCCGCCCCACGTCCAAAACAGTGGAGAAATCACTAGCTGGCTGGTATAATGTTTCTTTGTCTGTCATGTTTTCGTATGACTCAGTCGGGGATTGAACTCCGACATCCCATTCTCAGGGCGTTCTTACTAAAAGGACTCTAAAAGGAAACATGTGGGGTGCATTAATTGGCATAAGAACCACATTGAAAGAAAAGGGTAAAAATAATTGACTACCAGATCCAAAAAATAAAACACGTTTATTATGATCTTACCGCAATGTCATCTTGGCCTCCAGACGAGATAATAAGGCTGGGACGTATCCCAACCCACTTTACTTTAAAAGCATGGCCAACATTTGAAGGGCCACTTTATTCACAGTGACCTTTATATCTATAAAATTACTGATGCTTAAGTTTTTTTTTTAACTGGCATTTATTTGGTGTTTTTTTTTGTTGTTGTTGCCCAGTTTACCATCTATCATAAGGCTGTCTGCGCATCCACAGGTTCTAAACAACCTGGTCATTTGGGCCATGCTTTAGACTTGATACATAGTAGGCCTGCAGCTAACGATTATTTTCATAATCGATTCATTGGCCAATTGTTTAAACAATGTGTGTGTTTGATAAATTGGATTATGGTGCTTATCTATGCCATTAAAAATATATCAATTTATTTGAGACGAGTTCTAACTAACAAAAAAGCTAAATAGTTCAAAAATAAATATCATTAGCTGCTGATTAGGCTGCTATTCAAGTAAAAAAATCGAAATTAATAAGAATTAAAGCAAACATTGTGTTTGTAAGCGTATTCTGACTGCATACATTTGATTAAATAATATCTACACATGTCGGTCTAAAAGGAACAGTACTCTAATATATTTACTTCAATCCGCTGCAAATTATTTCAAACATTTTGGAGAATCAATCAGTGCCTCCATATTGTGTGTCCACTTCTTAAAACTAATTAAAATAGAAAATGTTTTCAGAACATCTGAGATACTACACCTGCTACAGTACAGTACTTGCAATTCTTTCATCAGTTTATTTTTTTCAGTTTATTTGCATTTATTTGTCCCAGAAACATTTCAAATTGCATATCCTAGGATTAAATAGATCCTATAGATAGATATTATATTGGGGTGCTTCCAACAGTACTCTAATATATTTAGGTAATTTAAAAATAAATATTCAAGCCATAAGTTTTGTTCTTGAAACTATAACCATTCAACTGTGCATTTGCAATTATGATCAGGTTGTAAGGGAAGAGTTTTATTACACTTAACACTGGGAAAACACTAAATTAGTTAACTACTAGAATTCTCGATTCGATTACGATTCATCGATGAATCATTGCAGCCCCAATACATAGGCTTTTCAAAGGTAGCTCACGTTGGTTCTACAATATTGAGAATATATATTTTAGCTAAAACTAACCATAAAATGAGTTCAGAGTGACCCTGTGGTTAGAATGTGAGCCCTGGGGAAGGTGGGTTCTATTCCCTAGTGAAGTCATGCCAAAGACATGGAACCCACTGCCTTCTGTCCTGACTCTGTCTCTGCATCAAGGGTTGGATTGGGCGTTTAAGTCACCGCAACATGGCTTCATCATGTCCCAGAAGCGAACAGTACTTGTACATGGCAGGGAAACCCCAATTGTTCCCAAACTTTTTCATGTCAGGGACTCAATTTTATTAGACATTTATTAGGTTGCAATTTAATTGCATTTCTATCTCAATTTTATCGCCCCCCAAATATAATATGTAAAAACACACTGTTAATTTAACTCTGAGAGTGTACAAATCGAACCTGAACTTGGCTCCTCTAAGTTACAGACCCACAAGGGTGCATTTGGTTCCTACCTATCTCTAATTTAGTTATCCCTCAAGTACCCCTAAGGGTCCCTGGACCCCACTTTGGGAACCCTTACTTACATCTGATCTTGACCATGTGGAATGTGCGCGATGTATTATGCTAATATTCTTTCCTGACCTTGTGTTTGCTGGTGTTGTGCCTGCTGTGGCATCCAGGTGAAGGCAGAGGTCAACAAGCTCTACAAGCTGCTGGAGATCGACATTGACGGTGTCTTCAAGTCCCTGCTGCTGCTGAAGAAGAAGAAGTACGCCGCCCTGGTGGTGGAGCAGCTAGGCGACGGCCGCTACAGCACCAAGCAGGAGCTGAAGGGCCTGGACATCGTACGCAGGGACTGGTGTGACCTGGCCAAGGAGTGTGGCAAGTATGTCATCTACTCTACTGTATGTGTCTACATCATGGGTGTGAAACTCTGTAATTTCATTTGGCCCTTGAGACATTATCAAATTAAAGGGGAAGACCGCCCATTTTCAACATTTTAATATGTCATTAATATACCTTAGAGATGTTGTGTGGACATAATTAAAAAAGTGCCCCCAATTCTGTATTTCCTAAAAATTGAGGTCTGAAAAAAACATTAACATGGTGAAATACATCTGATGACATCACCAAGATGTATTTCACCATGTTAATGATTTTTCTTTCAGACCCATTTTTCCTGAGAGGGTACAAATGGAACCAAATGGACCCGCTAGGGTCCATTTGGTTCACATTTGTACCCTCACAGGAAATTTTTGAAAATGGGTGGAAATCCCCTTTAAAGGGTTAGTTCAGTCAAACTTGGCCCGTGGCTTTGTTCAGTTTTAAATTTTGGCCCACTCTGCATCTGAGTTTCACACCCCTGGTCTACATGTCAAAGAGTTAAGACACTGAACCCCAAATTGCTCCTGATGTGCTGGTTGAAGCCTTGCATGGCTTCCGCTTCAATCGGTGTATGATTGTGTGTTTGAATGGGTGGATGTAATGCATGTAAAGCGCCTTGGATAAAGACGCTAGATGAATGCACCATTTACCATTTAGGGAAATTAGAAAGGAGTGTATGCCTGGGCTCCTTGAGGGAGTTTGAGTCGTTGTGTCTGCTGTTTCTGGTGAAGAGATTTGGTGTTGCAAAAAGCGTTCAAGTTTCTTAAGAATAAAGGGTTTAAGTGGTTAACACCAGTGGTCCCTGCGGCGATATTGAGGCTGTTCCACCCCTCTGTCACACACAACTAGTTGAAGTGTGTCACTGAGTGAACTAAAAAGGAACAGTGCTATGGAATTGCATTTCCTATTACTGCAGTGATAGGGGGTGATTGTTAATGCCCCCGGCAGTGTTAACGTCATTGAGAACACGGGTGGAGCACGAGAGTGGTTGTAAAACAACAGTAGAAGACGTATCCATGAACAGAAGTTCAAGTTTAATTTTACACTGGCAGCTCATTCACTTTCAGAACCAAGTCCATGTCCTGAAGAATTGTCTTGTCTGTCAGACCACTATGAAGCAAGCCCATGGGGCTTTGTGTTTTTAATATTCAATGATGATACTTGACTGGGTCTTGGTTAGGTTACTGCTATAGTGTTGCAGCCCTGCCTCCAGCAAACACAAGGTCAGGAAAGAATATTAGCATAATACATCGCGCACATTCCACATGGTCAAGATCAGATGTAAGTAAGGGTTCCCAAAGTGGGGTCCAGGGACCAGAAGTCAAAGGTCAAGTTTAATTGTACGCCGGCAGCTTATTCACTTTCAGAACCAACATGCATTTAAGTTTTTTCCTGAAGAATTGTTGTGGAGCTCCAATAGATGATACTGTAGATAATTAACAAAATCTTCAATTGTCTGCATGCAAAGTAGTAGTTTGTTGTCGTCTAATGTGGTTCCTCTCCATGCAGCTACGTCATAGGCCAGATCTTGTCGGACCAGAACCGTGATGCCATTGTGGAGAACATCCAGAGACATTTGGTTGAAGTGGGAGAGAAGGTTGCGAGTGGAAACATACCACTGAACCAGTTCGAGATAAACAAGGTGAGACTTTAAGACATTTTATGATTTAGGACTTCACTTACAAGATTGCCAAAAACAATAACCCTTGGGCCTTGTTTGCAACAGTTGGCGGCATAACAAACCCTGTGTCAGTAGCCTACGAAATACATCATTCCGCTGCAAATTAATTCAAATGTTTTGGAGAATCCATCAGTGCCTCCATATTGTGTGTCAATGTCCACTTCTTAAAACAAATTAAAATTGTTTCTTTTTTTTTTTTTTTTTAATTTACAACATCTGAGATACTACTCTTGCTATGGTACCAAGCAATTTGTTTTATTATTATTTGTATTTATTTCTCCCAGAAACGTTTCAAATTGCATGTCCTCGGATCTTATTTCAGGTTGCTTCCAGCAGGCCTTAAAAAAGCATTTATCATTTATCCACCCTTAAAAGACCCTAAAAGAATTATGTAGACAAATGGACGAATGGACAGTTATAGTATAGTATCAAAAATATTTAGAACTATAAAAGTAATTAGAACTTTTCTAGAAAAGTAACAATACATCATACAGATATGGAAACACTATAACCACTCCTCTTCTCACAAATTTTCACCATTTTAAATTCCATGCCTGTGCACGATAAAGAACCGTATCTGATCAAACATCACAATGCATAAATGAAACTCCTCACTGTAATACACCTAATGGTCATAATACTGGTGGGTGAAGGGGCAAAACTGTTTTAATTATTAGACTACAGTCTACAGACTACATTAGACTACTGAAGAGAGTTTTTCATGCAACCTATTCATACCATCTCTATCCTTTTCTGCAGGCTCTGACTAAAGATCCGCAGGACTACCCTGATAAGAAGAGTCTGCCTCACGTGCACGTGGCTCTGTGGATCAACTCCCAGGCAGGAAGAAAAGTCAAAGCTGGAGACACCGTCTCCTACATCATCTGCCAGGTGTGTGTGTGTGTGCGTGTGTGTGCGTGTGCGTGTGTGTACACACGCAATCCATTCAGTGTGAATATACAATACATTATACCATATGAATAGACCGTGCAGAACAGTTCCAACACCATGGAAGTGTTAAGAGATGATGCACAACATATTGTGCACAATGTGCAGCCCTACCCTCACCCTGAGGACAAACAAATTACAACCTAATACCCACACCTCCACCCATGCTCTCTGTTTCTCTCCGTCTGTCTCTCTCTATCCGTCTCTTTCCATCTTGTCTGTCAGTCCACTATGGAGTAAGCCCATGGGGCTTTGTGTTTTTGTACTCACTGTTGATACTTGACTAGGTCTTGGCTAGCCTGTAGAGTGCCGCAGCCCCGCCCCCTCGCCTGTTCCCAGTTCATTTTCCTCATAGACTTTTCAAAAATGATTTATATAAGGATGAGTGCGCCGCTGACAAATACAACTGTGACAAATCATGGCAATAACTACAATGTTTTGTACCGAACAAATACATAATGCAAGAAAAACGACAACAAAAAGTGTTGTAACCAGCCGTTTTTTTATCTTTCTAATGACTTTAGGCTCAAAATATTGTGTTGGTGCCATGATTTCGCATGACCCAACTTGGCTTTGTCCGCAGCATAAATGTCTACATAAATACTTTTGAAGTGTCCAAGGAAAACGAATGTGGAAATCATCTTCCGGAACAGGCACTCTGACGTCACTGTGGAGCTGTATAGTGCAGTCTTTTGTGGCATCACGAAATACAATGTGTCAATAAATCAAAGTATCCTTCTCTCTCTGTATCTCTCTTGCTTTCTCTCTCTCTCTTCTCCATCCAGGATGGCTCCACACTGTCGGCCAGTCAGAGGGCCTATGCCCTGGAGCAGCTCCAGAAGCAGGAAGGCCTCAGCCTGGACACCCAGTACTACCTGGCCCAGCAGGTGCACCCTGTGGTGTCCCGTATCTGTGACCCCATCGAGGGCATTGACGCCGTGCTCATAGCCACATGGCTGGGTAAGTCCTATCACCGAGGACCCGCCAGGGAACTGAAGCGCACCACATGTCCTTCTGACGTCAGGAAAAAAATAACATCTGGAGGTGCACTAGTTCTGAGAAAAGAGCTTCAGAGGCCTGCCTAGCGGAAGATCTGAATGTCAATTTGTGATGTAAATATCACCTTCCTGAACTCTTAACTCTTGAGCCTTGACACGTAACACTAAGCTTTGAGCATCACAGAAGAACAAATCTTTCTGTGTATAAACTGTACTTGTTCCAGCCTTAAAACGTGTAAGGTTTTTGTCTGCTTGACACTTGTTGAAAGAGTCTCATGGACACCCAGGTATAAATAAGCCTTATTACTGACATCGTATCTCGTGATAAGATGCCAGTAATGTGGGGTCATGGACGTGACTGTGAGTGACTACTGCTGATTACGTTGGAGGCTCCGGGTGCTTTGGCAGCTGTATTTTGTTTCCCCCACCCTGAATAGCCCCCACAAAGCCGGCCATATCATGACACCGACACCTTTGAGTGAGCAAACCCCATAAAAGCTCAAGGTCCTGGCATCAAAAGAAAATGACTACATACTGTATCCCTAGTAGACATTTCCTCATCTTCTTAACCCCCCCTGAGCCTTGTTGTGCTCCGAGATCCACACAGGCAGGACCCTCCAAGCCTTTCATAGTCTAGGCTGCTAGGAACTATAGAGCTGGAGATTCCTAAACAGTGCATCGGGGCCCATACACTATGTGGGTTGAAGACAGTTTTTTGTGGGACACAAGTAACTACCCCATGGTCAAAGTTAACCCATTTTAGGCCTCAACACCTTTTGCTGTTCTAACCATTATGTTGTACAACATAACCATTATGTTGTACTTTAACGATAACGAAAATTATCAGATCTACCAGCTCCACCAAGTGACGCAAGCTTGTAGCTATGCTATCTAAAAAAAAGTGAAAATATGGCATAAATCTTGCAATATTATGCCACAGCAAAACATTTCTAACTCCAATATTTCTGGAACTACATATGTTCATCATTTTGGGGGTCCTTGACATGAAATATTGGGGACCACTGATAGAAAAACATGAGGTTTTTCAGAAAATTGTCAGGATTTACAGTATAACACATTGTAGCCTATGAGACAGTGTTTGCATCTCTGTGAGTGTGAGTTTGTAGTTATTTGTACTTCCTTCCGTACACTGTCTTGTTCATTCCTTTCCCCAGGTTTGGACCCCAGCCATTTCCGGGCCCAGCAGCAGCACCAGAGGGAGGAGGAAAGCGACAACCTCCTGGGTGCTCCGGCCCAGCTGACAGACGAGGAGCGCTACAAAGACTGCGAGAGATTCACGTTCACCTGCCCTCAGTGTAGCACCGACAACATCTATGACAGCGCCTTTGAGGGAGCTGTGAGTACAATAAAGATATACAATTTAGTATATACTGTGGGGCAGCAGTGATTCATTGTTGCCACTTTGAATCCAGGATCCCTCAGAGTTGGTGTCAAAGTATTCTTGAGAACTTGTCAAGTCACTGTACCACTAACTGCTCCTGATCATGTGCTGGTTGTTGCCTTGCATGGTTTCTTCCGCCATTGGTGCATTAATAGGTGAATGTACTGCACAATCTATGTAAAGTACCTTGGATAAAGGTATGGTATAGAGGTATGAAATGCACCGTTTTCATTTTTCCCGTAACCACATAAGCCCTGTATTCCTTGCAATACCGGCCCTTTGTTGCAACTAAACGTGGACATTTTCTTGTCTGAAAAGTTGTATCTGACAGCAAGTGAGGATATAATGCATTTGTGGTGTTGTAAGAAGAACTTCCTCGGAGTCAGATGAAGATGTATATACTGTATATTATTGTAATGAAAGTGTATCAAACTGCCTTTGAAGGCTTGGTGATTTAGTCGTCCACTTTGTTGTGTCTGTCTGTATTTTTAGACAGCTGCCTGGCTCCAGTGCGGTCTCTGTTTTCATTGGCGTGGTTTGAGCTCTGCAACTTGAAAAGCCTTCCCTTAACCTCTGCACCCCCATCCCCCCCAACGCACACACACACACACACACACACACACACACACACACACACACACACACACACACACACACACACACACACACACACACACACAATCTAATAACAGTTTGTCAGGCCAAGGTTGTGTGTATGCTATCAGCTTGTACAGTAATAAGGAGCGGGGCACACAGCTTTCTCTCATCTCAAAAGACACTAATACCTTCCCCCCCGCATGCACGTGAACACACACACACACACACACACACACACACACACACACACCGACACCCCACTGGCATAGACACCTTACAATACATTACAGGGGAGTGATGTGCACACACATTGCATAACCGGGTGCTAATATCATCAACCCACATTTCAACAGATGCGTCGGCATGCCTTGTTGAGACACCATGCCAGATGAGATACCATCTCAACACGGCCCACATCATTTTTAAATTATAGTGATGTGCAATTTGTGCATACAGTACAATACACAATGAATTGGAGTAGATTGAACCTTATTGAACTTATTACAAGTAAAGACGGGAAGGAAACGGAAACCTGTCTATAGGCTGTTTAAATATCAACATTTACCACACCTGACTTTCAAACTGCAGTAGCAGAAAATTACAGACAAACAAACAACTTGGCTGGAATGTTAAAGGGAGAGACTGGTGAAGCCTGACGTTGCTATAGGTGACGGTTACTTTGTAGCAGTGCGAGTCTATACTGTGAGACAGTATACTGTATGCTGGTGAAATGACTTGGAAGCATAGTAAGTAGGTAGTCTTGCCAGGCCATGATGTCATGAGGCCCATATATACTGTAGGTCAGGAGCCTATCTCCTGTTTCTGTAGCGTGAGGCAGCTTGATGTACAAGTGGACATGGTGCTGGTATGGACATGATGGTGCCCTGGACATGATGCTAGTATGTCGCAGAGACTTACCCCCAATCCAACCCTTGATGCTAAGTGCCAAGCAAGGAGGCATTGGGTCCCATTTTTAAAGTCTTTGGGTATGACCCGGCCGGGAATCGAACC
This sequence comes from Benthosema pterotum, assembly GCA_039105355.1. Classification (NCBI taxonomy): domain Eukaryota; kingdom Metazoa; phylum Chordata; class Actinopteri; order Myctophiformes; family Myctophidae; genus Benthosema; species Benthosema pterotum. The sequence goes on from CM076982.1 coordinate 20,865,232, forward strand.
CCCGACCTCCCAGTCTCAGAGCGGACACTCTAACCACAAGGCCACCGAAGTGGTTAGAGTTCCTGTTTACACGTGGGGTGAATTTCACAGCCTCCATTATACCTCCTGCACTGCCCTATGGTCAAGTGAAAACACCAGCCACATTAACTAGAATGTAACTTGTGGCGGTGTTGAATGCACGCTGCACAAAGAGAAGACTCAGTGGTGTGTCTTCTCTCTTTGTCTCACACACTACTAGACGGCGGCTGATAAGACAGTAAGTTAATTAGGGTTGTGAGCATGTTCTAACAGTTCAGTGAGAGGGGAGGACAGGCGGTCCTTGACTCCATTGCTGACACCGAGCCAGAAGAGGGAGGGAGAGGATGATGATGTACTGGATGCCCATTAGCTAGAGAGGCCTTGTAAAAAGTATGCAAGGGGGGTTAAAAAAAAGCCTTGTTTTCAACTAAAATGTGTTTAATGGAGACGTTCATCACTAGCAGTTATTCCCTTTAGATTATTCACCTATGATAACAAATCCAGTGGTTAATTGTGTTGGTGTGAAAGATGTAAATTAACAGATTAATAACCTAAAAATAGATGTCGGAGTATAAGCAGGGATCAAGAACGATTCCCTGGCACATGAAGAGATGCCTCAATGTGTGGGGGCGTGTCCAGACATTTAATGAAATAAAAGATGAAAACACACACACACGCGTGCCCCGAAAACAAATTGTTGTATTGACCCACTTTACTTTTATTCGTTCAAATGGTCAGATAAGAGATGTCAGCCTTTCCCGGGGGAGGATGAGTATTGTTATCAGAGTGAAGTTTGGAATGAAACCAGGATTATGGAGGAGGAGAGCTGGACAGGGGAGGAAGGACGCAGCGTAGAGAGGGGAGGTAGACTTCTTTCAAATGAAGGAAAGCAAGAGATGATATGGAATGAGGAGGGAAGATGGTGAAGAGGTGGAGGGGGTGTATTTGTGTGTGTGTGCATGTGCTGTTTCAGTGTGTATTGTGAAGTTAAGTCAGTATTTCTGAAAATGAGTCTTTGGAAGGGTTAATACTGTATTGGGGAAAGATGAGCAGATCTGTTGGTACAATACCTTGTAGAACTGCTATTTTAAGGATACTCTGATGGGGTCCCCTGGCACAGATACAATTTGACAGTCCTCCACATCAAAACGTTTGAGAAGTAACTACTACCTTATGTGACTGGAACTCTAGGACCTTTTTTAACACAAAAATGACCAAAGCCAAAATAATCTCCCGTAGGAGCTCTTACAATGTGTGTAGGTGCAATTGGCCGACGGAAATCTTTTATTCTCCTGCAATGCTTCAAATACTTTTAGGGGAGAGTGATCTTAATTATATTTATTTTTGACAGTTTTTGTGGAGGTCTATCTGTGTAGAACGTTTATTTGGTTGGGAGTGAACAGGGGGGGGTCAAGTTGACCTGCCTTCTCTGGCCCACATCATGTGATCACAGTCAGGACCGCTGGCCCACTTGGATCCACTTCCACGGGAGTTTTTTGCTTTGTGTGTGTGTGTGTGCGTGTACGTGTGTGTGTGTGTGTGTGTGTGTGTGTGTGTGTGTGTGTGTGTGTGTGTGTGTATGAAGACAGTCTTGAAACCTCACTAGAACAATTTAATATGATATTGCAAAATATGGTAATTATTGGTGCTTTGATTTGTACTGCAAATTGCATTCACAAGTGTGGACACAGACAACGCATGAGAGTTCTGCTTTCTTACCTTTCTTACTGTCCAGTTGTCGTTTTGTGGGGGAAAAGCCTTATTGGCTGTTTCCCCTACCCCACCATGGCATTCTCCATAATGTCAACATTGTGTTGTTGACACTCACTTTAGTCCATGGTGGTAGTCTTGGGATAGAGAGAGAGCTCACGCTTTACTGCGTAGTAATGGTGTTGCTATGCTTCAGCCTTAAAGTGTGAGTATCAACACACTGTTGACATTATGTAGAGACGATATATATATATAGCAAAAGAAATGCATTTTGGAGCGATAGAAATATCCCCATTCCCCATTCTAAGCTTATAGTAGGGGTGGGGTAAACATCCAGTAAGGCGTTCATTCACAAAATAACTGGAGCAACTGCAATTGATTACAAACGCTGTGAGCCATATACCGGTGCTATAAAAACAGTAATGGCTGAGTGAGTGCGTGCGTCACACACTCCATATTTGTCCCATGGGGGACCTTTTAGATCAGCGCACAGGATGTTGCTTCCGGTCCGTCCTTTATTGGGACGCTCAGCTGGCAAGAGGAGGCTAATGCTGCTAGTGGTAGCTTGCATCAAGACCGCATCAAACTAGCGCTACTAATCAAATATTGCTGTAGATCTACGGCAATCACAGGAATTGTGTTAACTGCAAATAAGAATGCACAAAATTCTCCTTTAAGGGATCTTGTTGAACAGAAGCGGGTAAGGTTTAGCATGTTTGTTGAAATCAAGCATTTCGCCAACTCCACCGTGAACTGTCTGTGTTTCAGGGCCCGAAGATTGAGCCCAGTCTGATGAGATGCTGCCATGTCCCGTGTGGGGCGCGCCCCATCGACTACCCCGTCAACATCTGCAACAAACTGCTGCTCGACATCCGGCGACACGTCAAAAAATACTACAGCGTGAGTATGCTTGGTCTTGGTCTTTAACGTAGTACCCATTGCACGTGTTGTCTGTCTGGTTCCATAGTGCAGTATCATAGTATTTGGAGGCCAGTCTAGAACATACAGTCATTCTGAAACTTTCTTAATTACTCCAACATTGCTACTGATTTTCATGAGCATTCATTGATTTTGGAAAAACCCTCCGGTCCACCTTACAAGATGTGCACATGCACACACAACAGGCCAACAGCACATTCGTGACGGAGAGGGGCTCACTGGGCACAGAGAGGAAGTCCTTATATTTTGGTCACACACTCGCACAGTATGGAGCTGGAGGATTAGCCAAACAAGAAGAAAAACTAACATTTGAAATAAGTGAAATCACTTATTATAGGTACCTTTTTAATGCGTCAAAATGCTAGTCTGGACCAGACTCGTTTCTATGTTGAAGTTCAAATTCACCTTCACAACTCCGTCTGGCTACGAGACCATCTCTCTGTAATAAATAAATAAATAATAAAAAGTAAAAAATAAACACAACAGTTAAGGCTCCTTGGAACAACATCCAATCAGAAACAACGGTGCTATGCAACAGGTGACGTCAAGGAAATTTGAGTCAAGCAGCAGGTAACAGTCAGAAGTTGAATGTTGCAAATTGCGGAAAGGGTAATAAGTTGGTCAATACCAAATTGTCAAATACTAGAGGTGTTGAGCTCCAATATGGCTCTTCACGTCTAGCAACTCACTGCTGTGGCTGACGTTTCTTTACCTTGCTCCACCTCAGTCTCCTCTCTCCCCTCTTTTGACATCCAACTTTCTGAGTGCGGAGTGACTTTAATCAGTGTATTGAGCTGGGATTGATTTTCATCCATTGAGTAACTTTGAGACATTAGCGGGACTGTAATTTGCACCATCCACAGTACTGTTGGTAGTCCATGTTGTAGCCATAAACCTTAATGTCCCTTTTCTGGGAATATAATATATACATGTATTACATGGCTTGAAAGTATGCTCCAATCAGAAGCCAGAGTTCTGGTCATGGGTTCACATATGTCACAACAACAGATCACTCCGCTCAACAACAGACCTCAAAACGTAGCCTGCACAACTGCAGATAAATAAATGTTATGTATTATTTCTGACAGTTATTAGTTATTTATTAAAGCACTGGTTTGTTGGGTGTTATCCTTTACATTATAAATATAAATAATTACATAATAATAATAATAATACAGGACTGACACTAAAGGTCTCAGACATTTGCCATGCCGGACAAATGCATGGCCATGTTCTACTTGCCCAAAAAGTCAATCCTGGTTCATTATTTAAAAAAATATATAGCTAAAATTTTCAAGACTAAATCATGTTAAATGTAATAACTGCAGAGAAGCTATTTTTTTAAGGCAGCATTGTTTGTTCTTCAGAAATAGCCAATATTAAGAAATGTACTTGACCTTCGGCCATCCTGACAGCAAACTCCACTTGCTGGAACGTATTTACTAGGTGGTTAATAGACAATTATAACCAGCAAAACGGTAGATAAGAATCAGGCACACATTCTGTGAAAGCACATTCACAACACATGAGCTTGGGGAGATCTACTCTGTCCTCCAATATCGTACATCAAAGGATCTTAAGTGGTTAAACTGCATTCCAGTGTTGTCTTGCATCAGCCGTGTTGTGTGTGTGTGTGTGTGTGTGTGTGTGTGTGTGTGGTAGGGACCCATTATCTCTATCACGACGGTGCTTTGCAACACCTTGGTCTCCAGTGAGTGGAATGCTCTGTTGGTCTCAAAAGGCTGGCCAAGAAAGTGTGTTTGCGTGCGCGTGTGTGCACGTTTGTGTGTGTATGTGTGCTTGGAGAGGAGGGGGGGTGTGCGTAACTCTCCCACAGTGCTGAACAGAAATCAATTAGTGCAGTGAATATGTGGGGAGCAAGCCCCCCGCAACCCCTTTGTCACGACGTGTGAAACAGCTGCTACGCGTGAGACAGCTGAATGTGTACACCCCGCACCGCTACACACACACCACACACAGCAATGAAGGCTGAGCCAGGGGCGGATCTAGGCATGGGCATGGGGGGGGGGGGGGGCAATGCCCCCCTAAATGACCTGACTGCGCCACCAAACATGATGGCATGCAAACGACCCAAGTTTCAAATGTATCTCAAATAAAAGTGCTTATAATTAAAATGATCTGAGACACTACTATTGCTACTAACTAACTACAGCTGTGTCACCACTAAACCAACAGCATTTCATCATTGAAAACAGAAAACTCTCTGAGTCAGACCTTTAGCTTTATGCATGCTGCGTGTCTGTTGCAACTTCAACAACAACTGATGTTATTATTGATGCTTTACTTAAAAGTCCTGTAACAGAAAATGGTATGGCATACCATTTTCTCTTGCCCCTCCAACATGTTCTCTTGCCCCCCCAAATGGGACATGTTACTTCCACCCCTGGGCTGAGCTACAGTGCGCACACACACACATACACACACAGAGGGGCGACGAAGAGGGCTAATATTGTGTAATTAAGGATGCCTTTCAGGCAGAGAGAGAGTTCAAATAGAGCTATTTGTCTGGTCAGAGAGACTGAAAGCTCCACACACCTCTGTGTGTGTGTGTGTGTGTGTCTGTGTGTGTGCGTGCGTGCGTGCGTGTGTGTGTGTGTGTGTGTGTTTGCGTGCGTGCATCTGTGTGTTTGTGTGCGTGTGTGTGCTCTCTCCAGCCAGGACCACCAGGAACATTAATCATTAGTGAAATTACCTCCTGTCCTGACCCCCCCTACCCGACCCACCACCAACACACACCACTATCAATAAATCTGCACCCAGAGACTGTACAAACACTTGTTCCCCATCACATTTCTTCTGTTTTATTGCCCCTTCCTGTCTCTCTCTCTCTCTCTCTGGTCGTCCTGCACTCCGCTGCATGGTCTCACTGTCTTTGACAAAATGACATTCATCTGTGTCTGTCTGTCTGTCTGTCTGTGGTATTCCCAACCTAATGTGGTATCCCAACCTACACCCCCAAGCCCCCCCCCCTCTCAAGCCCCCCTTCTTCTCCTTTTTTCTCCCTTCTTATCCCCATCTAAACACGGTTGCCATGGCATTTAACAAATTATTGCAATTACCCTCGTCATGCGGGTCGCCCCTGGAGATGGGCTGAGGGGCAGGGGAAGAAAGGTGCAGGGAGGGTGGGCAAGGAGAGAGAGAGAGAGAGAGAGAGAGAGGGTGAATGAGGACTGGAGAAGGTGATAATCCTGTTTTGAACAAAAGGTCAAATTGTTGAATAGAGATGCTTTGATTAAGCAGAGGATGTACAAAGTGGACCCGTTTGAGGTGTGTGTGTATGTGGTGGGGGGGCTGAGTAGGAAAAAAAGACAGGGTTTGAGGCCTATTCAGTATAGACTTGGGAGTGTTGATTATTGAACGACAAAGCCAGCTACAGCTTCTGTGTGATGCTTGTCCTCAACCCACCTCCCTCCTGTTTGTGTGTGCGTGCGTGCGTGTGTGCGCGCACGCGCACGTTTGTGCCACCGCGTGTGGCAGGTGGATTCCATCAGTTTAGGAGTCGTGTCAGAAGAGCGTGTCCAAACATCAACCCCGGCCGACCTCTTAACCACAAACATTTCCTTTGAGGGAACTGGAGGGTTAAGAATAGATAAAAGGGCATGTTGTATAGGTCAGGTGTTGAGTGGATAGTCTTAATGTAGAGACCGAAGCATTTAGCATATCAGTAGCGGGAGCTTTGATCCGATCATTGACCTTATACTGCCAGTAGTTTATGACTGTAAAATCTGAAACAGCTGCATCATGCCATCATTTCTTTAAACACTTTAGCGCTCTGATCGCAGCGAGGGAGGATACGCCTTGTGACTGCAGTTGGACTGCTTCACCCCCAACCACACCAAGTCACAAAAAGCAGCATTCGGCAAACTTGGACCGCTTGGAGATCGGTAATTTTGGGGGGTAATGATCTCCCCAAAATAGGAATGTTGAGGTTCAAGTGAAAAGAAAGAAAGGGAGAAAAATAGGGCTGCGGCGATTAATCTGTGAATTGTAATCTAATCGATTATTCAATTAGTTGTCAACTATTTTAATCAATGAATTTTCACACGTTTTCCCACATAACCATAGTTTTTCCACTGTTAAGTGTAACAAATTCCACTCATTTTCAACATTCACATGTGTGGACATGATAAAAAAAAAAGAAAAATCCCCCCATTGTGTGTTTCCTAGAAATGGAGGTCTGAAAAAAAAACATTCATTGGTGAAACACACGAGATGAGATCATCAAGTTGTGTTTCACCATGTTAACGATGTTTCTTTTATGTCGAATCCCGCTAAAGAGTCATAATCCAATTAATCGATGAATCAGTTAAATAATTGGCTGATGAATCGATTATGAATATAATCGTTAGTTGCAGCCCTAGAGAAAACGAATGCATGGAGGGAGAAGGAATGCTGTATAGTCTATACTGTTGCGTATAGCAAAAACAAAAAGATAAGCAACAGCAATACAGAGCGATGGTAAATTAAGCCAAAAACAAAATGGTGTCAATTACGGCGCCACGAGTACGAGATACAAGCACGGAATGAGGAGCCAGAGAGAGAGAGATGGAGGTATACATTTAGATTGAGTATGTTTGATGGCGGTCTTCCTGTCATGACCTGGTCTTGCCTCTGTTTGGTTAAATTACGTGGAACTCATTTGACGTCTGCATTCAGTGTGTCAGGTATCCGCTGCTATAATTATGCAATTATGAGCTCTTTATATTCCTTTACGTACAACCGCCTCCACCCTACCAACCCCCCGCCACCCTCCACTCACGCTAAATGCCTCGAATTAGATCTCTTTCTCTCTCTCTCTTGCCCTCCTCGTGGGTTTCTTGTGTTTTTCACTTTTTTCATCCAGGTTCTCAGTTTCACTAGAACCTGTGCACACACACATTGTGCAAAACATTGGTTACTGCCATCGGTTAATGTCAGTTTTATTTGCTGATACGGATATTGACCGATAACTCTTAAGTGTGTGTGTGTGTGTGTGTGTGCGCGCGCGTGTGTGTGCGCACGTGCACGTGCGTGTGCGTGCGTGAGGGAGATGGATGGATAGATAACAGGAGGTGCACGCACATCCACACATTTTTCCCCTTTCTTGTTAATACATTTGTGGGAGCTTTTTACGTTGTGTCGATCAATTTTCTCAAAATGTGCATCTTCATCTGGATCGTACCATTGCAGTGTCGCTGCAGTGATGGACAGTACATTCGCTTGATTACTGTAATTGAATACATTTTGTTGTCTGTCTTCCTGGGATTCAGCAGAAGAATCATTTTTCAAATGGTCAGGATACCAATTGAATCCATATCAGGGGAGAGAAGCACAGAGATCATTTTATCAGCTTCAATTTTCATAGTGTTCTAGTTGTGGAATATACAACACATGTTTAGCCCTCCCTTTAACCAAAGATGTTACTACTTCTTGCTTTATTTAATATACTGTAGCCTATGTTTCATGAGTTTTTCATGTTGTATCTGTCTGTGCATGCGTGTGTCTCACATAGTGTGTGTCTGTGATACACAAGGTGTGTAGTCAACAATTTAGATATTTGCTCACGCTTGATTTGAACGTGATGTGTGTGCATGCCACATGTTTCTGGAGCCTATGGGAACAGCACTGTGTGCTAAGGCTTGTGTCAAACAGTCAAGTTAATAACCTTTAATTATGACACACACACACACACACGTGTTGTCAACCCCACCCCCCATTTCCCCTACTCTTATTATTATTTTAGTTATTAGTTGTTATCATCAATCCTCTGTTTTTCTCTTCCAGCAAGGAGAACCAGGAAAAATGATCCCCAGAATGTCTGTGTCTCAATTCTAGTATACTTGCGGGGACACTTGCATGTATAATAGTACAATCATACAAGTACACACACACCACACACACACACACACACACACACACACACACACACACACACACGCACACGCACACACTCAAACACACCTTATCAGCTACCTCTGGCTGTGTATTTATCAGTGTCAATGGAGCAATCTCATTTCCCATGATGCTCTGCTTGCTTTTTTCCAAAGTGGCGTCGCTGTTCAGATAATTAGTCCTGGCGTTGTGATTTCTGGGTAAAGCTGTGAACTGTGGGACTCTATAATTGAATTGGGACCTACAGTAGGAGTGTGTGTGGTTTTCATTTAGAGGAGATTGGCTGGAAAAGGTGTGCGTGCGTGTGTGTGTGTGTGTGTGTGCGCACATGTGCGAGTGCATATATCACGCATTTGTGCCACAGTGATTCGACTAGTTCTATTCTCATCCTTTTTGAAAACAAATCGCATGATTTTACTTGTTTTTCTGACGGGTGATTTGGCGCAGGTAGTAATTCACCTTGATTGAGAAGAGTTTGGAGACAATTAACAATTTAGGCATTTAGCAAATGCTCTGGCGATATATCTACAGGTATATACATAAAGACTAGTTAAACTCTTCAGACACTATCTTGGCCCATAGCACTTGCAGTATTGCTTTCCTGGCCTTGAACTCCTAGAGGCGAATGCAAAGGTTAAATTAAACTTGTATATCTTTTGATGACTATTCATGTTGACTATTTTGTATGTATATATGATATATTGTCAAGGTTTTTCCTTTGTTCATGCTTAATATGCGTATAGTTCATAGGCCAGACAGGATGTCGGTATCACTTGGGGCGGCAAAACCTTACCTACTCTAAAATGTTTATAGGGTCAATATAAGTAAATTAAAATATGATAGACCTTCCATAGGAGTAGCTTTTTATATTTTTGGGGCATTTTGTTATTTTTCTCTATAGGCGTTTTTTCATTAATTCCAAAGAGAACTCTTACACTCAATAGCACATTCAGATCTCTTTTTGGACATTCCTTATTATAGATTAAACAAACCTGTGTCCAAAAAAAATGGTTGATTAAGTGGGTGTGGTCTATAATTCCTGAAGTAGCTGGTATTATTTGGTGGTGGAGCAGTTATTTCAGGAAGGAATTTAAACTGAATGGGACACTGCTATCATGATTTAAAAGTGTTTTTCTTGTCACTGGAATATCCACCTGACAGCAATAGGAGGCACTGTGCTAAGAAAGGGCTAAGAAAGTGAGGAAGGCACTCGCATTGAAGACCCTGAATGGCATGGCCAGTGTATAGAACCCTAACCTCCCTGTCAAATCAAACTCAGCTTCCTCCGTACAATGATAGTCTTTTATGGCAATGAATGTTGGACAATGAAGGCAACCCCGAAGAAGTCTGTAGACCAACAAGACCATGGGCGAGGGAATACCAATTGTGAGACAGAAAATAGCAGCCATCTCTCTAAATAATTCTAGGAATGTGTGTCTGTCTGTCTGTCTGTCTGTTACCTGCGCAAATGCACTATGCAATGGGGATCGCCCACACATGCCACGGCGCACGGACAGCCTCGATGAACCTCGCGTAGCACAGCCCTGTCATCCAGCACCAATGTGCACTACGTACAAACACCAAATATTTTACCAATCATTTTAATTTAATAGATTTGCATTAAAAGCTCATCGCCGCGCAGATCACGTGACACGGACACACATTTATTTGTGGTCACAGTTTGTCGTGCAACACGGGATCACCTCCCCTTGCGTTCTCTGTCCTCGCTGCTCCGCCTGACACACGGCGTGATGACATAACAAGCTACTGCGGTCAGCTACGAGGCTACGACTTTTTTCTACTACCACTGAAATCTACACGTTTGGATATTCATTACGCGCGGCGGCCATGGCATCCACTTCTCTCAAAACTTTCACACAGAAAAGTTACAGGACCACACAGTACAGTGCTTAGCCGTTAGCCATCGCCTAGCTTGACACAGCTGTGACTCAATCATGCCTTCCACACCGTCAGCGAACCCCGTCTCCAGCGTACGCGCTACTACGGTCACCTACAAGGCTACCACTTATTTCTTCTACCACTGAAATCTACACGTCTGGATATTCATTACGCACGGCGGCCATGGCATCTACTTCTCTAAACCTTTACACAGAAAAGTTAGGGGACCACAGTACAGTGCTTAGCCATAGCCTAGCGTCTTAGCTCACATCAATTGCATTGCTTTTTATTGAACGGGAGGCAATTGCATTGCTTTTTATTGAACGGGAGCGCTCAAGACATAGCTTTGACGCAATCATGCCACCGGCCAATCCCCGTCTCCAGCGTAGGGTTGCTCAGTGCGTGCACCAAACACAACACTGTGGATAAACGAACGAGGAGCACCAAATGCCCCAAATACACCACGTATAAATGAAACGCAACAGGGCACACCAGTGCATTAGGGCGCAGTTCTGAAGTTCCGAACACGCCCCAAATAGCCTGTCTACAAGCTCACATCAACGGTTGCTTGAGCCATGCGTTTCCCCAGCCAGAGCTCACACACACACACACACACACACACACACACACACACACACACACACACACACACACACATGGTGCACACAATTTACCCTAGCCTTTCATCTGTGCGACTCACAAAATATATTAGGGAGTAGCCTACCAGGCTGTGTGACTGAGCACAGGCTACTTTATATGTAGGTATGTAGGCCTATAGGTCTATAACATTACTTTTGTGCCCAAGTTCAACCCAACTTTCCAACATCAACAATTCCCTCCCAATCAATCTACACATCATTTCCAGATCATATATTTCACAACGGGTATAGGGCTAGTTGTAATAAAACAGGACATAGTCCAAACCCCTGTGGGGACCAACCATAGGCTCCAAACAAATTATGTCCTACATAGTTGGATGTACTCAAGAAAGATGCAGGAGCTCAAATCACCAATGAGCTGGCCAGGTGTATGGACAACCAAGTGACTGGAATTGAACATGGAGGGTTTGTCCACTGAAAACTTAACTTCGACTCATACAGCAGATAACTGGTGCATTTACCGTATATAGTGACTTCATCCAAGACACTTATATGCATTGCACATAGATTGTGCAATGCATTCACCCACTAACAGATTCATACACTGATCAGAGATGGAAAAAATGCAAGGCACCAACCTGCACATCAGGGACAATTAGGGGTTCAGTCAGTGTCTTGCTCAAGGACAGTTCACCCTATATTCTTAGAAAGATGAACTGTTCCACTTATACTAATTAGGTAGCTGCTTCAGATAGTGTAGCATAGAGGTTCTAAAATGTTTTCATTTCAAGGAGCAATGCTTCCATTTGGTTTCATTTTGTACACTCTCAGAATTGAGACACCCGTAAGGGGCCGTGCATTCTCAACAGCTCAGTTGGTGTCTGTCCTGAAACTGGAAGGTCGGGGGTTTGATCTCAAAAAGGTTCGACTAGGGCCGCAATGACATACTAGTCATGTCCAGGGAGTGTGTGGTACATAAAGTTGCCTCACAATACAGCAACAGGAGATAGGCCATATGGTTCACATAGCTTGGAAAGACTATAGAACATCAGCTTGTTGCGAACAAGCTGAGTAATGTGATGAAACCTGTGATGAAGGGCAGGGATAAGTGAAAAGCAATAGGGATATGAATATAGTGTGGTCCTGCAGTACAGTTCTACCAACCTCACTGGTTGATCTCCTTGTCACTGGAGAGCATGGACGAGAAGACAAAGACTCGAGTTGTACAAACACAATGACTGACTGCATTTTTCTGCATCGTGCAAGCTCGTGGTCACTGTACACTGTTGCTTACATATTTCTGATGTTTGCCTGTGAGTGTGTACAGGGCAGAATACTGTAATGGAATGTGTGTGTTTTGAACTGGCCTATACGATAGTGAGGATGTTTTTTGTTTTATTGCAATGTTATTAGTGGAGTTGCTAAGGGGAACCCCACTACTGTTATTGTGATGGCTCTAAACGTTTTTTCTAGGGAAACCCCACTACTGTTATTGTGATGGCTCTAAACGTTTTTTCTAGGGAAACCCCACTACTGTTATTGTGATGGCTCTAAACTTTTTTTCTAGGGAAACCCCACTACTGTTATTGTGATGGCTCTAAACGTTTTTTCTAGGGGAACCCCACTACTGTTATTGTGATGGCTCTAAACTTTTTTTCTAGGGGAACCCCACTACTGTTATTGTGATGGCTCTAAACTTTTTTTCTAGGGGAACCCCACTACTGTTAATGTGATGGCTGTAAACGTTTTTCTAATTATTATGTAAACTTCCAGCCTAGGAGAAACCACTGTTCTAGATGACGTAACTAAAACATGTTTCAAAATTGGTTAATAGGGGGTACTGTATGTATCGGCTGAGAATGTGTATGTTGCTCTACTCCACAGGGTTCAATGAATGAACCTAGAAAATTATAATATCATTGGAGCAACCCCACTTTGCAATTTCAAAATTGCATTCATTCTAGTTATACTGTATAATGTCCTATAAAGCATGGGTTTCAACCAGTGGACCGGAGACCTTCAGTGGTCCTTGAGTGGGTTCCAGTTGGTCTCCCAAGCAAAAATAATGCCGAGTTGATGTTGGATAGATATTTACCAGTAACTCTTGAGTGTAAAATGAAAGCAAAGACAACTGTTATCTTTCCTATGGTAGTAGCACTACCAACATCTATACAGCATGGAATTGTGGACAAAATATATTCTTTATGGGAAAAAAAGCCTCTCCGACCAAAAACAGGTTTTGGTCTGAGAGGTTTTTGGTCTGGGGGCCAACTCAGGCCCTTGAAAGAATTATCTTCAGCCCACAGGATGATATTTAATTACTATTAGAACTGCCAAATTGCACAAATCATGATTAAAAAATAATGCAGCAAAATGTTTTACTTTTGCAACAATTGATTTCCTTTCTCATTTTACTATGAAAGCAGTGCCTGGTGAGGATCATAGAATAGGAAACAGAACATTTTTTAAGGATTCTTATGTGTTTTCCTGGGTCATCCTCGTAATCAGTTGCCTGTGAGTTGAAACCCCGGCCCTCGACTTGTACCAATCCTTCTATTCTGCCCCACTGTTTATTTGAGTTTGATATCCCTGCATTAGATAACTAACGCTAGGTTATAAGATATGGGTTTCAAAAGTGTGGACTAACTTTTTTTAAAGGTGTTTTTGCAGGGATTTTGCCTTTATTGTTTGATAAGGGAGGGGGGGCAGCAAAGGGCTCTGGGGTTGAACCCATGACACACAGTCAGCAGTTATTTGTCAAGTTACTTAACAGTATACTTAACAATATATGCAATTTGTTATTGGCACTTGAGAAAATACCAGCATGCTACGGGCACATGTCATTAATTTTAGGAATAGTTGCACTGAGATCCATGACCCTCAAAATTATACAGACACCCAATTTATTGCATTTAATTATATAATTGCAACACTTATTTTCATAAAAATGATAGTTGGGACATTCTGACAACTTTTTATCATGGCTCATTCAAGTAAGAAATATTCCACAATGTGTATCCCCATACCCAGTCATTGATTTGTTTATTCCATATGTATAGCTGATATTGACTGAATATACTATTTCACAGATTTGAGGTATAGTGCAGAATTCTGGCTACAGAAAGCATCATTTTCAAGATAGAAAGGTAATCTTGGAGTCAAATTGAAGCTTACGGGCAGGGGATGTTTTTTATATACAAGTGAGGATGTGGTAGTCACCATAATGTGTTGATAAATAACCATCTTTGTTGTTATTTTTTAGGCGGACAGTATATTTTTTTGTGTTTCCTGGGATGAAGCAGGTCATATTTAACAATACAGTGGTAGTAATCACCAAAATCCTATTCTACCAGTTACCCCTATGTGTCAGGATACTCCATGACAAATTTTAGACTACGAAGTTGATTTATGTAATTTTAGTGAATTAATATATGCCTTTATACAATTTTGCCAGAGTCATATACCCAAAGGGGGGGTTTGAGGTGATAACTACTATAAAGCTACCAGTCAGAAATGTCTATCATATCAAAACCTAATCTAGGGATGTATAGGAACAAAAAAATCACAACTAGAATTTGCCGCCTCAGGTGATACCGATATGTCCTATCTGGGGTGTTGGCCCATGTACTATGCGTAGCTCTGCATTAAAAGCATCTGCTAAATGCCTAAATTTTAAAATGATGGTAAATTTGTGTGGAGTGCAATCCTGCTGTGTGCTCATTCTGCCAACACAAACATGCGTGCATGCCCGCCAAGAATTGATCAGTTCGGTGACCATTTATGGACCCGCAAGGGTCTGTTTGGTTTCATTTTATACTCTCAAGAGTTAAATTAGATTTACTTCTGAATTACTTAATTTTCAAAGAATTGTTAGTTTGAACTTTTGACTGGTTGTCTCTCCTAAATCGTGGAAAAAAACTAAAAAAAAATCCTGAGTTTTGGGTCTGAGAGACTAAACACCAACATCACCAGTCAGTCAATTGGGGTCCGTGGCCAAAATGCAGAACACATAGTGGGCCCTGGTATGAAAATGGTTTAAAACCCCTGTCTGTCTTAATGGGTTAAGTAAGCCCGGAAACTGTGTTGGCAGGAGAGCAGGTGCCAGTGGTGATGTCAGAGATGAGTGGACGCCGGACAGAGAGACGAGATGACGCAAATCAGTCGTTTTGGGGTGGATCTCGAGCCCAGTCATTAGTTGGGTATTAACTCCCCCCTTCTAAGCCCCCCCTAAGTAATGACGGGGCATACAGGCTGAGATGAATGAAGGCAGATTGAGTAGGCGGGGGGGGGGGGTTAAACCACTGCACCTGCCCAAGGCCACTAACTCACTCCAGGGGGTCCAAACCACTGCCGCTTTGGCTGTCCCTTGCTCTGCTTGTATGCGAAGTGTGCTGTGGAACAGTATTATAGAGCGAGGGATACTTTTTTAAATTTAGGAAGCATGGTTCTGCCTTTATTTTGTTGTGCAGTGGAGTTAAATAAACAAGGAAAGAGTCCAGGAATGGTCTGCAGGGGATTTCACGAAAGGTGGATTAGGGGAAAAGCCAGGATTTAACTGATATCCCGGTTTATTATATCCTGGATTAGCGTTCATTCGGTTTCATGAAAACTGGTTAATCTTGCCAGATTAACTTGACCAGTTAACCTGGATATGTTGAGGCTTGATTTGGTTTCATGAAAGCAATGCCACCTTAGTTCCCATGGAAACTAATGCTATGCACTTAGCCTGCTCCGGACCAGGCTAACAGTCAGGTTTAACCTAACAGAAGTGATTTATCCACCTTCACTTACATTTAGGCTAATATTGAGGCTGCAGGCACTTACCATTCTGTAGTATGTTTTTGTGCTTTATTTCACATTGCTTTCATGTTATACCCCTCGTGCTTGTTCTGTATATCAAAAGTTAATATTAAATACTGAACAGTCTACCAAAATGTGATGGATAGATAGATCAGAGGTTTTCATCGAGTGGTCCGGGGACCACCAGTGGTCCGTGAGAGAGAGAGAGAGAGAGAGAGAGAGAGAGAGAGAGAGAGAGAGAGAGAGAGAGAGAGAGAGAGAGAGAGAGAGAGAGAGAGAGAGAGAGAGAGAGAGAGAGAGAGAGAGAGAGAGAGAGAGAGAGAGAGAGAGAGAGAGAGAGAGAGAGAGAGAGAGAGAGAGAGAGAGAGAGAGAGAGAGAGAGAGAGAGAGAGAGAGAGAGAGAGAGAGAGAGAGAGAGAGAGAGAGAGAGAGAGACTTTTATTTTTGACAACTGCTACTTCTTGCAAATTATTGCCATTGATCGGATCCGATCGCCATGTCCCTGGCCTTATTAATCGCGCTCGTATTGTCCTTTATTAATGATCGCCTTCGAGATCATCATCAGCTGCTGCTGCGTTTTTGCCGTGAAAGCCACGGCCATAGAAATATATAAGAAGCCTTTCTTATAAATATCTATGGGCTCGGCGCTTGCTGGTGTCGCACATGATTGGTCACGCTCAAGGAATCTACAATCCCCATCAAGGCTTTTCAAGCAGTACGTGCACGAGCCAGCAAGCGAGGCTATATGATCGTGGCTCGTTAAATCCGCACATTTTGAGCCTCGCTTGGCTTTGGTGGAACAGAATGAACCAGGCTCTAAAGACCAGGATATAAAAAGCGTGGATTTGGCTTAAATCCCCGATTTTCTAATCCACCTTTCGTGAAATACCCAAGGAAAGAGCCCAGGAATGATAGACTGCAGGGGATCGCACCCACGGCCTCAATCACCGGTAAACACCCCAAAGCCGGAGATACGTAGCTGTAGAACTCAACTGGGGCGATGTGACTTCAACGTCCAAGTTGTTTCAAACCTTTCCTACAATTATGATTAATGAACTATTTAGGTTTTGTAGTTCGTAATGTCCGAACTACAAGCTCCCAAACGTTCCAATATTGTCATATTCTCTGCCTGCTTCAAATGTAAGTAAACATGCAAAATATATGGCAGTGGTGTTGGCACATTTAGGTATTTAATCTGTTGAAAATGTTGATGTTGCATGTCATGTTTGTTTGTTCTTTGTTTTACTCTGGATTACCCTCACTCACCTCTTCCTCCTCACCACGTCAATTTATGTCAATTTATGTCAATTTATGTCAATTTATGTCTGTTGCCCCTCCCTCTCTTTCTCTCTCTCTCAGGGCTGGTTGGTGTGTGAGGACCCAGCATGCCAGAACCGGACCAGGCGTCTACCCATTTCCTTCTCACGCCACGGGCCCATCTGCCCCGCCTGCACCAGGGCCACCCTCAGACCAGAGGTGACAGACACACACACACACACACACACACACACACACACACACACACACACACACACACACACACAGTGGCGGGCCACCGTGAAGGGTAAAGGTTGCATTCAAATGCAACTGGTAGAATGAATGTACTGCCGCACAAAGACATTATTTTTATTATTATTGAGGTGAAGGCACCTTTTTAATGAATAATGTGAGTTTTGTCCAGGTGATGGTGCTCTGGAGCCAGTTTATTCCATGTGAGCTCATTAATATCATGTTACACCACATGCACAACATACTGGTGAGACTGTGTGTGTGCGTGTCACACACATAAAGGGAAAGAGAGAGAGTCAGTCACTAAGGGCTGGCTGGTAGTTTTGTAACTGCCTTTTGATTTGATAGAATTTGATAGAAACCTTTATGAGCACTTTGGACCACTGGATTTAAAAGAAATGCTCAATTGGATTTTTTTTTCTTCCCCGACTCTCACTCACTCCCTCTCCTCTCTCCATTTAGACATTAACTGCCACAACTTCGCTATCCCCATTTTTCTCCTAATGCCGGTCCTTCGCCCCTTTTCCCGTCTCCCTTTCTTTCTCTCTTTCTGCATGGCTGTGTCTGGCCGTGTGGCGACAGGTTGTAAACCTTAGGGATGATTTCTGCTGTCACCATTGTCACCAGCACTTTAAACTGTTGGCAGAATTTAACTCTCTGCCTGGTTGCCACTTGCTCTCTCCCCTGCCTCCTATACCAGTTGCGTTTGACCTTCATCAGTACAATGTTGTCTCAATAAAATGCCTAATGTATTGAGTCCACAACATTTCACATTTACATTTAAGACCATTACGTTGGCTTGTTATCAGGAGCATCCATTCATCAACATAAGTACAGCAGGCAATTAGCCTTTTAGATTTTTGTCTCAGATGATGGTACAGATACCCACTAGGGCAGGGGTGGGCAATGATTTTTCCCAAGGGGCCAAATGAGATGCATAAAATATTGTGGAGGGCCAAGACTAAAAGCTGAACTAAAGTATGCGTAGTATTAATTTAATTTCAAGACAACGGTAAGAGTAAGACCAACCTTTTTGATACCAGGGCCCTCTATTTATTCAGTATTTCAGCCAAAGAGGACCACCATTTGATGACGTTTTAGTCCCACGGACCCCAGAACTAAAGATTTCTTTTGTTTTTGTTCACAATACCAGGCTGGATTTGTTAAACAAAACAGGCAAATATACAGTAGATCTTTTACATTATCTAATTGTGTAGATTTTAGGTAATCAGGTGATGAATATTTTAACTCTTGAGAGTGTAAACATGAAACATGAAACCAAATGCACCCGCAAGGGTCCATTTGGTTTCATTTTTACGCTCTCAGAGTTACATCTGGTTAACCAACTGTCCATATTTAACTGGAACTCTCTCAAGGACCACTGGTGGTCCCCGGACCACTGGTTGAAAACCACGGTACCCTTTCACAGGCCGGTCAGAGTCAGCCAAAGGGCCGCATTTGGCCCCGGGCCGCATAATGCCCAGGTACTGTATGGGCTAGCGAGTACATGGACATTGTTCAAACACGGTGTTGATGAATGGACCAGTGGCTCTCATTGTTCTGTGAGGGGCGATCCAATTGGCCACTTTTACGAGTGACTGAGTAACTTTCAAAGTAGTGGGTGTCCATGAAATTAAAAAGTTAAAGAAGACAATAAGACTATGATGACCAACTTTTTGCTGTGCGGCACAAGCTGTTCATCAGAAGTGGCACGGCAGCACGGCACAAACTACACATGGATCATTTCATGTATAGTCTGTTGAACCAGCTGTTTGTGGCTGAGGATCAACAAGCCTCATTCAGTGTTCAGTCACATGTGGCCACACAGGTGCAGTGATGGGAATCAAACGGTGAGCTTAACTCATACTTGGCCAAATAACAGTAGCAATACTGTAGTTCATCACAGGCCAACATAGATTTGTAGCATTTCTCTTATGTCATGATTATAATGTTATCAATTTAAGCCCCTTTTTAAGTATTTAGTCAAGTGTCGAGTTAATTTCTATTGGCTTTTATTGTTGTGGTAGTAGAAATGTCATCACCCAGTAGTCTTGCGTTACCAGACTGTTGACTCAACAGAAGTCAGCTCATGAGTATGCAAATTTTGCTAAAATGGATGTGACACATGCTCTTAATTGGTACGTCCACCTAATTAGTCCTACTGGAGGAAAAAACGGTCTGTCGGTTCAGTTGTTGGCAATTGTTGTCCGTTATGCTTGTGCATCATGCATTGATGTCAGTATCGTCCATTAGGCTTTTCTTTATTAGAAAACAACATGAGTCTTACGCACGCTTGTATTACTTCCTATTACTCTGCTTGTTTCTGTCTCGTTTGTCTCTGTTTCTAACAGCACTACCGTTCCGTAAGCAATGCGCCGTGATTGGTTGAGAATACCTTTCCGGTCTGAGCAGCAGGAGCTGTAGTTCCAAACTCTATTATTCTCTAAATTCTAGTTTTTCTAAATTCTAGTCCCTGGCGCAAGATTCTAGTTTTTCTGGAAAAATCTCTTTCTGTGTCAGTGATGCTTAACATATTTCATAGGAAGGACCCCCAGAAATAACTTATTATTTAGCTGCAGAACCTCATCTAAAAGCACCACATTTTCACAATTTTTCAAAAATAGCAGAACTACAAGCTCATATCGCGCCACTCAGTGGCGCGATATGAGCTTGTAGATCTGCTAAAACACCAAAACGCGTTCAGTACAGAAAGGGTTAATTCCTAAAATTTGATTTTTTTATGAACCTTTGATGTAAGAATCCACAAAAGTTGAGCTTTTCCCATTTATTTGGAAGGGGGTATGTCCATATAACGACAAGGGATCACATCCATGGTCTAAAAGTGTGGAAAACGCATTTTTCATTTCACTGCAACTTTAATCGATAGATAAACAACTGGCTGTATGATTTAATATCTGTATTCATTTGTCTGTTATAGGCATTTTTAATCACAAATCCTTCGCAACAATGATTAGGAGGCGGGAGGTATTTTTAAATTTAAAGGGATACAATGTCCAGCAGTGACAAATTACATATTTTCTAAGTGCTTTTAAGTGTAAAATGGGCTAAAGTAGCCAAACGCTTACATTCAGTGGTTCACTGTCGCTCACTATGGAGGCATACGCACAACGAGCGCTGGGCTGGCATTGTTTGTAGCATTTCAATAATAATAATGGTGATTGATACCCTCCAGTGGAAGATGAACGCGAGCAATCCTGACTTTGCGATCTCCC
Organism: Benthosema pterotum; assembly: GCA_039105355.1. NCBI lineage: Eukaryota > Metazoa > Chordata > Actinopteri > Myctophiformes > Myctophidae > Benthosema > Benthosema pterotum. The sequence continues at coordinate 20,885,831 of CM076982.1, forward strand.
AGAGCTCTCTCTCTCTCTCTGTTCTCTTCTGTACTCAAACGCAACGCGCCACAATTACATTCGCTGTGGGTGTTGCCCCCCTCAACTACCCCCCTCCCCCTCTCCCCTCTCTCTCTCTGTGTCTGCCACCACTGGTGTCGCATGCTCGAAAATAGTTGATCTACAATCTCGCGACGCACCCTCGATGCGATGCAGCCGTCGGCTTGTGGATCGGCTGATTTTGGCGTGTGACATCACCGCTGCATCACCACCCCGATTAAATCAGGCATATCTCCTCCCTCCATGCCCCCCCCTCACCAAAACACCCCCGAACACCCCCCCGCCACCCCCCTCTCTCTCTCTCCATGGACAGATTCAGAGCGTGATCTGATCTCCATGTAATGGGAGAGTAATAGGCACTCTGCCTTGATTGGTTGGTAATTTGGGGGAGTTATGCACAGGTGCAAATGTGCAATTGTAATATTTTCAGTAAATTAAATTTCATTCTCTCGCTCTCTCTCTCGCCCCCTCCGTCTCTATCGCTCCCGCGTCCTCTCTCACCCCTCTCTCTCTCTCTCTCTCACTTTCTCTCTCTCTCTTCTCATCAGCGCTTGACAAATAGGCTGTGATTTTTCCCCTCCCTCAACCGTGTGTATCTCAAATAACGTCCGTCCCTCTGACTGACATTTCTTGTATTTTTTCCCCTCCCTTTTCCTACAAACCTCACCCTTCTCTCTTTTGTCTTAGGGTAGCTCTGCTGCCTGTCTTTCTGTCGGTCTCTCTTTCTCTCTCAGGCACACTCTCTCCCTCCCTCTCTCTTCCCTTTTTTCTCCTTCCCTCCCTCCCATGCAGTGTCTCTCTTTTTCTCTCTTTTTTTTTATTGACGTTCGCTCAGGCGCCCCATTAGAGCTCCCTTTTTCCCTCTAGTGGAAATTGCAGCATGTTAATTTTCACACAAATTACGGCAATAGCAGGTATCTCTATTTGATACATTATAGCGGGAGCAATCAGAGATAATTGAGTGCCTTTCAGACGGAGCTGGCTGCATTCACCGCCGGCTCAAAGCTGCCCCATTATCCCCTAATCGCTCTTTAAACACGGAATTTTGCTGAACAAAAAATTCTTGTCATAATTTTGCTTAAGTGTATTTGAAAATCACAGTCCTTTGAGCGAGCATAATTGAAATCAAATCCCTTTCACTGGAGCTGACATTTCTACATTTCCCCCCAATTGAAATTAATTTCAAAAATTGAGCATGAATATCTTCAAATAGCAGGCAATTATGCCTTTCAATGGGGAGAAATTACGGGTGCCGAATTGTTGGAGCCTTTGCGGGTGCCAGTTAAATGCCTTTGTTTCCCACCATGTTTGCCTAGTAAAGATTTCCATATATTGACTCATTACAGTGCCTTGTGAAGCCGATCGCCGCGTCGACTGCAGAAAAACCCGGCAATAATGCTTGTTGCATCTAAAACGATAAAGTTTGTGCTCACATTTGTTCGTGTGCGTGCCGTGCACACATGTGCGTTTATCCCACCCTCTGTCTCTGCAGCTGTGGTGTGTGTGCATGTGCGCGTGCACACATAACAGTATTTGTTGGACTCCAACCCATTCTATATATTGACTAACTGGGCATCAGAGGCCTGTACTATGAACCAAGTTGTTTTATGAAATGGTTCCAAAAACCTCAATCACACGCGAAGCATTTACACAACAGTAGTTCTAAACTCAATCAAGTCATCCCTGAATTTTCCATTGCAATGGCTGTGTATTCACATGATATAATGGCAAACTAACCAGGCAACAGAGCAGCATACTTTGAATGCAAATGAAGAACAATGTGTGTCAACAATAAGATTGAAGAATTAATGTACAGGCTAAAGGCAACACATTTGCGTCTGCGCAATGCCATTTAGGATTGCTGGTAGAAAATGCTGCCTATATCAAGGCTCAGGTCCAAGGCTTATGATATCGTACCTCATTTCCTGTCAGTGACGTCCTTTTTTTCACTACCGTTGAAGTCTTTGGTGTATTTTAAGCAACATCCCCATCTAGATAACGCTTGGCTCACCTGTGGTCCGTCAATGAATTATTTATACCCCCTCATCCCGCCATTGTAACCTGTCTTTTTCTCAAAATTGAGGCTCCAATTGAGGTTTTCGAACAGAATGTTGGTGTTAGTGCCTCATTACTAAATCGCCGCCAAATTGCGCTTCTTATGACTTAAAAGACGATAATGGCTTTAACCGAATGCAAAATTTGTAGAAATGGCATATTTCCTTATTCGGATTTTGAGAGGTGTAGTTCCAATATATATACTGTATATACAAGCATTCAGAGATCGCTACGCTAGGCTACTACGTGCATGCAAACAACGCCTTCCGCGTACACCTTGATTCCCGTGAACATGCTCTTGTTGGTGCTGGAATGGGTTTGGCCAGCAACGCCGGAGGGACGGTAGAGGATTCCAGCCTCTGGTCAACGCAGTTGTGTGCAGGAACTTTACCAGCTGAAAATTAAATAATTATCGAGGGATAATGAAACAATTAGTTTGGGGATTAATATGAGCTTAACCTGCACTCCTCACTTGCTGTGTGTCTACTCAAACTTGATCTATGATATTGTGTATACTCATATGTATGAGTTGCAGGCTGCCAAACAAATTTCATTGAACCATGAACAAATAAGCTGGCCGTGTTATGACATTGCCGTAAGGGACGTTGTTGTTTGTTGATATCAGTCATCATGTGGGTTTACACTACTTAATTCTAAACCTTGATGACATTAGAATTCATTCCAATTGTATAAAACATCCGTTTGAGCTGTGCCGTGTATGTATATGCATTATTGTCTCGTGTGACTGACTGTGAGAGGCGGTGAAGTTGTTTGGAAGACTTTTGGAAAGTCTAGGTTGCTGTGTCTATTGTGTAAAGCACGGCAGGCTGTTTCATGCTGCCGCTCTGTGCTTTGGTGTTCTTTATCTCGCTGCTTTTCTTCCTTTCTTCACTCATTTGAAAAGATTTCTCTATTTCTGTCTTTCACTCTGTTGCCTCATTGTCTGCTCCTTGTGTGTCTCTCTGCGTTAAAAACACACATTTACACGTGTACTTGTCGCCCACTTTGGCCGATAGTACCCGACCACAAATGTGTGTGTGTTGCTGGCATGTGTGTGGTACTGTAGGTTGGAGCCAGTCAGGGGAGAGGATGGAGGGGGTAAGGGAGCAAAAGGGCCTACTTGGTGGGGGCTGGTGGGGTCCTATGCTCCCAGCAGAGAGGCAATTTCACAGCTGGTTTGCGCCTTTAGGCAGTCAGGCTGAAAATGCTGCAGATTTCTGGTGCAAATTGAAATGGTGTCGGTGATGAACAAAGCCCCGAGCCGAATGACGTGTGTGTGTTGTGTGTTGTGTGTGTGTGTCTGTGTGTGTTAGGCAGGGTTGAGGGGCTCCAAATTCAATAACGACCCGTAACATCTTAGCCACGCCTTTCTGACACCTGTCAGTCAATCTCCATGTGGCCATTGGTCCAGCTGCATTTTGTATTGCATCGTGTGTGTGTGTGTGTGTGTGTGGTAGAATTGTGTGTGTGTGTGTGTGTGTGTGTGTGTGTGTGTGTGTGTGTGTGTGTGTTGTGTGGTGTGTGTGTGTGTGTGTGTGTGTGGTGTGTGTGTGTGTGTGTGTGTGTGTGTGTGTGTGTGTGTGTGTGTGTGTGTGTGTGTGGTAGAATTGTGAACTACTCACTGTTGGGCAAATTAATAAATTTAGGCCAAATATTATCAACAGGTCTTTTGATTTTCATTCAAGAACAATGCAGCTATGCGTTCCTTGCGTTCCAACACAACTTCTGCAGCTGCACCCACATTTAGAATTTCCAACAAAGCCAAATAATAACAAATAGGCTTTCATTTTAAACAACTAGCACTGGGATCTCATGTGGGATCTATTCTCCAACCACAAGCATGGCATTATGTGTCGAGTGGTGTGACAACAGTGCCAGTTAGCAGTAGCAGCAAGAAACAACAAGATCCAACAACGACTATAGACCAGGTCTCAACGTGGTCGACGTCCTTGGTTCTTACTGGTCATGACTACTTTAGTGGTCACGGTTGTGGCTATAAGTACCTATAAACTAGTCGGAAATTAGTTGCAATCTGGTCGTGATTAGTTTATAATCACTGCATGTTCACCAACCTGGTAATCCCAGGTAGCCCAGGAGGTGAAGGGTAAAGTTCCCCCTGTCCCCCTGCCCTAGAAGCTTTAGTAAAAACGCGAATTAATCAACATGGCCGCAAGTGGTTGCGACGTGGTTCAAACGCTGCAACGTTTATAAGGTTTTGGAACAAGGAAGAGGAGGAAGTATGTTACGCACGTTATCTACGCCAGCTCAGCAAGTCCAACCTTGGCTGGCGTTACCGAGGCGCCGCAAATTGGGGGACGCGCAATGGTTTTGGTTGTTGACCAGGCATCACATCCCAGTGGTCAACAGCTGTGCGTGCCAGTTGGGCTATAACCATAGGAAAACCATCACTGTTCAAATCTGCCACATTAGATTCTCTCAATTATGCAGCAGCAGTTTTAAAAAAACAAAATTACAATCACGCTCATGAGCGATTGGCAGGTATAATGGGTTCGAGGCGCGGCGCGCGTGCACACAGCCACCGCACACACAGCCAGACACACACACACACATGCATGCACACAGGAATTGTCGGAGGCTTCTTCCTGGTGGTAATAATGAAGCGGTGTGCGCAGCAGCACACCTGATGGCTGTGTGCGGTCGGAGCACAGCGTTGCCCTCTGCCGTGGAGCAGGGAAATGATGAGCCAATAACTGCAATTAAACGTGCAGTATAATGGCTAATCAAATTGACAGCCTCTGCTGTTCGCAAGCCTCTCTCACAATGGCTTATCACAACAAACTATTATGAGGGAGGGTATTTCAGGCCCAATGCTGTCTTTATTTCTCTCTCTCTGTTCTGATACTGTATTCTCTCTCTCTCTCTCTCTCTCTCTCTCTCTCTCTCTCTCTCTCTCTCGCATCTCCCCTCTGTCTACCTCTGGCTGCCTGTCGTCATGTGGATCCTGTTAATTGCAGTGGAGATTAACAAGGCGAGCAAATTTGTTTTCTGGCATTTATTATGTCAGACAGAGGAAGGGAGCCGGGTTCAGGGATGATGGGAGGCTGGTGGGGGGGGCATATAAGATTAGCATACCACGCCAGATGACTATCTTACTCTTTTACGTACGGGAGGGGTGAGATCCACTTGTCGACGATGTCTGTCCTGCTGTATGTTTCTCAAATGTTTTCTTTGGTTTTCACTTGGTTAGGATTAGGTTTCTGGGTTAAGGAAACCTAGAGAAAGCTTCATTGTGGGAAACGAGTCTACTCGTTTCTACTAGCGTGTTAACAAAAGAATGGGAGTTACTGACCAACCTACCAACTGACATGCTGAACTACCCACCGACAACGTAGGTTAGGAATTTGATCTCTCTCTCTCCCATGTGTCAATATGTAATTAACACAGGGCCGGATTTAGCCAGCCCTACTCGGGTGGGCTGGAAGAATGGCAGGGTGGGCAACCCGGCCAGTGGAGCAGTGGTTTTCAATCTTTTTTTACATCAGGGCTCACTATTTATTAGGCATTTGAGCCACAGAGCACCACCATTTGAGGACATTTTAGCCCCACAGACCCTAAAGATTTTTTTTGTTTTTGTCCACAATACTAGGCTGGATTTGGGAAACAAAACAGACAAACATACAGATCAAAATGGCCATTAATCTTCTATATTATGTAGTTGTTTAGACTTTGGCTAATTCAGATGACTATGTTAACTCTTGGATGTGCATTCTTGCAGGTGCATTTGGTTTCATTTTTACGCTCTCAATGAGTTACAGGTGTGTGTGTGCGTGTGTGTGCGTGTGTGTGCGTGTGTGTGCGTGTGTGTGCGCGTGCGTGCGTGTGTGTGTGTGTGTGTGTGTGTGTGTGTGTGTTTCTCACTCCAGCTAACAATGAAGATATGTTGATGTGGAAAAGTCATTACTTACCATTGTCTTAGGGTTGCTATTATACAACTTTGTTACAATTGTAAACTGCTTGGGTTCACACTTGGAAACCAAGGTTACGGTATATTATGTTATGTACATCCGTTGTTCCCAACATGTCATTGGTGTGTGTGTGTGTGTGTGTGTGTGTGTGTGTGTGTGTGTGTGTTGTGTGTGTGTGTGTGTGTGTGTGTGTGTGTGTGTGTGTGTGTGTGTGTGTGTGTGTGTGTGTGTGTGTGTGTGTGTGTGTGTGTGTGTGTGTGTGTGTGTGTGTGTGTGTGTGTGTGTGTGTGTGTGTGTGTGTGTGTGTGTTTTTCTCCACAGTACTCGGAGAAGGCCCTGTACAACCAGCTGTGTTTCTACAGGTTCATATTCGACTGGGACCATGCATTGACCAAAGTACAGCAGAATGAGGAGAAAAGTAAGGCACGCACACACAGAAACACATGATACCACACTCTAAAGGCCCTGATACACTAGCAATATTTAGATCAATATCAACTAGCAATGTCAACATCAACGGGCAACATGATGAGACACATGACAACAGGCAACACCTCACTTTAAAAGATGAATTCCACCCATTTGCATTTTTTCCTGAGAGTGTACAAATGTGAACCAAATGGACCCGCTAGGGTCCATTTGGTTCACATTTGTACACTCAGAAAAAAACAGAAGCCTTTGTTTGCATTGAATCATTTTCACCCATTGATACACATTGATATCAACGTTGATAGTTGACATTGCTTGTTGATGTTGATCAAAACATTGCTAGGTGTATCAGGGCCCTTAAGCACCCTGCACCCCGGATTTCAAGTCTCTCACGGATTTTCACCGATTTATTTTGTCTCTTGACTATCAATAAAGTCATCTTTTCCCTTTCCGACAAGATTTTCAGCAGATTGGAGCTGTTCAGACATAGTGATTTGAGGAGTAATGACTCCGCTGTGTAGTGGACCTGTATACTCGCCCATGAGAATATTGTCATTAGAAACTCTTGGTTAATATCTAGGCTTTAGAATACATATCAGTCAGAAGAGTTGCAGGGAACCTTACGCCATTGAGGGGACAAAAACTCAGCACTGTTCATGCAGCTTGAACAGGGACAAACTGGAATTGGAAATACGTTGTCTTCAACTCCAGTTTGAGGCAACAACGCTAATAAATGTTTATGGTGTACAATTACTACTACATGAAGTGAACACATTTTGTGTTACCCTGTCTATATTATGTTAACTTGTAGGTGAGACAACACTGTTGCCAGATTCTGAAACAAGTGACCATTTCTATTATTGGAATGAATGGTTTAATTTTGTCTCTCAAATGACTCTGACAAGACATTAGGTCTAGGTACTAGTACTAACATACTATTTTCAAAATTGTGTTATGTTTTAAGTCACACTTGACGTGGTTTTTCACGATTCTGCATTCCATTCCAAGCATTACACTTGCATTAAAAACACTCCTTGAACTCCTGCCCTCATCATATATGTGTTACGAGCCACATTTCATCTTCTATTTAAAAAATGAATGCAAACGTGCGTCGTGCTGTACTGTAACATGCTTTGAGCTTGAAAGAATACCAACAGAAAGAATACCTGCACACTATTTTCAAATGCAAGATAATGATTTAATAAGAATTGTTGGTCTGTTAAACCTTCATCAGTTTATCTTAAGCCTTAAGAAGAGTGTGGGAGTGCTTTGTGTTTAGCGCCATATAACGAGATTGTTCCTTGTATTCCTGTGTTTTCAAAATCAAGCCGCTCACATGGATACTGCAATAGATGTTGAAATCGCATTATGAACAACTGCTCCTAGTGCGCAGATATATCCCTACCCTTCACAACATAGCATTAGCAATCAGTGGCTTAACTTGCGCCTTTTACACACACTGCACTTTGCTTTACTGCAATTTGCTGCTGTGGGGCACGCACACACACACACACACGCTTGCGCACGTGCAACACAAGAGAACCAGCGAGTGGACCATGGGCATTGGGTTGGGTGCGAGGTGGTTAAGGATATTCAGCTCCTCGAGTCGACAGCCCTAATTTAGAAGAGGGGTTCAATCACACAAATACAGAATGCAAAATTTCTCCAATCACCGAAGGGAAGAAAGAGCCTCTCCATCTCTCCTCCCGTTTACCCCTGGCTTCTCCAAACCTTCTCCTTTCAGTCTCCCTCCACCTCGTTCTGCCTCGCTTTTGCCTCTCTAGGACAGGCACTCGTTGGGCTGGTGTTGATTGAAAACGCGCTTTACGTTTGGGGAAATGATAGGGGTAGTAATGGGCACGCTGACGAAGGACAGCCCTGCTCCCATAATGGGACATGGAGCGTATATCTCCCCCCCATCCTTCTGCCCCCTCCTTGGAACCAAATAGATACTACTCCAGGGCTCCCAGCGCGATCAGAAGGCATCTGCCACAAGGCCACTTTAACCACCGTCCTCCCTGATTGATGTCACTTGATTAGAAAGGGCCCGCCGGGCTGAGTGATTTATTTATTTGATTAAATATTTATGTTATGTATGAATGTACCTTACGAGTAGCAGGGAGACGCAGTGCCCCGAAAAAAAGAGGTAAATATAACATGTAATCAACAGAATGACCACTCACAAGATGGCGGGAGCTGAAATAGGGGCATAGAGGCCGGGGGGTGCTGCTAACATGATTATAGGCTTGGTAGGATTTATTTATTTTTCTATCTTTTCCCTTGGATGCAGGAAATAATTGTCAATCAATCCTTGGCATGCCCCTTTCTTTTTTCTTTTTTGTTTCAAGCCACTTGACAGGACCAAACATACAGTAGTTGACACATTGTTTGTTGAACATACTGACCACTACATACAACTTGCACCATGCTAAATGGTCTGCATGCATGTTTTATTATAATGATCAATCTATAGGTAATCTGCTGGCTTAGATCAGTTGAACTGTATAGGCTGCCTGGTGTTTCTATTTGTCTGTACCACAATCAGTGAATCTTAGTGTTTTTCCAATTATTTGGGAAAACACTGCTTGTGGCTCTATAACAGGCCCAAGTGAAAGATTTAGTCAAATGTTTCTGCTCAGTTACAATATTCCCACAAATTAGACAAGGGTGAAATGCCACCCTTTTCACATTTGCCTTTTATATCTCGACAACAAGCCAGGTTTTTGAATATTTATCTCTTGTCATGTGATCAACTGGATCTGTCCCTTATTTTCCATCCTCATTGGCTAGGAAACCTGTTTGCATGTCACAGCAATACAACTTTGACTTTAAACCATCAAATTCCACTCACCTTTTATAATAACTGAATTCTGAACATTGCTGGCCCACAATAACCTACATGACCTGGTGGAGACCTGTGCTCTGAAGAGTGCTTTTTCTAGTGAATGCTGCTTCTGCTTGGGCCGCATCCAAGTTCTCACTGGCTTGGACTATAATTGTATTTGCCTTGTGAGTCACTTTATGTACTCGCGCAGAAGCACTTCATTGTCCGTATGTAGGACACACAGGAATTGGTTCTGCTTAAGGTGCCGGATGAAACGGTACAATGTGCAAATCACTGACAGTCAACCTTCCATGGAAGCACAGTATTTCATTCTGAGCTTGCTCCAGCGCACACACTAATTCTTACAACCCCCTTTTTTGGCATCTAAGTACTTCCTTTTACTTTGTGCTAGTTCAAATTTGTTCGGGTTTATGCAGTTACCAGTATACATATTATTGTGGTATCTTTCTTTACACTACAAATCTCTCTTTTTCAATAATGTTTGTTTTTTTATATTTTAATAACAAAAACAAACACAGACAACTCGATTCAGACACGGTGCAAAACAAAGAACACCGATATACATACAGTCACATACACATACCTTCAATGCATGGTTACTTTGTTTAGTAATCGTTCTTTGTTGGTGATTTCTCAGTAATCCAAGACAACAGGATGTTTTTCCTAGCCTCATAAGTTAAAAGACGGCACGGAGCTACATCCGATAAGCGATTACATTATTTAAACATCTTTCGATCCGATCGTATTGTTAGCCTCTAGCTGTTTTGTCACTTGGGACATAATAGGTGTGGCCATTTTGTTTTTGTTTTTTTCACCAACAACCATTCTATGCTATGCATTCTTGAATTATTCACCCTAGGCTTTGTTTTGGTTCTTGACTTGGTTGGCTCTAATATAACGGTTCCCCAGGGTTCATATTTCCACTCGGCCCGGTGTAGGGCCCAGTTAGGCCAGGCCTTTAATGTTCAGGCCTGTTGAAAATTCTTATAGACAAGTGTCTCTCCCCAGGACATTTCATACAGTGACACTCTGGTCATACTCTCCAGTACGGATACACTGGTGTCTCGTCCAGGTCCTCCCTGTCAAACTGTTTGTACAGTGGTGTAGTTTTTTTCCAGTGTGTGGACCCTAAACCATTTAAAATTCTAAAGCTTTGCTGTAGACAAATATATGATATATGTAGCCATAATATAACCGCCATAACATCTCACTGGCTACGCCAATCGCTCTGACTTTTCACACTTTTTTCAAATTAACAAATGATTGATTAATAATGTACGGTATTTATTGGTGCATTATTTTTTCCCTCAACATTGGCAAAAGGCAGCAATTCCCTTTTCAGCCATAGGGGGCAATGCAAATAGCGCACAATAGTGCGCACACGTAAATATGTAAGGACTGAAGTGTCATGCACCACTTACTTCATATTAGTAAGGACTCCAGCAACATTGTTATAAATCAACTCAGTTGTCTGGTCTATTGTTTTTAGGTAAACCTGCAAAGACACCATTACAGTAGATTAAGCCCCAGGTTTGACCATACATGAAAACATGCATACATACACACGCGCACACACAGGCGCACACACGCTGGTAATAAAGTATAGGTTTAAGGTGTTATCCCTTGGACCTGGGGCAGTAATACCCCATATTACTGCATTATACACCCAGGACTCCAGGAGCCAAACTGCTCAGATTACAGAGAGGACAACATACAATCCTATATAGTCTTTTACTGTCTATATTTGTGGGTGCCTGTGAATGTGTGTGAAAGAGAATACAGATGAGTGTATACAGATATGCACACAACAATGACGTGTCCACACATTCTCTTTAACACATTCCTATTCTGCCAGCGTCCATTTAGTGGTGACGTCTCCGCAGAGTTCGTGAGCGGAGCGGAGCGGCCGAGAATTCCGCTCATCGCTCTCGACGTATTTGGTCCCGCTCGCAATCCGCTCCCGTGGACCCCCTCTCAGGCCGCTCCCACTCCACTCCGCGCTCTTATTCATTTGGGCAGCTTCGCGCTCCGCGCTCCGCTCAGCCCGGCCCGCTCAGGAGCAAAATTTGACGGTTGAAAAAAAAAAGGCTGCTGCTTTTTCTTTGTCGGGTATTGGGCTGCTTTCGGGCATTAGGCTACTATCAATGTCTGTGCTGTGCGCGTCTGTGCTGCGCGTCCTCCTACTCCTCCTCAGTCCTCCTTCCCCCGCAGTCTGTCTCAAACAAACGGCTATGATTGCTTATTTGCTTATTTTTTGGAACCACGGCACATCACAAACACCTAAAGTTCACCACCGACGTTGTGAACATGTCACTGCTTTCTTGTCAAATCGCGAGCTCCAAAGCTTTAGTCTTTGGGCGTGCGCTCAAACTCGGAAGATGTTCTTTTCTCTCTCTCTCTCTCTCTCTCTTCGCCGGCTTTTGTCAGACCCGGATATAAAGTTTCACAATTCGGGGGGGGGCAGGCGAAAAACTTATACGACAACAGTTACATTTAGGGCGTTTAGGGGGGCATTCCCCAATTTCCCCCCCCCTGCGCGCAGCCTTTTATCCGGCTCTGTAAATGCGCCGAAAAAAAAAGAAAAAAGGAAAGCAAGAACGAAGGCGACTTCGGACATTCTTTCCCCTCCGCGTTATGGATTATATCTTTGATAAAATACTGCAAAAGGTAGGCTACACAGTGACAGTAGCCAAGTTGACAAACTTGACATTGATTCCCTCAAACACATGCACACGGCTGCGTTGTGAGCCGTATGACAACATTTTGCGTTGGGTCCCGTGGGCGCCGCGGGCTAAAAAAATAAAATAAAAAATCGCCGCAGGCTAAAAATAAAATAAAATAAATCGACAACATTTTGACACTGGGCCGCGATTCGTCGACATTCCAAATATGTGTCGATTACATCCATTTGCCCCCCTCACAGCATAAACATTTAAGACAGGAGTTAAATGTGCAGTTACACTGCTGTCTATAGCCTATTAACCCAGACAGGTGCGGCGAATAATCTTATGCCGCGCTATTTCGTTTCCAAAATGCTATACGGGATAATAGGTTATTGATGATGTTACACTGTGGGGAAATGGACATAAATGGGGGGGTCGCTGCGCTCAAATACGTTGCCGTTATGATGTGCAGTGCTTCAAAATAAATAGCGAGGTGACGCATCTAAGGCAAGATAGACAGCAAGACAGTCAGCTTACTTTTTCTTTTTTTCCAATTTCCACCATCATGAATGATCATCATCTTCTCCTTCCTCCCGCACCTCGGAGAGGATTTTAAATGTCTTGATCATGTTGCTGGCACTGTAGGCCTATAGTCGCCATCTGAACCACAACCACACGTTTATGCTGTGCTACTGAACACGTGTGCCGTTGTCTGGACTGAACGGCTTGGAGCGGGCTGGAGCGGAGGGTAATTCTCGCTCCAGAGCGCGCTCCGACCCATTTGAAAACCCGCTCAGCGCTCACTTAAAAATCCACCCGCTCCACTCCCCGCTCCGCTCGCGCTCCGCTCCGCTCACGATCTCTGGTGGTGACGTCTCCGCATGGTGAGGTTTATCATTACAAAGCAACGCGAAGCTTTATACTTTACTGCTGATGTGCAGCACACATCACCAGGTAACCGGTTATTCTGCTCCTCATAAAAATTCAGTTGGCGACAGGTGCCTAATACAACATGTTATTCTCTGTCCACTTGCTATGATAGCTAATCCGGCACACACAGCCATAATGTGTTGACCATAATGAGAGTGGTGGGTGATGTTCAATCGCTGGTGGCACAAAAGTAAGAAATAATATGATGTAGAAAATTTCTCCAACGATACTGGTGGTGAGCAGTGCATTGATACAGTAGTTGCACTGCAGTAGCGAAGGTATACTGAATACACGTTGGCTGTGTTTTGTACGCAATGAAGACTTTATCGCAAATTAAGCCCTGTTTGGGGACGGACAAAAAGAGCAGCTTTAACTCATTTTGACTTGACAGCTGTATTTATTCTACAAACCTATTAGGGGTTTTCTGAAAAGAATGTGTGCTTTGATGTCGGTGGTCCTTCATTTTTCATGTCAATTTCATTTCATGACCCCCCAAAAAATTTGGAGAATAGCAGATCTGTAAGCTTGTAGTGTGTCTCACCCAAAATGGTTTAATTGAGTCTGCATTGAACATAATCGTGCGTGCGTGTTTGTACAAAATCTTGTGTGTGTGTGGGGGGGGGGTTCTCCATGTAAATTGTATTATGCCTGATTGCCATGACTGAGTAAAACGGGGAGGTAATTTCATCCGCTGCAGGAGATGGCTAATAGAAGACACACACAGACCTCCACACACACACACACAGGCATTATCATCACACAATGATCACACATATATACTGTCCATTCCTCAGCTATACATCCTGGATCAATGCCTCCAAATTATTTCATGTCAGTTCTCTGTTCTCTCCCCCCACACCTTGCGCAGCTTTCTTTTTCCTCTCCCCCTCCCTCCATTCTTCAATCTGTCGGCTGCCTTTCTTTTCTCCTCTACTGCCTTCCTGCCCCCCCCCCCCCCCCCCCCCCCCCCCCCCCCCCCCCCCCCCCCCCCCAGTGGTTCCAGATTACAGTCTTTGACTATGGGCAGTATGACTGCATGTGTGAGCAATAATGTAATTTTGCTGCATTGATAAAAGATGAATTGTCCTTGAGCCGTGCTTCCCTAATGATCCATTTACCGACCGCTTCCCTAACGCCTCTCTCTCTCTCTCTCCATCCGCTCTGCCTGTCCTTCTTTCCTCCTCCAACATGTCTGTATCTCTCTATCCCCCCCACACCACCCCCCATCCCACCACCTTCGCATCCTGCCGTGCCAATATAAAGCGAGGTGGTGGAGAAATCTGCGGGTGCGATTGTCAAATCAATTATTCATTCTGTGCAATTACACTTGCACAAAAGAAGTTTCCCCCGTGCTCGGAGTGGTGATTAAATTAACTGCTATTCCAGCTGCCCGCCACCACCGCAACCCCTAATAGAATATTCATGGCTGCGGCGGACAGAGTGGCCGATCTCCATTAACTTCATCATGCTCACTTAATTACAGGCTTGTTATTGTATTTACACCTAGTTAGGGAGCGTGCGGAGCCCGGGCGTACTCGCGCCCACCAATGCCACGGAGCGCGCACGACTGTGTGACAATACCGAGTTAGAGCCGGCGGTACCTCCGCCCTCCACGCGCGTGGCACTTGCCGCAACGTGCGTTGTGCGTACTGTGCATTGCTCTCCGACGTCGCGATGTCTGAGAGAACGGGATCCCGTTTGTGTGCGTGTGGTGCTATGGACAGAACACACTGTATGTCTTCCTTACGATTCCGTAGCTGTCTACTTCACATCGCATCTTGTGTATACCTCCACCGACTTCCTCATTCTTTGCCTTTGTGGTTGATTCGATTCGTTCTCAGTTATTTGAACTGCAACCCCCACTGTGCACAGACTTACAGCAAGGTTTCTCTCTCTCTCTTCTCTTCTCTCTCGCTTAAATCATTCTTTTATTTGTTCGCCACACAGTGATTGAGGTGGAAAGGAGAAAAGAGAGAAAAGAGGTGGCGGCGGGGATTATTTTCTCCTAGCTTTCAGAAATGACATGATTGCTTTCGCTTGATCATGCATCATCACACCCCTTTTATTCCTCTGATGGACTAGTTCACACCTGCCTCTTCATCTCCTCTCGTCCTTCCATCCCTCCATCTCTGTTCTTGCTCAGATGAGAACTATCTAGTAGTAGGGGCTATTGTTACTTTTATGTCTTGATGAAGAATCAAGTACAATGGAAACAGGCCCTCGTAGGTTTTTGTGTTATCCTTTTTGGAATAGTTTGGTGTACTCTTTTCAATGTGTTACAAGGTTATGTTGCCTATAAAACCAGGAAAAGGTTATTCCATATTATGATATTACAAATTGCCTGATGAGATCTAGTCTTGTATGTTGACATGGTGACATTTCTGCTGTTGCTTAAGTCAACGTGTGTGTGTGTGTGTGTGTGTGTGTGTGTGTGTGTGTGTGTGTGTGTGTGTGTGTGTGTGTGTGTGTGTGTGTGTGTGTGTGTGTGTGTGTGTGTGTGTGTGTGTGTGTGTGTGTGTGTGTGTGTGTGTGTGTGTGTGTGTGTGTGTGTGTGTGTCAGTCACATGGATGGTTTGTAGTTGCCATGATGACGGTGTTGTGTCCATGCAGTGTTTAACTACCATCAATCGTTCCTGAGTATCTCCTCTTAGTGTGTGTCTGTGTGTGCATGAGTACAGGCAAGCCCCTATACTTACTGTTAGTGTGTGTGTGTGCGTGCGTGCGTGCTTGTGTGTGTGTCTAACCTTTGTACCCGTGGGTCAGACAGTGGACTGGTATTTAATCCATCAGCCACTAATGCAGTGGGCAGGAAGAACAGAACAGGAGATACTGGGACCTGACAACCTGCCAGATGGATGAATCAGTAGATGTCTGATCCAGAACCATTTTACACACACTTGTTTTCTAATGTGATTGATTCTTTTTTTGCTTATTAACCATTTGTACTTTGTTGACATGCGAGTATTTCAAATGGCTGATACACTAGTATGCTCACAAATGTGCCACAACTCTAATAATCTTGGTAAATTGGCCATGAACGCCAGGTGTCATGTGTAACTCTAGCCCCAATCTGTGATGTTCATGTTTATGATATCTGAAGTAGGTGGGTTACAGGGTATGGTTTGTTTCCTTGTTTTTTTTCTCCCCTACAAGCCGGTGTTCTGATGGATTTCTCCTGGGTTTAGTGGGATTGGGATCCATATATACCCATAATGGGCTTTTTACTTTTTATACTAGACCACTCACATGTCCCAGGAATGGGTGGACCAATACACACCGACATCTTTCAGTGAAGACTACATCAAATTGCCATGTACTGCTGTACTATATTTTAGGGACCACCACGATGTCTATTCGTATCTGTGATGCTGGGAACACTGAAACCTGAGTGCCAGAATTACCACTGAGCCAATAGAGCAGCAAAGCACAGCAAGGCTCAATATATATCGATCCCCATGGGATAGCAATGTGTATCCCTTAATTTAAGTTGTTGTGTGTGTACTATACAAGACAGATTTGGACTAGGAGCTTGGTGATAGTGTGTTAGTTGTGCCTCTGTCTATTTTGGATGTGATTTTGAGACGCTTGGGCTCAGTGTTCTTGAGGGGATGTGATCAGATTGGTTCTGGTGACTCGATAGAAGCTCACTGTGCCCCATCGAGCCATATTACAGCCCTCCTGAGGGGATAACAGACACCTCGTATACTTCATGCACTCTAGTCCAGGGAGCTTTCATGCCAATCTTAGTGTGTGTGTGTGTGTGTGTGTGTGTGTGTGTGTGTGTGTGTGTGTGTGTGTGTGTGTGTGCGTGTGCGTGTGCGTGAGAGAGAGACTATACCTGTGAGGACCAAATGTCCCACCAATAGCCACTTTTCCAGTTTTTAGCCCAGGGGGTCTTTTTCTTGCAAAACAAGTGCTTGCGATGGATGCAGGATGATGGAAAGCCATGCTTCTTAAAGCAGAATTCAAAATTGTACATTTTTTCCCTGCATATACCTCTATATATGCATATATTGCAAGTGGTACAACACATGTACCTCCACATGTGGAGCTGACGATCACACCTGGATCTCCATATATGAAGATCACACTGACCTCATCAAACCCTGAGGCCCAGCTCCTCAACGGATTAAGAAGCTCTGTTGTTCCAACAGCCTCAGGGTGTCTTACTGAGGGTATTGGTGGTAGTGGCGAGTAGTGAGTTGAGCAGGCGCAAGTAAGGCGATCGGTGCGCTGCGTTCGGTGTTCGTTGGGGTGGCCGGTTTAGGTGATGACGTAATGGTGACCTGGTGACCTTTATAGCTAATGTCATGAATATTAGCCCACTCCACTCACACAAGTAGGCCATTGCGCTCTACAGAGTGCTGATCTATTTTTTTGTTTTGTTTTTTTGTCTCCAGCCTCAAACTGATTACTACTCAGTCAGCTCTCTTAAGGGAGAAATCCATCTTTAAATGGTTTTGATTCACTGAAATATCAAAGCACTCTCTTTACCTCTTTGTCTCCTCTATCGAGAATTAAGATTTTCTGTGTCACTCACTCTCACGGGTACAATTGGAGAACGAGAAAAATAAAGATGGTTATACAGTATGACTAAAGCAGCACATGGTATATCCATATTTAACATTGGATCCAGGAGGTGCACAGTAAAGCATACATTGTCAAATATAATGTACTGTACATCATTGTTTGCTACATATTTGATCCATCTATACGTGCAATCAGTTTGTTTACATTCCCTTCCCTCTTGAGATCCTCAGTGTTCACAGGAACAGGCAAAGGGTACTTGATTTTCAGCTGCACGCAAACACTTTAAAATGGATCTCTATGCCTATGACGGACACCACTCCCTGGATTACAGCACTTCTGCAATTGGATGTTTTTATGCTTGAATCTCTGTAGAGAAAGTAGTCACATTGTTGTCTTCGTCCTCGTCCTCGCCGGTATTTTAGACGCTAAAAACGCTAAAAAATCCAATCTCGTCCTAAGCATGAAATGGCTTAATTGGCCTGTACAGCGCTGAAGCCAAAGTGTCCGTTACCTTGATGCGGTCGATGCAACATGTGAATCTTCTCTGATCCTCTCCATCTTTGCTCCTATCCTCAGAGCGACTAAATACGTGGACGGAGGAGGAGAAGAAGGTGTACCGGAGGCTTAAGGGGGTTCCGGACAAGGCGCTAACGTCCAGCAGCTACTCAGACGTTAACCTGGCCAAACTTTTCCAGGCCTTCACCTCCCTCAAGTAAACACACTTGTATAGTTTGTACATAAACAACATATCCACCTCACACACAGACACACACACCAGTCTCACCGATGACCAATGGACCCCTGGTGCTTTGATGGATTGATGCTGCTGAGGCACCTGCCATTTTAACTAACATTACATGAGTCTTTTTTTGTTTTCCTTTTTCCTTTTCTACACTTTGTCTAATTGCTTTGATAAATATTAGCTGAATACAGTATGTGAATATTCCATTAAAGTATGTATGTCTGTGTACGTTCTCTGATTGTCTCTGCAATACCGAAAGCTGCGGCAAAAACAACATGCCTGTGGAGGATACATTGGCGGCTGTTTGTGAGTGATTATAGACTATGACCTCCATATCGTGTACATGCCATCTAATGGCCCTATTTGAACCACATCACATGTTCTCCCCCCTCCAGTTCCTTCAAATACACACACATGCATGCACACAAGGCAACCACTCAACTGTATGTGACCCCATCACCCCTATCGGGTGTGGACAAGGGGGGTAGCAATCAAATCTAAATTACTCTGTGCACGCTGTGATATAGGATAGTGAGGAAGGGGAGCAGGATGAACGGCTACCAAGTTATAGTTGGTTGAGTTCCAGTGTCAAGCATTAAAAATAGAAGATCTACAAGCTCACAAAGCAACAAGTTCTGAGCTTATACATCTGCCATTTGTCGCCTCTGCTTTGAAATTACTTCCCCTCGAAGCAACCACGTGAACGAAAAACGTATTCGAATCAGTGCCATTCATTCCATTTTTTTCCCCAGTGTGTGTCTGTGGGTGGGTTGAAGAAAGGTGATGGTTAAGAAGGCAGAAACCAAGTCTGTCTGCAGATCAGCTGATGCCCTTCCAGACTTTGTTTAGGCTCACAATGTGTGCAGATTATGTATCAACGTATCATTTGTGTTCTTGTTTCTTGTTGTAATAATAAGCATATTTTTCAGATTGGATGTTGTGATTTTTAATACTAAAACGTCAATAAAAAGTGAAACCCAGAGTGTGTTGAATGTATCTTTATTGTCAGCTCCTGTGTGCATTGAGGGTGGGTTAGTGTTTTGTGGACGGGAGGAATGAGGCAAGCGGTCCCCATGGCAAGTTTAAGTTTGAGTGACAGTATGTTAAACAGCAGGTGACAGCCATACGATTTTTCAGGAAGTACTTTGTCTATGGTACCCGCCGGCGACTAGGCTACTGGCCGTAAACAGGTGAACAGGCGATGTTGACGGAAAATGGGTGGAGTTCATGGGAAATATGAAAATAATTAATCTTTCGTGCATCAGAAAACATTGTTCGGTGATAGTGGCCAATTTTAGGCAATAGCCAGTGAAATTCTAGCAGTTATAAATAGCTACTGATTTTTTTTTTTCAATGACCTCAGCTTTAGTAGCCTACCTACACCATATGCCTACTAGTCCTTTTTGCCTGGCTTTTTTGCCTGTGCCTGTAACTTTGTCATTGTCATTATTACCGGTAATAATAATAATTGCACATAGATCATCTAGTTCTCTGTTCTGGAATCTGTGTGTGTGCGCGTGTGCGTCCGTGCGTGTGTGTGTGAGATGCGTGCTTTTTCATCTTGGCTTTGGAGTATGTACAGTCAATGGACTAATACTGCAGCCAAATCTAGTCCCTGGCTGCATTAATTCGACCTCGCTAAGCTAATAAAAGCGAACGAGTCTCTTTTTCTATTGACACGTTAAGCTTTATTGCCTGTCGTTTTGACCAGAATGGCGGTGCTGCAGCAAAGCGACGGACATTGGGGGGGACAAGGTAGCCTTTGATGAGGGAATTAGTGCTCCATTCTGTCCCTATTATTCATAGCGAGGTGGAACATACAAGTACCAAGAGAGGGTGTCAAAAGGAGAGCCGGTTCTATTGCAAAGTGTCTCCCTTGTTCGGGCTGAAAGGGCGGTTATGAGACGATAAACCGCTTAATACACCGAGCTAATTGGATGAGAGCGGAGAGAGAGAGAGAGACGGGGAATTAAGGCCCTGCTCCAAATGGGAACGGAGTGCCATGGTCCTGCTATTCAGGCCTTTCATTTCCCGCCTGGGTCTCCTCCTATCCGGGGGTGGCGAGTCTGTTCATCAAAGGGCTTTTAGAGCTCCTCTCGCTCTCCTTCGCTCTCTCTCCCTCTCGCTCCCCTCTATCCAGGGCCGGATCTAGGCATGGGCATGGGGGGTGCCCTGACTGCCCCACCAAACATGATGGCATACAAAACAAATTCCAAATGTATTTGAAATTAAAGTTCTTAGAATTAAAATCATTTGAAACACTACTACTGCTGCTGCTAACTAAATACAATTGTGGAACCACGAAACCACCACCATTTCATCATTCAAAACAGAAAACTCTGAGTCAGACCTTTAGCTTTATGCACCGATGTTATTATTGATGCTTACTTGACCGATAAAAGTCCTGTCAGTCCTGTCATGATATGGGTGCGACTTCACCGGTCGATGAAGCCGCCCCCATACCATCACCCCCCTCCCCATTGGGATATGTTACATCAGGGCCTGCCCCCTCTCTCCCCCCTATGGACTGACTGACTGACTGACTGACTGAGCGAGGAGTGATCCGACTAGAGGCGTATTATAGCCTATATAGAGAGTGATTGGGTCTATTCTCTGGTGGGCGCAAACCACCAGGCCCAGGAGAATCGAAATCAACGTCAGCCAAATCATCGTCGTGTCGCAATAAATGGAACAGAACAGAGTGATTGTGATGGTATAATGCAGTGGGCTTTCTTCAATCCGTTTCATATCAAGGCCCCATTATTTATTTGGCATTTGAGCCACTGAGTCATGCATGCACGGGGCCATTATTTGATTGAGAATGCGCCACTCGGACCAAAACTATAGTATAGGCTAATAATATTTTTGTTGTTGTCGTTGGATACGATTTGGTTCACGAGTCACAACATGCAAATGTTGCTCAAAGTGACATTTTTTCCCTGCATTCCCTAATTCCGTATGTTTCTTGGAATAATAGATTTTTCATAATTTAACTCCTGGGAGCATGATATAACGGGTGACAGTTCTGGGATTTCGGTAAGATTTTGTCATAGCTGCCCAGACCAGTCCTCGTTTCTAGTCAGTTAATAATTATTCATCCAGTTTTTCCTTTTAAAACATTTATTGCCATCATTCATTCATGCAATAGGCTAGGCTATTTCCAAAAGTCGTGACTCAATCGCGTCTTGTAAATAGAACAGGGCGATGCCTCTATCCAACAAGTGTGACTTTTAAAATCAGGGACGTGCACACATATATAGCTCTGGTCCAGAGCTCCACTGCTTCTGAGTCTGACCTGCATTGGAGCTCTGTTGGTCTCCGTGCATTCGGCCATTACTCCACCCGACCAGCCTCTCTTCTCTAGTGGATATATAAAGAACGTTTTACCTACTCACCAAAATAAACACGTCTTGTGTCATTAGAAAGCCTACTTACCTTAGTGGTCGCACTCTTAGCCCCCCACCACACGGATAAATTGGACTTTTTGGCCAGAACGCGATCGTTTTTCACTGAAGGAAAAATATTTCCTATGGAACTTTTCTATTGGCAATATCGGTAGAGGGCGCGAATCCTGGTTGTTTTTCCGACGAAAAAAAAAACGATGATCCGATCGCGTTCTGGCCAAAAAGTCCAATTTATCCGTGTGGTGGGGGGCTAAGAGTGCGACCACTAAGGTAAGTAGGCTTTCTAATGACACAAGACGTGTTTATTTTGGTGAGTAGGTAAAACGTTCTTTATATATCCACTAGAGAAGAGAGGCTGGTCGGGTGCAGTAATGGCCGAATGCACGGAGACCAACAGAGCTCCAATGCAAGTCAGAATCAGAAGCAGGGGAGCTCTGGACCAGAGCTAGGACGTGCACACATAGCCTATATAGACGTGAATAAAAGGGGCTTCAGACCCTGCCCTTTACCCTTGTGTAAAACAATTGCCTGCATGTGCAGACCATGAAAGCAGCAATTGCTGTCGAGAAAGAAATTCAAAATGCCATTCTTTTCCTTGCCAGCATTCAGAAGAGTTGTTTTTTCTGAAGTCTCCATAACTTCAACACAGTATTTTTTGCATTGAATAGTCAGAACTTAGTCAGAACGCAGTAGGTGCTAGTCTATTCTTTGCATCCAATAGCGCAACGCATTGTGAGCCTGTAGATCAGCAATTTTAGCTATTTTGGTACAAAAGTGCCCTCGTACCGGATTTCAGCCCCTGCTGCCCCTCTAACACAGTCTGCACGGAATACTGGAAATGTCGGCCCAAATAAAAGTCGGACCAGCCGAAATGTTGCGGCATTGAGAAGTCAGAGAAAACTGAGCACGGGAGGGCTGTTTCAGCCTGAAAGAGGGACAAACTGGAGTTTGAAATAGGCCTACATTGTTTGGTCACCTGAAATGTCGGCCCAAATAAAAGTCGGAAGAAGATAATGAAGTCTATGTTGGAGAGCCGCCATTGGAATGATCCCATTTAGTGATCAGGGTTTGCGACAGCATAACTGTCTATAGGCCTACCCAGGGTCCGACTTTGCGGCGGCCCGACTTTTCCAGTTACCGTCTGGAATGCACGTCCCTATTTAAGACCCCAGGGCCGTGGCACTGACATTGCATTCCCGGCGACAGCATTTCAATTTCCTCGCCTTTTTGCGTTGGAGAGAGAAAGTTAAGCCCTTCGCTCAGCGGGTCACCCGTCTCCTGGATGGCGCCCGGCATTCCCCAGATATTATGGACAAATTGGTTTGCCATTCATTAGTTATATTCACAATATAAGATTATAAAGCTCCACCGGACAATCTCATCAGAAAAAGCCCAAAGGGCCTAACAGAAAATACACGCTCCATTGGCCAATTTGGTCTTTAGGTCTATACTGCCAGGGAATTGGACGAATAATCATTCATCACATCATGCACATGTAGTGCCTTTTGTGCATGTGTAATAATCTTTCTGTGCAAATGGACCCGTCTGGTCCATTTGCTACGCTCTCAGAAAAGTTAAATTAGCCTAATGTTGATTTTACAATACTTGTGTCCCCCTCCCAGAAATAAAAATGCCATTAAATGGGGGTCTGACTATACAGAGCCATCAAAAATCCTTCTTAATATGGGGCTTCCTTGGCGTATATTTTGTAATGGGGGTCCGCAGGCTAATGAGTGTCACTGTCAATTCGGGGGTCCTTGACGTGAAAAGGATTGGGAGCCACTGGTTTAGTCTGCACTTGTGCTTAGTGCCTAATTACTGCGGTGTTGTGAATTGAGTGATTAGCCAATAGCCGTTATAGCCAGGTAGGCTATAGCCTTTATCCCTATAAAATGGGTCCGAAATCCGAATACGAGCTGGTTTTCAACGCAGTCAATGAAGGGATCTAAACTAATCCGCAGGGTAATTTCACGCGACTTGGTTGTGCACCATAGACGGGTCAAACGAACTTTTTCATTGATTGCCATGCTAGTGCGTCGCCGCTTCGCCCCGTGCTTGCACGGGGGATTTGGGCAGTTTTGCCAGATTGTGTGTGAGAAACAAGCAACCAGGTCCATGAAAATGAGCTCAAAAGAAGCCTGATTGTATAGAGGCTATCATAATGAGAAAAGAAAACAAAAATGTGGCAAATTGTTTAAACATTAATCTCGTTGGTCCCTAAAATCTCCTTCCTTTAAAAATATCAATTTGACGGTATTTTGACATGGAAAAGTGTGAGAATCGTTGACTTTAGAAAATAAACCCAAAATATATTTAAATAGGCCTACAGGTTTCTTAACAAGCACTTCCTGTATTGGTCGCTTCACAATAAGAGCTATAAAATACTAATAACAATATGTGTGTGTGTGTGTGTGTGTGTGTGTGTGTGTGTGTGTATAATATATACACATATATATATATATATATATATATATATATATATATATATATATATATATATATATATATATATTAGAGCTGTCCATCGATTAAAAATTTTAATCGCGATTAATCGCATGATTGCCCATAGTTAATCTTTGATTAATTGCAATTTAATCGCATATTTTCATGAGTTCTAAATATACCTTAAATGAGTGTTTTTCAAGAATGTTCATATCATGGTCAATTATTTATTCTGCATTTGAGCCACAGACCACCATTTGATGACATTTATTTAGACTTCCAGACCTAAATTAAAGAATTTGTCAACGATATCATTAGGAACGAACATGCACATTTTGTAGAAAGTTCTCTACATTCTGTAATTGTGTAGACTTATTTTAAAGTAACTTAACTGATGCAGATATTTAAAAATTATTCACCTGCATTTGGCGAAATTGAACCAAATGGACCCACTTGGCTTTTGGTTTTACTTTGAGTTAATCTCGCACTAAAAAAAATAATCGAGTTAACTCATGGCTGAGTTAACTCACGATTAACTAGTTAACTCGGACAGCCTTAATATATATATATATATATATATATATATATATATATATATATATATATATATATATATATATATATATATATATATATATATATATATATATATATATATATATATTTGGATCACATTAATTACACTTGAAGGGGAATTCCACCCATTTTCAAAATTTTCCTGAGAGGATACAAATGTAACCAAACCAAGGTTCCATTTGTACCCTCTCAGGAAAAAGTGGTCTGAAAGAAAAATCATTAACATGCGGTGAAATACATCTTGATGATGTCATCAGATGTATTTCACCATGTTAATGATTTTTTAAGACCTCCATTTTTAGGAAATACAGAATTGGGGGAACTTTTTATCTTGTCCACACAACATCTCTAAGGTATATTAATGATGACATATTAAAATGTTGAAACTGAGTGGAGTTCCCCTTTAATGGATCCCACAGTTATCAACCTTTGTATTGAGTTGTTTGGAATGTAGGCCTAAATCTCCGAGTTGTTTATGACAACAAATACCAATCAATTACAAGACATTTTACAAAAATACAAGCCCAAAATCCCTTATAATAATCCAACATGGCAACACTGGATTTGGAGGATTTAAGTCTACAAGGTGGGGGAGATAGAGGCACGGAGAGGGGACTGCATGGGACTCCACAGAAAGACTTTTTGATAAAGTGGTTTGTTACTTCATTAATGACAAAGGGACTCGCTTCCATCGACATGGCATTACAGATGTTAAGACCAATTTAACGCCTTTAAAAGATTTAAAGGAAGTTTTGTGAAGGGGGCCCCTCTTCCCGGATAAAGTGGGCGATCTAATTGAAAACCCTCGCCTTTTGTCGCACGTTTCGCATGTGGGGATTAGGCCATGAATATATGGGCTGTATTTTGTCAACTCGACACTAGAGACCAGACGTACCGCAGCGCACTGAATTATATTTGCCATTAATACAATACATTTTGTCGCGTATTTATTCAAGGTGGCCCTTGCTTCTCCCATGCTAAATTCGTCCTTAGTGGTATTTTTACATTTTCATTCCTGCTGCACCCGCTTTGGCCTAAAGGCACTAAAATATGTTATGCACGTGTATCCTAGCTGTTTAATGAAAGCGTTATTTTTGAAATGCTAGATATTTTAGATAATAGCTCTAGTGTCCTGGCTCACTGAGAACGGTGCCTGCCCTTTTATTTGTTCATGCCATCATAAATTGTTCGGAATCTTTTCTTTTTTTTTTTTGTATATTTATAATTTGACATGACACACTCAATTTGAATAACCATCCTTTATAGGGCATGTTGATAATGGACTGGATAAGGTCAACATTTCTACAATGTAAGACAAAAAATATATACCAATGTTCTTTATAGCATTTTTTATTAATTGTTATATAATATTCTATTTCACATATTTTCCTGGTTATAGGCCTATGTCAGTCCTAATGGAATTTGAAATAAAGAATAAGTCATTTTACCAGTGTAATTTATTCAAATTAGTGTTAATAAACCAGGAATTGTACAATCACTTTATAAGAAAACAAAAACTGTTCTCATCACTCAGGTCTCTCTGGAAAACAGATATGACATAAATAATTATCTAAAAACCTAATGTTATTTCATAAACACAGGAGAAATTCTACACAGGGTTAACATTCATAAAACACTACACCAAGTGCAACTGATCAAAACATGGTCTCTTCTCAAATATACATTGACCTTTTTTTTCTCCTTTCTTTTTCTTGTTTTGTTTTTACACAATATGTACAATTTTTCTCTTGCACAGTTCAGCGAACAGAGACAGTGGTCAATTCCCAACTTGGCATGTTTGTCCTGTAGTCAAACTCAGTGAAGATTTGAATCCTTGCTTATTAAGTGCTGAACAACATATTTAAACATAAGATAGGGCAATGTCAAAATTAGTATTTGGTGCAGAAATATTGTAGGTGATATAAGACCACCTCCCAAAAAATATTTTGAAATGTAACAAAAACTAACATAAGCAATTAAACCCCAAATACAGTACATTGTTGACCGGAGATAAGCCCCCTCTTTTCGCCCCTTTACACCAAATATCTTCACCACAAATAGCCGATAAGCTCTGCATGTAGATGATCTGCTATATCTTTGCCAAACGTTCACTCCAGAATATGAATGCTAAGAGGTTAAACATATACAGGATGATGGAGTTTGACTAGCAGACAAACGAGAATTGAAGACTTTGAAGCAGGCTTGTGAAAAAGGCTATGGAAGGTATATGGACAGTTTTCCTTTGGTATCGGTTGTGTTTTCAGAAACAGTAAATATGAGCACTCGTGTCCAGATTCAAAGTGGCAAGCTTTGTATCCCCTTTGGTTCCTGGGTCTTTATGTCCCCGTGCATACGTGTACGTGTGATATATAATCCCCCCCATGGGAATATTACTTCAATAAAATGATAGAATAAAACAGAAGCCTGTAAAATATTGCGGCCCCTGAACCTATCAACCAACCGTTGTAAGTTACATTTTCAGTGAAGTTCATAAAACGTCATCTCAAATTTTCAACCTGATCCTGTTGCAAATTTTCATTGCAAATTAATTCAAATCACTGGACCCTACAATGCAAAGAGTTCTAGGCCTCCATGTGCGTGCATGTGTGTTGGTATATGATTGATTTTAATCCTCTGGTTTATAGCTTTTTTTTTGTTTTGCAATGCAATTTTGGGTCAGGGTAGAGTGGAATGGACGACTTGGAAGTATTAAATTAAGTTTAGATTATAGTGAGCGGTCAACTGACTTACACATTAGTTTATGCAGTGCTCTGAATTTGGGCGTGCTAATTTTGGGGAAGGGGGTATGGGGTATTGAGGGGTATATTTATACTAATAAATATAGTTTAACCACGTGAAGCCTATAGCATCCCCTATTCTGGCAGCAAACATTTGGCAAAAGAAAAAGCCCATCTCAAGCTCACAAAGTGCCACTTGTCTATATGTCCTGTGAGAATTGTAGAGCTGCTATTTTTGATATTTTGGAGATTTTCTTTTTCAGATGGGAAAAAAAGGAGTTGACCTAGTAATGGACCTGGAGGACACCGCTCAATTATGGTAAAGTATTGAGTGCAGTGGCTTCAAAAAGCATTTTACATGAGGATAACTTGAACACAGAAGTTTGCAGTGGTTTGGGTGGTCGGCCGGATGCGCTTACTACTCCGACATTTGACCCCGGCAACCATATTTTTGGGGTAATTGTGGAGAGCCAAAAGTAGCAGATATGCATGCTCAAGATATGACACATTGGTGATGATATTTGCTGTAGATCGGGGGAAAGTGGTCCAGAGTACAGAGCCAACTTGAGTCCAGTTTATAGGATTTACGTGGTTAAATATGGGTTGGTTAATTGGTTGGTTGGTTGGTTGGTTGATTCATTGTTTGGTTGGTTAGTTGGTTGGTTGGTTGGTTGGTTGTGGGACTATAGCTGGTGTCAAGTGTTCAGCACACCTCCTTCCCCGGGGCTCCTGTCGGCAGTATGTTGAGCTGGGTGAGCTGAGCCGAGTGTTCCTTGGCCTTGAGTCGCAGCGCAGCGATGCTGGACGCCCTGCGGTCGGCTGCAGCCACCGTGGTGGAGGAGGATGAGGAGGAGGAGGAGGACGGGTCGGACAGGATGGGACCTCCCGGATGGGAGGTGTTCTCCACAGGAGGAACGGGTTGCCGGAGCAAGGCCGCGGCGGCGGTGGAAGCACTGGTCAGTGGACCCATGCTGGAGAAGAGTCTGATAGACAGAGCAACACATTGGGGAGAATGTTAAGCAAGAGAACGAAAAAACACTGTAGCTGTCAGTCGTTTCGGAAATGGGCTCCATTTCCGTCACACACTAAGGGCTCCATTTTTGTTACATGCTAAACCCCTTATCCCAAACCCCTTGTCCCTTTTTTACTATTTTTTAAAAACTTTTGGGAATAGTTCAATGTACCAGTCTATTGACACGTTGTGAGCATGTAGACTGGCCATTTGAACTATTGAAAAATGTTTTTTTTAATTGTTTAAAAAGGCAAAGAAGTTAAGGGATAAGAGGTTTAGCGGTGACGAAAATCTAGGCTTAAACCTCTTATCCCTATCTTTATCCCTTTTTTTTACTATTTTGAAAAATATTTTTGAATAGTTCAACTAGCCAATTTACATTCACATGAGTTTGTAGGCCGGCCATTTAAAAAAAATCAAAATAGTAAAAAAGGCATTGATGGATAAGGGGTTGATGAAAATGGAGCCTCTTGACTCCTGTCTCCATATTTCATATTTCAGTGAATGTTTTGTAAATTGTGACATGCTTCATCGTACAAATCAATCAATCAATCCGTCCTCGCATTTCACCAGGCAGTGAACACCAGGCTCACATAGGTTGGGAATTGCTGCGAGAGATTTGTGGAAGTTTGTGAGATTGTCTCACCTGCCAAAGGTGGGTCCAATGAAAGCAGGATGGCGAAACATGGCAGCCGTGCCCAGAAAGGTGCTCAGTCCTAAGGGGGTAGCCAGGGGCGGCGCCGAGCCGTTGTGTGGCGGGTGTGCCAGTCCCGGAAAAGCGGCGGCCGCGGCTGCAGCGGCCGTCCAGGCGGATTCCAGTGCAGGATGTGGATGTGGAGGGAAGGGACCTCCGTCAAGGTAGTGGCTGAGAGGGTGGGCTGCTGCCAGGGGACCTGGGAATGGCAGGCCGGACGGGTGGCCCTGCACCCCAGCTTTCTCTCGTTTCCTCCACTTGGCCCGCCGGTTCTGGAACCACACCTAGGAATGGACACCATTGCGCGATGAGAGACCAGTAGAAAGCCACACTAAATTCTAGGAGTCTGGGAGTATATTATCCTGAGGTCACATACACGCATCCGCCTGGGTGGCAGACTGCTGGATCAACAAGCACTGATGGTATCAGATCATGATATGGAATGAATTCTGTACTGGCTAGTGTGTCGTGAGTGTACAGGCAGAGAGCGGCGAGTCCCTAATAATGTATTTGGAAGTAAACCGCCATCAGAAAATATTTCATGTTGGGAACCCCATAAAAAATGTGTTGGTTAAAATGCTTTAAAATGATTCTGTAGAAATCTTCCAAATGTTTCAAGACACTGATTTCTGCTGGAAACCCTGCAAGTACCCCTGGGGGTCCCAGGTCCTATAGCAGTGCTAACTTCCATACGTTCCATGTAGCCTATTGGCCCCTGAGGAATAATGTGGTCACCAGACACTGGTTGGAATTGTCCCGTTTTCAAGCTGTTGTCCCAACTCCCGCCTCAAAGTCTTTAAGGGACTCTAATGGACTTCTGATAGTCAAACTCTTTTCACAATTAAAGTAATTAACATTTGCTTTGAGTCCTACAACTTATAATAAATGATTATCATTCATGTTATTGTCCAGTTAAGTACAGTCAGGTGTACTACTAAGCACTAAAATGATTTTCCCCCATCCTGATAAAAATATGGCCATTAAAATCTTTAATAAAATATTAGATATTAAGATATTAGATATATAAGATATTAGCATGTATATGCATGAGAAAAGCAATATTTACAAACTCACAAGGCATAGCAAACCAACAGTTTCATGTTTTCTCCATGAAAAAATAAGTGTCAAGTGTACACATGAAAAAGGGTATAAGTGTCTTCTCGAATATATATTTTCCACGCCATTATCAGATGCAGTCTGTGGCCAAATCCTTGCATATTTCATGGGGGTCCTTCACCATGACATTTTAATCGTTGACAGGTAGGATATAGTAGCCTACCCGTTGCTGTGTTGCAGGTGGCGGCCACCAGCCTGTAGGCCTAATTAGGTCAACAGTAATTACATGAGAGGGAAAGTCCTTTCGTCTAGTTATAGCTAATTAAACCCCGTTCGCTCCTTTCAGATCCGGCTTCGGGGTGGGGAGAGATAATTAAGAGCGGGGTTGTTTAACAAAAGCTGGATAAAATAGCCGCTGAACTGGCTCCAATGGCAATTAATGCGCTTTAAATTAAAATTCTTAGAGTCGTAGAAACAACTAGCTGCACTTTCCATCCGGGGAGACGTCGGCTCGCCGCTGGTTATTTAACTTTCCCACGCATCCCCTTGTTGCGCCAGTTTGCGCTGCAGAAGCACGAGGCCGCTCACAATGAGGGGAAAATGTCAACACGAGCAGAGTGATTGAACGGGCGGCTTGAGCGACAGTGCAGTGGCCACACACACACACGCACACAGGCATTATTCCCGGCGGAGGGGCTGCTGTTTAGCATTACATGGCCCCTCGGGAATTTATGAGTTTTTATCACCTCCTGATGGCGCCCGTTAAGTGATTTGTTCACCTCTACGGTCCCCCTAAAGCGACATCTGTTGTTTTACCGTCGGCCATAACCCCGCCGGGCCTGGAGCTTCCATCGTGTTTGAACTGTCTCTTTGGTTATGAGCCCGGGGTTTCGACATGCAAGCCACGCTCTCAATGGAGAGTATAGCCGAGGGAGGGGAGGGAGGGCGCAAACACCTTTAATGGTCTCTCATTCGTTTCCCAAGTGCAAAGCATCGGATCAATGCAGGCCTATTGCAATCACATAATGGGAAATCAAATAGCATTATCGTCCCGTCAAGCCCCCCACCCCATCCTCCCCCCACACACACGCACTCTTTTCCTCCCTTCTCCCCCCTCTCTCTCACCCCTTCCTCCCTCTCTACCCCCCCACTTCCCCTCTCCCTTCTCCCCCTCCCTGCCTCTCTTTCTCGCTCTCTCTCCACTCCTCCATTCCTCCCTCCCTCTCTCTCCCCTTGTCTCTCCCTACACCCCTTCTTTCTCTCCATCTCTCTCACCCTTGCTATAGCAGTGCACAGTAACGTTTATGTTTACTTAACTTGAGTAGATTTAATATAGGCCTAATTTAAAAAAAACACATTTTATAGCTTAACACATTTCTGTGGAAAATTAGACATGAGCTTGTGCACCTGCTATTCTCACTATAAAGCACTTGAATATATACTTAAATATTTGTAATCAAGTAAGAAATGAGCAACCAGAGTATTGACTCATACTGAATGCACCACTCTCTCCCCTCTCCTCTCCTCTCCTCTCCTCTCCTCTCCTCTCCTCTCCTCTCCTCTCCTCTCCTCTCCTCTCCTCTCCTCTCCTCTCCCCTCCACCCCTCTCTTCTCCTCTCCCCCTAGATCTGATGGGAACTCAAACAGTCTTGTATCCCTGGAAATACAACAGTGTTTGCTCGGACTCTGAGCCACTAAGTGAGCGTTTATGAATCTCCAGCGTTGACTTAATTGCCACTAAAACGTCCCCAATCGCGCGGTAATAACATTCAATAACAGGAAAGGCCTTCCCCGCTGCAGCAATCGGAGCCATTTAACACATTTCAGAGCAATAAATTACCGTCTCCAATTGGCCCAGGCGCAGCGTCGATTCAAGGCCAGAGACGCACGTATCACCGATTATTATCTACTGCGGCGCACAGAGCAAACGTTTTACAGGGGGGATATAAAACATTAAGAGGATATAGTTTCTGATTTCTCTATTTACGAGTCATGCTGTTAAGTTAAGCTTTATATTGTGTTTAAATAAAGCTTTCGGGGCTGCAATAAACTAAACAGAAGGCCACTTACTTGCACACGCGCCTCGGTGAGGTCCAGACGCATTGCCAACTCTTCTCTGAAAGAAAGAAAGACGGAGATATACGTGGTTACAACATAGAATTGCTGTTTCTCCACCTGTTCGCTGTCAACAATAGACGACGGAAATAGGTTAGAAAGACGGCATATAACCATAGCCCTTTTCTGTTTTCTGCCTTGGATGTGTAGGGCCCGGTGATTGTCACTGTAACAACATAATGGTTGAAATAATGACTTCTGAACAAGGCAATTGACGTCCCCCTGAAAGGCCTATATGGGGCAAATTAGACCGTCAAGGCGCCTGAAAATAAATTAAATCAATTCAGTTCAATTTATAGCATAATGCCAAATCAAATGGTGAATGGCTTTCTATTGTATATTTGTGTAGCCTATACAGCGACTTGTGGTGTGTTTTTGAAATATAAGTGTGCATGTGCACAACTGCAATCATGCTTTGCAGGCTGCAGGATTTTGAAATGACATCAGAGATTCAGTTTAGCCGAAAATATAATTATATAAAAAATACAGAGATAAATACAGGGAGTGTATGAGTCTAGAATATAGTTGTACAGCCTAGATTGTGTTATGGTATAGGTCTTGTGGTTTGTGTGCGTGTGTGTGTGTGTGTGTGTGTGTGTGTGTGTGTGTGTGTGTGTGTGTGTGTGTGTGTGTGTGTGTGTGTGTGTGTGTGTGTGTGTGTGTGTGTGTGTGTGTGTGTATGCGTGTGTGCGCGTGTGCGTGTGTGTGTGTGCGCGCACGAGAAGGCCTCAAATTGCACTGAATGAATCCGCATTATATAGCTCCGCCGCTGCACGGTAATGTGAGCCCAGCGGATTCGCTAATTCTTATGAGAATAACATGGGTGCCATGCATGTACAATAGGGAGGGATAAATGTAGCTAAACGACCTTAGTGTTTCCACTTAGACGCATTGTGTTCTCTCTTGCCAGCCACGGGTTACTGCTGCTGGCGCGTTTATGAGGTGCGAACTCCGCAGTGTCCAATTACAAACGTATATGGAATTACAGGGGGATTTCTGCTCAGGCTTTTACGTAAGCCGGGTAGTGTTATACTTGTAAATATAGGCCTAAAATAATGTAAGAAATTGCCCCGTTTAATTACAATGTCTAGGCATTTTTTGAAGCTGCCATAGCGTTCTAGAATTATTAAAAGCACGTTTTGTGTGTGTGTTTATGGGAATTGTGTTTTCAATTGTTGTAATAGTTTTATTATAATTATTAGGCATATTAGCTTATTATTTCGTTCTGGAATATGTAGTATTAATATGTATTTTTAATAAGTCTATGCAGTCTATTATATAGGTTAATATCAAAAAAGGGAATACGATGGACATGCCATGTTAAAAGTAAATTAATATGTGGACGTGGCCAGGATGAACAATAATATCTGACCTCGTGAAGACGTCGGGGTAATGCGTCTTCTGGAAGGCTCTCTCCAGCTCCTCCAGCTGGTAACTGGTGAACGTAGTCCTGTATCTTCTCTGTTTGCGCTTCAACATGCCTTCCTCAGAGTCACTGCCTGCCGACAGACAAACGCTGTCCTCCCCGTCCCTCACGTCCCCATCCCCGGCGTTCAGGCTCTCCCGCTCCTCGTCCTTCGGGGAGAGGCTGCACACCGGCGCGCTCGCCCCGCAGCTCTCCCCGTCTTTCCCCGTGATGTCCTCCTCGAACTTCAGCGGCCCGAGCTCCACCAGTCCCCCGTGCAGGCTGCCGTCTTCGGAGCCCTCCCCGCCGGGGCTCTTGTCGCCTTCTCCCCGGCCCAGGGACGCGTTCTCCCGATAGGACTTGTTTCGGCTGATGCTCACCTGCGGCGCCTGGCTGATCTTGAGGTTGTCGCAGGCCTGGTCCAGCAGCAGTCGTTCCCTGTCCAACTTTTCTCCGTGGTCGTGAAGGTACTTCCCTCCCGGTCCGTACAGCCTGCGGAGCTTTGGTGGCAGGTGCATGTCGGTGTCGATGGATAGTGGGTCTTTAGTTGAGCCTGATGATTAGTACACGGTTATTATGGGCAAAGGAAAACAAATTAGAACGCTCCTGCGTTTATAAAAGTTAAACATTTCAGGCCTGCTGTGCTGTGTGCATCTGTCATCAGCTCTGATGTAGCCTAAGCTTATACACTTTTGGTCTGAGGCTATGCCATGAAGGAGTTTGGCGATAATAATAATCACTTTGGATGTGATGCTTAGATCGTTGCGTCACCATGCAGGTCAAAATGTAGTCTACATCAACTCCAAATTATTTAAGTATAAAGGGCCGATCAGATCTTCATATATTTGTCTATTTTCTTTTCCTCAAGTGCAAATCCACATTTTGGTTCATAAACACAGGCTAACCAAATGAACATTCTCGCCAAATATTAACAAAGAGCACAAGAACAACAACTGCGTGCACGCCTGGTCCTTTACCTTCAGCTGCCTTGTCAAGCTGCTGCTGATCCGATCTGTCCGGCAGCAGACCTGCTGTCAAACTTTGCGCTCCTGCTATGAGCCTCACTTTGCAGGGACTCCGGCGGCCCAGAATGCTGTCGATGCAGTACGACGACAGCAGCAGTGTCGGCGACTTATTGCTCTTGGTCCGCTGCTGCAGCTGCTCTCCTGCGCTGCCACGGTCCCGGTGGTGGTCCCCGCCGTGTTGGATCTCTTCTTCAAACTGACCGTTCATTTTGACGGCGTCGTCGCGGCGGCTTGATCTTATTTTGACAGAGAGCAACGTTAAAGGTGTCACTCTCTCTCTCTCCTCCTCTCTCTCTCTCTTTCGAAGTTCCCCACGCTCTCTCTTCACTCCACTCGTCGTTGCGCCGCTGCTTCTGACTTGGCTCCAGCTCTCTCTCTCTCTCTCTCTCTCTCTCTCTCTCTCTCTCTCTCTCTCTCTCTCTCTCTCTCTCTCTCTCTCTCTCTCTCTCTCTCTCCCTCCCTCCCCACACGTGTTCGTTCTCTCTCACTCTTTCGTTTTGTCGTCAATTAATGACAGAAGGCGTTCTGCTGCCTCCCGGACGGTCCGCGTGGCTCTCTGCGCTCGCATGAACCGACTTGTAGTAGTATAGGCCTGGACGGCTACGCGCCTGATTAGCTCGTGCGTGCGGGCGCGCGTGTATGAGTGAGCGCGCGCGCGCTCTTTATAGCCATTATTAAAGTTAATTTGAGAGAAATGGAAGAGCGCGAGACTTGACATGGAGTTTCCATCCCTGAACTCGTATAGGCCTACACAAATGGCGGCGTTTTTTTTCTTTTCCGTTTTACCTGCTGGTATCATCATTCTGCGGAAACTGAGCGAAGTGCCTCATATAGGTATACCTCCTTTTTCCATTTTATTCATTGAATTACGTAATTGCATGCAAAGAATGTAGTAGTAGGCATACGCTTATAACGCATATATATATATATATATATATATATATATATATATATATATATATATATATATATATATATATATATATATATATATAAGCCTACAGCCTGTACAATTTGTAATTTCAGAAGTCTGGTGTTTTTGCACCATGTACAGTATAGGCCTAATGTAAATTATTGTAACTGTGGCTCGTGATTATATTGCTCAAACATATTGCACATTGGGGCAAATATCAATCAATTAATTAATTAATCAATTAATTTTGGCCTTGTGTAGTTCTCCAATCAACACGTGATTACAAGAGGCCTATAGCCTGCTGAACAGCACCTGCACCGCTCTATCTCAGTGGTTTTCAAGCAGGTTCAAGCCAAGGCCCACTATTTAGCCGTCTTTTGAGCCTCTCAGGCTCCAAAACTATAAAATATTTTATTTTCGTTCGATAAGATTTTGTCCACAATTCCACATACCTTCGGCAAAATACAATCTTCTCAATGGTCGGAATATGTGTAACAATAATTCCAGTTGGTTTTCAACTCCATCATTTAGCTGCAGAGGACCACCTGGAACCCCCTCCCAGGACCGACTGGTTGAAAACCATATAGCTGTCTGTCTGTCTGTCTGTCTCTCTGTCTGTCTGCTCTAATTGCCCGCTCTATTCTGGAATTGTGGCTGGCTGGCTGTGCCTATACCTGCCCGGAGCTCTGGACAGGGAGGGATAAATGGATCGAGAAAGTAATTTTAAATGAAAGACATTTAACCTGCTGCGAGTGGCCCTGACCCCTGCTGCGCATCAGAGCCCATCACTGTTAAAAGCATCATTTTCACAATTCAATCAAAAAAGAAACTTCAACGTGAACAAGCTGCAATTTACTCTTATATCGTCGTCGTCGCCCCCATGTGCACCCTATACTCCCCTTTAGGCCTATTATGTATCTCCCCGCCGTCCCCGACCAGGGCATCGCAGAAAAAAAGAAAGAAAAGAAAGAAATGGTGTACATGTATAGGAACATGGTCTACGTTAAGAATTTTTATTTTAACGGGGAGCTCCACCCATTCTTAACATTTTACCGTCATTAATATAGCATAGTGATAGTTGTGTGGAAATTAAAATAAGGTTGTTGGTGGTAATAATAATAATAATAATAATAATAATAATAATAATAATAAAAAACAATAATAATACTAATAATACCATTGTGAAACCACATCTCTAACGTCTAGTAAAATGTTAAAATGGGTGGAATTCCCCTTTAAGACCAAAAAAAAATGATGCACGTGAAACTTGTAGATCTGGTATTTTATTTTCTATTATGTTTCATTATTTATTTATTTTATTATTATTTAATAGTTTTAACTTTCATATGGGATCATTATTTGGGGGCCATTGGCGTGAATTGCAATTCATGCATAGTTTTGTTAGCTATAGGTTTATATTGATGCACATTATTGACATCTTGAACTTGACGCTATATAAAATGTGCTTTAAAAGGCACCGTTAATTTTCCAAATTTACAGTGTCGCCGTGTCAGAAACTTCTGAATTCGTTTGCACTCAAGTGAGTCAACCGGTAATGAGAGTAATAACAATATTAAAATGTATTCTTCCTGCAGGCTCAAACAGACGTGCAGTAAAATGCAGAGACGGCTCTGTATAGGAGTCGCACTGTAATTTGGAGGGGGCACAATTTGATTCATTTATCCGCGCACTGTTATTAACCCTGTGGAGGAAAAAAAAGAAAATATCACGCAGCCATTTCTGCCAGCAGGACATCCGTTCTTTGTTTATAACGTGGGATACTAATTACGTGCATATTGCCGGGGGAGAAGGAGGAATGAAGGCAATTCTGGCATTTTGTTATTCATTGAGAGTTCATGCTTTTCCTCGGGATACGCCAGGAATGGAAGCAGAATTATATGCTTTTTAGGGTCTACCATGCAGGTATGGCCTAATAGCCATCTGACAGAAAAGAAATATAATTTCATAAATTAATTTAATTTAGATTATTCAATTATGTATAACATTATGTAGGTAGGTACAAGGTATGCCCACCGATTATAATGTCCTTATTAGCTGCCTCTTCCTTATTCTGTGTGTGTGTGTGTGTGTGTGTGTGTGTGTGTGTGTGTGTGTGTGTGTGTGTGTGTGTGTGTGTGTGTGTGTGTGTGTGTGTGTGTGTGTGTGTGTGTGTGTGTGTGTGTGTGTGTGACGCTGGCGGGCGGTGTGTGCTTAACTTATAATGCATGCAAGGGATAACGTAACGTACAGAGCATCGAAAATCCAATATTAATAAAGGCGTCCCACTTCTTCAACAGGTTTTCCGAGAACTTTCAGGCTTTTCAGCTGGCGCCATCTCCTGGTCTGAAGAGTTACTACAACGTAAATGGGGGTACAGTAGCTGCCTTTATCCAAGGCGCTTTACATCAGTGGCTGCAAAAGTGGGGTCCTTGACGACGTGGAAAAGTTTGGGAACCAGTGTATTACATTCACACATCAAACATCAATACTACACCAATTGCAAAAGACTCGTTGCGTCTATAAATTATAAACTCATATGAGTCATAAAATTCCGTCATCGGAGTGCACGCCATAGATTCTAATCTACATTGTATGCATTGTTTGATCGTATAATACAAATTGTATAGATCAACTCCAAAATGAACAGCATTTAAAAGGAGGCCTTGTTACATCACAACCATTTCAAAACAGGCCTGCTATTTTAGGTAGCCATATTATTATCATTATTATTATAGTAGAAGTAGTAGTAGTAGCAGCAGTAGTAGTATTACCACTACCATTATTATTATTATTGTTGTTATTATTACTATCTGTATCTTGTTTTGTTTACCTCTAATGCCCTGTTTTCTGTCATCTAGGCTTTGTGTTTTCCAGTGTTGTATTGAACTTTAAAGTGTTTTGTTTGTGCGTTGACGTGACACGTCCATGGCATCATGTTCATTCACGGAGACTGCAGATATTGTGATCAATATCATTATGTGACTTTGACAACAGGGTAATTCGAGCAAATTAACAAATGAGTCAAAAGCAAAGCACATGAACTGCCATGCCAAATGGAATACTGAAATAAACCAAATTCAGGAACATTATAGTCTATGAGAATGTTTGCATAATCACTCCCACAAGTGTGTCAAACACATTTCTATCAATTATCACTGTAAGTATAGTTGGTTGATAGTGCATACAGAATGAATGTGGCAAGTGTCAATTTTAGCCATAGGCAATATAGGACTATGGTAAAATAAATAAATAAATAAATAATAAAAAAAGTAGGCCTATAGCCTACTACCCTACTTCTGACAGAGGCGTGGTTTTTACAAACACGGAAATGCAGTCCAATGCAAACGGCCTCCCAAAGCAGGCCTTGTGTTCGTGGCCCTGGGACTGGATGAGTTTGAGGTTTATATTTACTATTTTCTGCCTAACGGGTTGCAACTTGGACGGGGCTGGCTCATACCGAACTTCTCAACCGTCAGCACAGGTAGGCTACTCGCTCGGGCATCACTCGGCGGAGCTTCAAGTGTTTGATAGAGACTGTGCAACTCCATCAGTGTCCGCTGGGAGGTATTTCAGTAGGCTTTTATATGTACAGATTTATTTGTGTGTGTTCTGTTTGTGTTTGTAGCCTACGTAGGCTAATTGCAGTTCTGTTCAACGTTCCTCCTACCTCCGACTAAACTCTGTGACATAGGCGATTTTAGGCTCTCCCAGGAGGGGGGCACTTATATGGAAACAAATGGACCCATGCGGTTTGACTTGGTTTTATCAGAATTTTCAAGAATCTACACTACAGTTATCTCACCTAAATTGTGGATAAAAACTTGAAAATCCAATAGTTTTGGTTCCAAGAGACTAAACTCAGCATCAAATGGTGGTCCGTGACTAAAATGTAGAATAAATATGAAATAATTATGAATAAGTATGAAAATGGTTTTAAAGATTTAGTTACTGGCACTACATGTCAATGAAGTTACAACTGACAAAAATCTTTTTCCCCCTGTTTTTTTTTTTTTTTTTTTTTTTTTTTTTGCTATGGGGAGGTGAGCAGATGCCCCCCTAGACCGTTCATAAAATCGCCAATGCTCTGTGGTGTTGGGCAGCCTACCTCACTGGGTAAGATTCCGAACACCTGCTCGTTCCCAAAGTTAACCCCCCAGCCTCATGCACCCGCGTGCACGCGCACCCACACACGCACACAGAAAACTATTGTGGAGCTCTGGTGATATCGAGAATCTCTGCCCTATATGCAATTGGTCCATTGCTGGACTGGGCGAAAAAATCGGCCCGGACATTTTTTTGCGTGATTTGGCCTAGACTGGCCCACCACAACCAGCGCATGATGGACTGACTTTATACTTGATATAGTTGGTTAACCAGATGTAACTCTTTGAGAGCGTGAAACCAAATGGACCCTTGCGGGTTCATTTGCCTCATGTTAACACTCTCAAGAGTTCAATATTCATCTAAATTGGCCCAAGTCTAGTTAGAAAATGTAGAATGCTCATTTTCGTCTGTAGGCTATGTTTGACTGTTTTGTTTGCCCAAATCCAGCCTGGAATTGTGGACCAAAAAGCAAAATAAATCTTTAGTTTTGGAGTCTGTTGGGGCTAAAATGTCATCAAACGGTGGTTCGTGGCTCAAAATTCTAATTGAATAGTGGGCCCTGGGATCAAAAAGGTTGAAAAACAGTTCTTTTAATCATA
Source organism: Benthosema pterotum (assembly GCA_039105355.1). Classification (NCBI taxonomy): domain Eukaryota; kingdom Metazoa; phylum Chordata; class Actinopteri; order Myctophiformes; family Myctophidae; genus Benthosema; species Benthosema pterotum. The sequence goes on from CM076982.1 coordinate 20,926,073, forward strand.
CCGTGATACCACCGGCCCCCTACGCGTCGTGGCCCACCGGGCCACAATGGTCAATCCGACCCTGAATTGGTCTAATCAAATCCAAACATTACTGTGTCTCCTGGCCTTCGACATGTCCTCCATCCTCACTGCTGCTGCTGCTTCTGGGACATAATAATTGGATGCTGCTCTGCCAGGAAAGCGAGGGGAGGAGGCGCGAAGCGGAGGGGGCTTTTAAGACGCGCGTAAGCAAAGTTAATTAGCGGTTATTAACAACCCGCATAATGAGAGCACGAGCGAGTCAATTTAATGACTTTGTTAGCGCGGCGTTCAGAACGACAGGCGATGATCGGAACAACAAAGGCAATCGCGCTCGCAGTCATCATCCGTAATTTCCAACGGTAATGTGGTCTGATAAAAAACAAAGGGCTCTAATTTCGCTCAACGAACTCGGTAATTTGGCCTTATGCAAGGAAAATAATTAATGACTGTAACATGCTTCAGCCAAAGTAGCTTTCTTTGGGGTTTCGCTGGCCTTCTTTGTTCCAGAAGGCCACACGGAAAGCAATCTTGCAAGCCTATAATCACTTATATCATGTATTTAAAATGTGCCCTTCCCTAGTCTCACAACTAATGCGCACTGATTCTATTAGGTCCATCTATACAACTATTTGGTATAGCTGTCTTCTGTTTCTCTACAATGCTACATTCACACGGGCACACAGTGTATTAATTTTAGCTGTTTGTAGCTGTAGCTTTTGCAGTATGCATGCATGATTTACCCCAGGACACACCCCCTTCATTTAGACTGAGTGGCAAAACTTGAGTTTGGAAGGCCAGTGTGCCACCTGTTTCTAAACATGTCACATAATGCAGTTATTGCAGTATGACATTGGTTTATTGAAAACAAGCACTTCCCAATAATAAAATACAAGTCATGTCTTGTCAGAAAGTGGGTCTAAATGCTTCTATGGTGTATAAACCTTAGAAAGAAAGATAGATAGAAAGGGCATGATTCAAGCTTTTTCTACAGGTGCAATGGTGTTTGCAGTCAGATAGGAGTTGGGCTGCCAAGGCCATACGTTAGTGTTATTTCTTCATTCAGAACATGTCGACACATTACACAGCATGAGAGAGGTGAGTGATGGGGTGATTGGTCTAAAAGGTATGACAGTTTCTTTCAATAAACGTGGTTATGGCATGACAGACACTATGAGGAAGTAGTAGCAGCTGCTGTAGTAGGAATGGTTGTGATAGCAAGCAGGTTTATCTATCAAGCACTGAGCCATATCTGGTTGCCGAGTAGGCTACTGCTAGCCATTGTTGCTTAAAGTCTCTGTTAAAGGTAA
>CM076982.1:20929900-20959900 GCA_039105355.1 Benthosema pterotum
GGCTGTGCTGCTGCCCGCTGGGGAACCTCACTCTAGCAGGCCATGATCGAAGTGCTTTTCTATCCCCAAATTGGCCTGAGAGACCAGGGGAACAACCAAGGAATCACCCCCCCCCCTGCATAACCATGCACGCGCTCTCTCGCGCGCACTCACACAGTACATAGACTATCTGTATACCTACCCTTTCAGAAGCTGTCTGTCTGTCTGTATGATTGTCTGTCTGTCTGTCTGTCTGTCTGTCTGTCTGTCAGATCTCTGTTCACAGAGAGAGACAGTCTGCTTAGTGCTTACTTAGTCAAATTGATGTCTTGTTCCTTAATAGAATAACTTAAACCACCATGTGGAATCACTCTCCAGATCCTATGGTAGAATGGACATTACTGAATAGACACACCAGATTGTAGATCTGTAATTTTTGCTGTTATTAATAGTCCTGTGCATTTTTTGCGGCATTTAAAAAAAAATCAGTACTCAAATAAAACATTCCACAGAGAAACCTTCACTTCACATAGTAATATTTGACAATGCCACTTACCGATACTATGTCGTTCCATCTCTTGTTCCATCTGCTCTGCTGTATTCTACTGTAAACTACTCTAACCTCATTCCTTTTACACCTTTGTCAGACCCTTTGCTATGTCTCTCAGACCTGACACATTCATCATGGTCTACTACTCTGTTCTGACCGTTTGACTGACATTGTCCACAGACATGTTGTCATATATTATTTGGCTTAACATCTCAGCTGCAGCAGCATATAGACTAGAACAAATGCCTGCTGCAAGTACACACTAACATATTATTAAAGCTTGTAACAAGCATGGACACACTAATGCTGAGAATATACTTGCGCTGCATGGGTCTTCAAAGTGCATGCAAATGCATTGTATGATATATGCAACAGACAAGAAAAAAATACCTTTTGACATCAATAATTGGTAAATCCTCTGATTAAGTTGTAAGATTTGTCCTGGGAGAGCTTAAGTAATTGTGTTTGTGTGCCATTTTTCCCTTCTTTTTTTGCATGCACCCCCCTCCCTTTAAAGCACATCTTTATAACCAAGCAATTCCAAAGCAATTTTCTCTGTGGGAGGAGAGTGTAATTTTCTATTCTGTGACACTGTGATGTGTAAGGAACTGGGAGCTGGTGCTAAAAGGCGTCTGTAGTGTGTGTCTTTGGTGTGGGTGTGAGGAGCAGCTCTTAATGGCCAATGCGGTGCTGTTGGTGAGGGGGTGCATGTCAGGAAGGCCATCATTTAATGACTCCCGAATAATGTCCTTGTCGCTGGAACTATTGTTGTGGAAGCGTAAAGGCCATGAACCACGAGAGCGCCGTCTTTATCTTCATATTAAACCATTTGCATATCATTAGTGGGGATACAATTCAGGGGATACTCAGCTGACGCATAGAGGGACATGGATGGTGAGAGAGAAAGCGAGAGAGTATAGTTACAGGAGACATTGAGCTGTTATACTACATGTCCTTGCAAATCTAATCAGCGGTTAAATGGAGCTGTTGTATGTGTGTGCGCAAACGCACGCACACACGCACACACGCACACACGCACACACACCAAACACTTTTCTGTGATGTTGCATATGTACGCACATGTGCACAAACAACACAATTAGATGGCGTATGCCATGGGTAATTTAACTTTAAACTGCATTAGCGTCTTATTAAAACCCAAGAATCCAGGATACTTGCTCCCAATGCATCATATTTTGCCGCTTGGTCAAAGTTCGTTTAACTCTGATGCTGACACAGAGGGAACTAGAAAAGTCCTCTCTGAGAACAGATCTCTGCCAGACCCAGGGCCACACAGCTAGTGTGTACGGCTGTACGCGCAATGTTCCCAGTTCGATCCTGGGGTAGTTAGTGTCGAAGTGTCTTTGGGTAAGACTCTGAACCCCTGGCAAGCTAGATTGTCAACAAAACAAACACAGATAGCATTAGTATGTGTTGGTTCATCTGCAAACGTTCACATTGTTACCATGAAATAGAAACCTGTAGGAGACTATACATTCTACTACAGCTTGTAGAATCTTTTATTTATGTATTTATTTGCACTTTATTGGCACTTCGAGTCGAACCCGGCTTGGCAGCCTAGGTACCCAGACAGTTGAGCTAACCGCGATATTTATAACTCAAGGTCCTACCGGACATTTCATCCTCTTTCAGAAACAGAAAGAGAGGTCCAAGCCTTAAAAGCCTTATTGCTCTCTGCTGCCAAGGTCACCAGGGGTACCTTTAGCACAATTGACGCAAGGAATGATCCTTGGGTCATTCTTGCTCAGTAGGGTTGGGATCAACTGCTAGTCCGACGGATGACGCAACATAAAGAACGTAATGGGGAGAGATTTCTCTCAGCCTGCTTGTTAAGTCTTCTTAATGCATCGATTTGGTAATCCGATTCTGTATAGGACATAATTGCTCGGGATGTGCAGACTGTTCCCAATGCTGCGCACTGCCATTCCTACTCGCTCAATTCTAACCCCGTCCCGCACACAAACCCACATGGGCTTGTGTGTGAATGGGTGACAGTAATAATGCACAATCTACGTAAAGTGCCTTTGATAAAAGCACCATTTTTCTATAAAGGAAAAAATATGCTAAATGCTGGAAAATCTTGCAAGGTGGAAATAGGGGAAGGTTTTGAGCTGCTGCAGAGAACCGTTAAAAAAAATATATATGAACTTTAATTCTTCTTCACAATAGATTAGAACTCACACATAGGCTACATTAGCAGCTAAGAATTATGAGATAAATATACTGGTATATACTGGTAAACTATAGTAAATATGGATTAACAGTAATGTTTTCAACTTATTACAGTAAAGTGTTGAAATATTACTTTTTACCCCCAAAATACTTTGTATAATGGCCACACTTATGCATGTGATACTTCACATGTACTACAGACAAGTGCACATTATTTCCGTATCCGTACTACAGTTTAGATCTAGATCGGATCGGCAGCCTGCAAAGCAACTTGATCCCAACCCAGTCTACTATTATAAATAGACACTAAAGCGCACAGTTCCACCACAGAAACAAGTAAATGTGAAATAATAATGGTTTGTATTCTCGAATGCTATGGTAATCCATGTGATTTCTAGACTTTTTGAATTGCAGGTTTTAATTATTAGGGATAATTATTTGGTTAGCCCTGGCCCAGGTCTGGTGGTGTAGGCTTTTGGCCTACTACAAGGCCACAGACCTGATTTGTTGCCATGCAGCCAATGAGAAGACTTACACTATACCTGGCTGCACCATACTGTTCGAGAATATCAGCCAATATTATGTGATACGTATGTAATACTATGTAATATAGTTACTTGACAACACTGATTAACAGTAACACTACTACACTCATCTTGCTGCATAACATTATTATGGACCCTCGTATAGTCTACTCATGCTCATTGATTTAAATGCGAAAATTAGCATAGGCAATTATTTCTGATTAATGTTTCATCATCAGTGTAGACAGTGTGCAAGTTGGTAGCCTCTGAGAATAATTCTGCCTTTTTGAAGCTTTTTTACCGTATTTCTGTGAGCATGGACATATGGCATGCATACATTGTGCATGTCTGTTCAGTCTAAGTGACGTGTGATATATTGTAATGTATGCAAAGACTATTGATGATGAATACATAACAGATACATTGTGTTTCTGCTTTACTCTGAGACCAAACTCACTTAACGTGTTAAATTGGTGGATGCATGGATTATTTTGGAGCAAGAGTATAATGATCAGAAAATCTGAAGATGTAAGGCAATCATTGTATGGGTGTGTGTGTGTGTGTGTGTGTGTGTGTGTGTGTGTGTGTGTGTGTGTGTGTGTGTGTGTGTGTGTGTGTGCGTGTGCGTGTGCGTGTGTGTGTGCGTGTGCACATACGTGTAGGGAGGGGGTTGAATAATGTCATCATCTCAAAGAACGATGGATGCTATGCCGTGTGTGTGTGTGTGTGTGTGTGTGTGTGTGTGTGTGTGTGTGTGTGTGTGTGTGTGTGTGTGTGTGTGTGTGTGCGCGCGTGCGTGCGTGCGTGCGTGCGTGTGTGCGCGTGTGCGTGCGTGTGGTTGTGTCATTACTTGTTAATGCATATATATGTGGATATACTGCCAGGTGAGTTCAAGAACACCATTTGAAAAACCACTAAATCCAGCAGGCATCTAATAACAAAGCATTTATGGCCCACTCATGCATGCATAGATATAAGTGTCAGTATGCAGTATATAGCCGCCTTTCTACCGTCTACACAACTGTTTTTTGCCCTTTAAAGCACACAGACCCCATTCGGACAGCAGCCAAGGAAAATCTAGAATTCTATCAGTCAAGTCAAGAACGAAATTAAATTCACTCATTTTCTGTCTCCATACAAGGAGCAGATCAATTTCCCCAGACTGGGTCGTGATATTTTCTTCCTCATCTTTGGCACAGCACCCTAACTGCCTGCCAGCGGGGGGTCCGGCTTGTGCTGCACGCTCTACTGGAGAACAGTTACTTCTGCTGCGCCGAGTTTATTTGCGCCTCCACCATGAGAATTGCCATCATTTACCTCTTTTTTCAACACCTCCCCAAGAGATAAGAAAGACAAAAAAGGAATGGAGGCAAGAATGAGAAAGGGAAATTGATTATTTTTTATAGTACCACTGGGAATATTAGGCACCCCTCTGGCCCTCTTTAAAAAGAAAAGAAAAGAATAGGAACTGAATAGCCTACATTTTACGTAAATGTCTACGTTTTTAGAGGCCATGCTGTTGTTGTTAACTAAAGCAGGACTCATGGTGCTCTAATGGGTGAATCAATGGAGAATCTATAATGAATTCCCGTTGCTGAGCCATTAACAAATGCTTAAGTCAGTATGACTTCATATATGACTAGTTTGTAGCAGATATTCATTGATATACAACCAAATTAGCTCTTGCATAAAAGTTTATTTCAAGAGATAAAAAATAATTATGTATTATTATTAATTATGTACGCAGGTAATGTTTATGCCACTATTGTTTTTAGTCACAAAAAAGGTGCAGTACAAAAAAGTAACTCTCTCCACTGACACTGACTGCTATCTTCAATACTGTAGCAGTCAGTCAGTGTTCTTCTCCAGCATTTTTATTTCTAGTGATGTTTTTTCAGCCACAAACCATTGACAAGACTTTGAACAGATACGTCCTCATATCCTCTTATGGAGAGATAGCGAAGTCAATTCCCGACTGCGGCAGATGTCGCAACAGTTGGCCAAACGGTTGTGACCGTTATAAATGTGCCTCGACATGTGAACCGTCGCAGTTTTATAAGTTATGAAACAGTTGACTGTTTTGTTGCAAAAACCTATAATTAAACTTAGGCAGAGGCATAGCCATCTTTGTTGTCTGAGATAACTACCGGTATTCTTACTTATCTTTCATATTGATTTAAACCCTCTGGAAATGTTGCCATTTTTTTACTTTTGATTTTTGGGCAGCGGCGGAATGAGGTGATGCTGGCTGTCGTCATTCACATATCACTGACATACTGTAGGTCAGTGTTGGGAGGACCACTGACATGTAGAGGTGTAGCATCAGGTACAACACAACAAGGTGTGGTGGGAAATTATCTAAACATCTTCAGTGGTGTGTAGATTGAGGGTGTAGAGGTCACAGTGGACCCATCAGATTGTGTCTGATGTCTTGGCAGGGATGGTGTTGCATCAACAAGGTAATGGAATGCTACAGCCATATACCAGATATAATCAGCATGTACAATGTTCAATGGCATGTACTAGTCTAACACAAGCTTGAATTTGATCTGTTTGTATTTGAGGCATTACACAAGAAACAGGTTTTCAAGTTAACAAACCGGAAGTCCCGCCTTTTGACAGTCGGATCAGAGCTCCCGTGTGTCCCCGCCCACTTTCACCACTGGTGAATGTATATTCACACTGATCATACTGATAAACTCGTAGCTGCTAATGCAAGTTTAATGTTTTTTTTTTCTTCAGGGTAATACAGAACAATGGGCTAGTTAGTAGGAGACATTTAAATACCCAGATATCTAGGGTGTGACAAGATCATGATCAGGCAACACTGTGCTGGTGGAAAATGAGCGGTAGTGAGCATATAGACGAGGGGCGTCAACCTCAAATACACAATGGGCCAAAATAGAAGAATTGGTAGTCAAGGGCTGGACTATGTTCCAGGCAAATGGCAACAATTTCTCTCAAAAATGAATGTTCCTTAACAGCAAGATAAATGCAAAGATGAAACTGCATGCATTAGAAACAGAAATTGCATCATTAAAGCTTGGTCAAAGACCAGGAATGAATATTCCTGGTCTTTGACAAATAGCAAACAACCAGACTACTCTCCTGTAGTAGACAGCCAGTCTCACACATCCATGCAGCCTGTCTGCGTCGCTCCTATAACTTCATCCACCTACTTTACCGTTTAGTGCATGTTGTTTTTGATGCACACTACGGGCAATTGTTTTTGGGAAATGGATTAAATTAATTACAGCAGTGTGGTTGATAAGCACACATAATTAAAGCTATCATGACCATCACAATGCTATGAAGTGAAACTAAACGGAAATCCAGGCTGTCAGGCTTGTTAACAACCAATGGAGCAGCAAATCCAAGGCTAATGAAATGTTGTCATTTTGAGCGGTTCCTAACCACTCCTATAACTGGGTATGTGTGTATCTGTGTCTGTCTAGTGCACAGCCTCAACAGTTGGAAGCAGACAGTCGTGTTGTTGAGCAGCCTGCACTGCTTGGTTCACATAGGTGTGATTTGTGTTATGCACTTGACTTTTTTACTCTTCATTTTCATACATTATGTAGCCTTACGTTGACTTGTTTTTTTGTTATTATTTAATTAATAATCTCAGGATCCACATTCATCACTGTGGTTGTAAACAGAGTTGCCAACCTGGCGCTTTTGTCGCTATATTTAGCTTTTTTCCAGACCCCCCTAGCACCAAAATTAGTGGAAAAAGTGCTTTTTTACTGGTAACTTTGGGTGAAATTGGTTGACAGGCGCCAAATAAAACCTCACCATTTTTCCTCCTATGATAGAGTCCTCCTTCCTAGAAAGTACCGTTGGTAACCAAATGGACCCTTATAGATCTGTAACTCTTGAGTTAAATTATAGAGTATATTTAAACATCTGAATTGATAATAGGCGTTGAGAGGTATGTGTGTGTGTGTGCGTGTGTGTGTGTGTGTGTGTGTGTGTGTGTGTGTGTGTGTGTGTGTGTGTGTGTGTGTGTGTGTGCGTGCGTGCGTGCGTGCGTGCGCGCGCGCGCGCGTGCGTGCGTGTGTGTGTACGTGACGGTGTGTCACCACACAAAAACAGCTGCTGGTAGGTAGGTATATGCTTGTTGACACATCAGGTTAGTCCAGATTCGACCTAGAGCACCCTGCCCCCTCTGTGCAAGAGAACCCCATGCTGACGTAACAGAGAAGGTCTGTACCTAATTAAACCCAGATTGAGAAAGTCTATAAATCCATCCCCCAGTCCGTTTCCCTTCCCTTTACCCAGTTGTGTGTTGGAGGCTGGTTGAAGAGAACTCGTCTAAAAGGACATAAGTCAAACTTTAACCAGCCACCATAGCAGGAACCTTTTCTGGGGAGAAAAGCACACAACACTATGGCCGAACTGAAGGTAATGAATCTTTGTTTGCTTCCTTCAATTAGCATAGCACTTGCGCCTGTCATTTATGAAATATGCAGAATGGCTTTGTCCGCACAGTGAGGGAAGAAGGGCAATGTAAAAGTAGCCTATGTACAGCCTGTGCTTTGTATGTTAAAAGTTTATCAAGTTGTTATTGTAGCTTACATGTTGTCCACCGACCACTGCATAGCGGTGGATAGTTATCATTTGACACTGGCATGTTGGCTTGCTGAGGGGAGTTCCCCATAGACCAATCACAGACGAGTATTCAGCAGCTGCCCAGATGTGGTCGGCTGCTTTGAAAAGTTTGTATCCTACACTCACTGCCTGGTAGTTCAAAACACCATTACAATGTGCATTTAAGTTAAATGGGTGGTTGGTTACTGCTTATTTGTCTTTGTAGCCCTAAAAAATATTAATTTCAGAGTCCGCTGTCCCTGGGATGCATGTGCATTGAACTTTGTTTTGTGATGATGATATTACATATTTGTTTAATGTCTAATGGCCTACCGCGAAAAAACATTAAATAATACACCTTCGAGAGGATTACGTGTAGCATTGTATTTGTTTTTTATGGACACATCTGTGCATGTTTGGTAGGCTATATACTACAACAGGACAGCACAGTCTGTGCTTTTTGCAGAGCAGGAATGACTCAGCAACATTTTGGGGGTTTGTACATTGGACAGTTAATTTGTTGGTTGTTCAGAATAAAGAGAGGGGATGGCTACATATTAGTGCAAGTCCACTGACTGACAATTTTGTAGAACAGCATAATGACTGAGATAATTTAACTGAAATTCCAGTTGAATCAAAATTGTTTTGGCAGATATATTACAGAAACACAATGCCAATTGCAAAAATGCAATCAAATCATCCCATTCCGAAGGCGAGGATCTCTGCAAAGTCACCCCAAATATTTAATGGCTAAAGGGGACAAAATACACAAAACTAGAACTGATGTGAGCATGAATAATACATATTCTGCACAGGTTGCACATTATTTATCACTTCCTAAATCAAATGAAAATATTGCCTGTATTTCAGTACATGAGTGGTTTTGGGAACGAGTTCTCATCTGAAGATCCTCGCTGTCCAGGTTCACTACCTGAAGGACAGGTAACTCCTGTTCTGTCTGTCTGTCTGTCTGTCTGTCTGTCTGTCTGTCTGTCTGTCTGTCTGTCTGTCTGTCTGTCTGTCTGTCTGTCTGTCTGTCTGTCTGTCTGTCTGTCTGTCTGTCTGTCTGTCTGTCTGTCTGTCTGTCTGTCTGTCTAATAAAATTTATCTGTTATCTGATTCTCATACCAGTGTTGGATAATAACTGATACCTTTACTCAAGTACTATGCCTTTTTTACTTTACTCGATTTCTACATGTCATTCCCAATTGTGTCCTGTCATTCTACAATGTCCCATGAAAATCAAGGGACAAAAAGAAAAATCCAATCTACAAACTCACTGCTTGTAGATCAGCTATTTTTGAACAATTTTGACATGCATTTGAATTATTTGTATGCATGTTAAATACAGGACTTTGCTTGTGTTTCTACATTAGTATTAAGACGTTTTACTTAAATTAAGAGTAACCTAACCACACTGCTTTCCGTTTGTTTCTTTCACGTGCCCATGAGTGCATGTACACATTAGCAAATTCATCTTTCATGCCTTTAATTTCATCACCAGTGAATTACATTAAACACTAATTGATTAACAAAACAGACACATAGAGGTAAGCTGCGGCGTTACAAACTGACTGTTTCTGCATAGTAGTACTATAGTAATTGTACAGTGCACAGTGGTGGAAAGTAACTATAAGTACATTTAATCAGGCACTGTACCTTTGACTGAACCTTCCAATTTTTAGATATTATGGTATTGCCAATTACCAGTATCTACTCCAAACTACATCTCAGTGGCATTTTTGACTCTTTTGCTATTTCTTTGAAAATGTTAGTTACTAGTTACTTTGTAGATTATTCTGATGAAACCACGAAACCATGTAACCACTTCTATATTGCGTAAAAACTAAAGTTAAAGAGTACCACCACTGTCTGTGTCCCTGCATACAGAACAATCCTCAGGTGTGTCCCTATGGCCTCTACGCTGAACAGCTATCCGGCTCCGCCTTCACCTGTCCACGGCCAGCCAATAAGAGGAGGTAATGTGAATGTCTCTATCTGTTATAGTTTATCCAGACATACATGCTAACAATGCGGCGACATACGGTGGCAAAATGTGCCTAGAGCAGGTGTTTCTTCTGGGTTTCTAAAACAGCTGGCGGATGAAAATGACACAAGTGTGCAGGCTCCTCTTGTAGCATCAGCATAGTGTCCAAATCTGCAATAAAGGACACTATTAAACTGTAGTGCACCTGCTTCCAATATTTGAAACCCTAGTGTGCTTCTATTTTCCTGGAAGGAGAGTGTACTTCTAACTTCCATTGAAATTGGCATGTTGGGACTGGGCTATCCGTAGGTTTTGACTAGTGTGACCAAACACAATTTTAACACATCTTATTAGTATGCCTTAAGAGTGTTCCAAAGAATAAGAATGATTCTTTCTCTTGCTAATTTTGTGAAACGTTGATTTACAAAGTGGTTTCATTCTGATTACAGTTGTTCCTGAAAATTCTTCCTCAGCAATGGCTATTATACACTGTACATATACTCTATATATATATATATATATATATATATATATATATATATATATATATATATATATATATATATATATATATATATATATATATATATATATATATATATATATATATATATATATATATATATATATATATATATATAATTGTTCCTGAAATCTTTTTTGTTGTTTTTGTCTAGCTGGTTCTATCGCATCCTGCCCTCTGTCAAACACAAGCCTTTCACCTCAGTGCCCTGCGGAGACTTAACAGACAACTGGAATGAAGTGGAGCCTGATCCTAACCAGGTACTTGGATGGTTGGACAATGACTCTTGACTCTTGTCTCAACCCAGCCTAGTGCCTACCTACAGTTCCAATATTACTCACACGAGTCACACCTGGCCTGACCATGACAGCAATGCAGAAATATTGTGTTTGGTAGTAATGTTCTGCCACAACTATAAGGTCCCACCCTTGTTGAATAACATGATTATGTGATTAATGTCATATAGATGCGGTGGCTGCCATTCACCATCCCTAAATCATCTGAGAAGAAAGTGGACTTTGTGTCTGTAAGTGTCACATTTGCAGAAGTAGTTTTAAATAGTGTATTTACAAATTTGTTGATTGAAACTCTTTGCCTACATGTCTCAGGGACTTCGGACTATCTGTGGTGCTGGAGACAGCAAATCTCGCAATGGCATTGCCATTCATGTGTACACTTGCAACACTTCCATGGTTGACAGGTCTGTGTTCAATACGTGTGTGTGTGTGTGTGCATGTGTGCTTGCCTATGTGTTTTTGTTTATGTTACTGTTTTATGTTACTTCCCTGATTATCACAAGTTTGTTTTGTCTTAGGTGTTTCAATAACTCTGATGGCGACTTCCTAATTGGTCAGTTCAACAATGAGGATTATCTTTACACTACCAATACTTATGAAGCTATGTTTTTTCTGATGATAGTATTGCTCAAAGCACCCGTCCCTCTCTCTCCCCATCCAGTACCCCAGAAAGGTGAGATCCTCATTACCACCGAGTTTGGGAAGATGCTGGTTGAGCCCAACGAGATCTGTGTCATCCAGGTGATTTGTTTGCCACTGCCTGTGTGAAGAGGAAATCTAATCTACAATGTATATAGCTAATATAGCTAAAGTGCTTTGATACATGAAAACAGGGGACCTCATCTGTACCTCCTCATATGTGTTTTAGCAAGGGATGCGGTTCAGTGTCGAAGTGTTTGGAGAGACCAGGGGCTATATACTGGAGGTGTACGGGGCCCATTTTGAACTCCCAGATCTGGGACCTATAGGTATGTGTTTTTATGTAAAGTAACATCCACGAATAAACAGTGTGTACGGTATGTGTCTATGTGGGTGTGAATTACCTTACAAATCCATTCCTCCATGCCTTTCGTTCAGTTTATTGTGAAGATCCACTGTCTCCTTTATTGCCTTGTACCTTGATCGTACTTAATTTCAATTGACCACTTGATCATATTTGTGTGTGTGTATTCATGAAGGCCTATGAGTTGTTAATTAATCTTTGTAGGAGCCAATGGCCTGGCTAATCCACGCGACTTCCAGTGTCCAGTTGCGTGGTATGAAGACCGTGAAGTGCCCACAGGTTACACCGTCATCAACAAGTACCAGGGAAAACTTTTTGCCTGCCAACAGGTACTTAATTGTAATTGTTCACTTTCTTCATCATGGGTGAATATGTGAATGAAGAAAATCCCTGCACCTCGTAGGTTGTCCATTTCGCTGCGGCGGTTGCGTGGTCTGCTGCGGCGGTTGGAATAATGCGTTCCTTCCATGCACCATGTCCAAAAAGGGGAAACTCCTCCCTGTCGCATGAAAAGAAGGCAGCTTGGACTCCTCCTGAAGGAACAAATTGTGGGTTAAAAACAAAACAAAAAGACAACACTATATACTGCATATTAGTACAGGGCATTTTGAAGGGTTCAAAATAACTTGCAGCGGATTGCGAGTTTGTCGATTGGCAGTTCTTGAAATTGAAGTTCTTGTAATTGAATGTATTGAGATGACATGTACGGTACGTTTATAAGGCCTCAGCCTTTTTTGTACTCTTAATGTACACTCTACTTGTGTTTCATTAATGAATTTGTAGTACCTACTGTAAAACCCATTTGTCTTAGTTGGAGTCAGAGTTGAGCTCATTGTGTTTCAACACATCCCACACTTATCACATTTGTGGGCCATTATCATAAAGACCACAGCAATAATAGCAGGAGACTGTGTTCGTCCATGTGCACCCATTAGCCTAACAGTTGCTGTTGATGATTTAACGTGAAATCGTTAGCGGTGCTTTTCATTCAGCATGCTTCCGCCTCGATTCCCTCATATGGCTTAATCACTCATAATTAGTTAACGCATCTCCGAGTTATACAGAGAGCGTACCTGCATAGCTTTGCATAGTCAAATAAAAAAACCCTTTCCCGAATTAAACATTAATCTCGGCATGTTTCACTCAGAGAATGATTTGTTCCCCCTTGAAACATTCTGTCGGGCGCATAATTGACTCGCCTCATAATGTAGAATAGGGATGGGTTGGGTGTGGTCTCTGTGAGTGCGCGTGCGTGTGTGTGTGTGTGTGTGTGTGTGGGGGTCCTTATATACTACAGGCATAGACAACACAACATCTTCCCTCCTCAGGCCCTACCATGTCTTTCCATGGAGGTTCAACCTTAGCCTGGAAACAACTTGGAAGAAGCGTATATTGGGGGAAAGGGGTTCTGGTGGTACAGAGGGGGAGGGAGCTGCTACTGTCATATCCTGCTGTTTGCCTCCCCCACAGTGCAGTGAAATTGCTCAAATTAACTTATTATTTGCTTGACTGGACCAATATGTTTGTGTTTTGTATGTCTGTCTGTGTGCAAGCGTTTCCTCTCTCTCCCCCATCTCTCCATTTATTTGAATCAAGTGTTATTAGAGTTCTTACAACTGAAATGTCCAAACATTGCTGCCCTGGGGTTCACAAAGCCACCCAGTGTATGACAAGTTCACTGTGTATGTGCATTGTGCCTGCTTTTGTTAAGTGTGGGCTATATTACTGCATATAATGGGCGCGTGTGATTGTACCTGTGCGCTATGTGAGGATTTGCTCCAGAAGTGTGTGTGTGTGTGTGTGTGTGTGTGTGTGTGTGTGTGTGTGTGTGTGTGTGTGTGTGTGTCTGTATAGGTGTAATTGTAAGCTTTTATCACAAGTGTATATTAGTTGTGAAGAGTGTGTGCGCTTGTGTGGGGGTCACATTGAAGGTAGCTGAAGTTGTAATGAATTATATCGATTTTTAGTGCTGCCATTGAATGTCTCTTTGAAAGTGCCATTATCAGAACAGAGGAGCTATATAAAATTGCTGTGGTTTTAACAATCGAGATGAAGAAATATCTCTGTCACCCACTGTGGTTGCCGCTCACTCCGCTCAACCCTGCTCCGATGTGTGCGTCAGAAGAATGCCCAAAGTTTGGGAAAGTTTGATTGTAAAGCCAATTACCCCATAATACCTGAAGCCTTGTATCTCAAAAAATGTGGGGTATGAAAGATTTCAGATAATGAAAGAAAGCGCAACCAATTTCAAAACACAGTCCTTATCATTATCATCAGTATTCTCTCTTTCACTCCCCGTGTCATGAAGTGCTTATTCTGAGAATTCAAGATTACAAAGACATTTGTTCATCGTTTTCTTTGCCCGCTCACAGATGAACAACTCAATTTGTCCTTTTGTGTTTGCTACCTTGGTAGACGTTTGTGATTTGGGTTGTTTTGTTTGTTTATAGGATTTCTCCCCCTTCAATGTGGTGGCCTGGCATGGAAACTACACACCGTACAAATACAACCTGGATAACTTCATGGTCATCAACTGTGTGGCCTTTGACCATGCGGTGAGTCACTGTGTTCAGAAATATATGTTCCCTGGCCAGTGGAAACCTTGTTGTCAAGTTACTTTTCAGGAGTAGAAAAATAACATGTTCTGATGGATCCATTCTAGTAAATATGTACAACTTACAAGGTTATGTTAATATTTTCATTGGTTCATCACTACTTTTATTTGGAATAAGTGAACTCCAAGGATAAAAGGGCTAGTCTAGAGATAACCGAATGTGTGTGGGGAACCTCTTAATCTGCGATTCACCTGCAGGACCCGTCTATCTTCACCGTACTGACAGCCAAGTCCACTCGTCCAGGTGTGGCCATCGCTGACTTTGTCATCTTCCCGCCTCGCTGGGGTGTGGCGAACAACACCTTCCGTCCACCATACTACCACCGTAAGACCACAATGTCTAGCATGTACATTATCATGCACACACTATTAATCATTGGTGGTTAATTACATTGTAAATCTTCATTTAATGTTGGCCCATACGAATTTGCATGCACACATTCACACAAGAATTTCAAATGTATAACACAATACAATTTTATCAGAATGCAGTCACCATATTATTGGTAAAGTCTATCATAATATTATGGCTTCTGGTTAAAAAAATATATTCCTCAGTACTTATATTATTATTTACTTATATTTATTTGGCTAAAAGGGCAAGGGATGGGAATGGGATATGAAGTTTTAAGCTAGTAGTGTGGAATGTCAAGAAAAGTTTTCATAATCGATTCATCGGCCGATTAATCTTCTTTAACTAGCATCTTAAAATGCTAGTTCCAACAAAAATACATTTGCTTAGCTACGGATTAATTTATTTAATACATGTTTAAATAAATTAAAGCAAATCATGGTGTCTTTAGGTTTATTCTGACTGCATACATTTGATTAATGAATAGCTGCATTTGTCAGTCTAAGAGGAACAGTATTATACTGAACTCAAATAGTTAATAAAAAAAGAATTAGGTTTTGTTCTTGATACTATAACCATTGTTATGTGTCATATTTTGTGTTACATTCGCTACTGTGCATGTATAACAATCATCAGATTGATGGGGAAAACACCCATGATAAATTGCCAAAACTCCAGTGATTAGTTGATGATCCGATTAATCGATTATTATATTAGTTGACATTTAAATTATCGATTCAATTACAATTCATCAATTGTTTCAGTCCTATTACTCACAGATTAGGTCTGTTGGAAACAATAGTAGCAAGTGTCTCATCATGATATTGAATTACCAATATTCATATTCACAGGAGCACATTTGGCACTCTTATCAAGACAAGTTGCCTGCTGTCCAAAATACTAGTTTGGCTGGGGCACATCACAACTGCCTTTATCAGTGTTAAGGTAGACTTGGTCTAGTGTGCAGTGTTGTTATACCTCCCCCTGCTTGTTGCTTTAGGGAACTGCATGAGTGAATTCATGGGTCTGATCAAGGGCCACTACGAGGCCAAAGAAGAGGGCTTCCAGCCTGGAGGAGGCAGCCTCCACAGCATCATGACCCCACATGGCCCTGACGCCGAATGCTTCGAGAAGAACAGCACCGCAGACCTCCACCCAGAGAGAGTGGCGGAGGGAACCATGGTAACGACATGTTTCATGAGAAAAGTAGTAGGGGTGCAGTTACTCAAACAAAATCTATTAGACGGGAACTCCACCCATTTAACATTTTAATGTGTCATTAAAATGGTGTGTGGACATAATGAAAAAGTTCCCCCAATTCTGTATTTCCTAAAAATGGAGGTCTGAAAAAATCATTAACATGGTGAAATACATCTGATGACATCATCAAGATTTATTTCACCATGTTAATGATTTTTCTTTCAGACCCCTTTTTCCCCGAGAGGGTACAAATGGAACCAAATGGACCCGCTAGGGTCCATTTGGTTCACATTTGTATCCTCTCAGGAAAATTTTGAAAATGGCTGGAATTCCCTTTCAATAAACAATAGAGATTTGTAAAAACTAGTGAAATGTGAAAAACTACAAGGCTCACAGTTCATCATATTGTATATCAGCTATTTTAGTGGTTAATTTAACCAATTATAAATTATATACAAATAATTTATTGTTGCTGTCCTATAAATTTTTTATGGTTGAATTTGTATTTTACAATGAAACCACAAAAGCTAGTTTTGACAAAAAGTCTTCCCCGTTTCTTTTCGCAGGCCTTCATGTTTGAGTCCTCGTTCAGTATGGCCGTGACCAAATGGGGTCTAGAAACGTGCCAGCGACTGGACAAGAAATACTACCAGTGTTGGGAGACACTTCGCAGTCACTTTAACCCCAACAAAAAGTAAACGCATGCACATGATGTCCTATATGCTTCATGAATATTGTTAACAAATACCGCATAAGATTTACAAAAAAATATATTCATTATATATATTATATATTCACAGTACATGTGTTAGATTTACTTAATTACATTAATTAATTAAGCTCATCAACTTTCATGCAATTAAATATGTTGTGTGCTTTTGATTACCTGGATTTCATTTGGAGAAAATAAAATGGAGAATTTTTTTTTGTTAATCACATCAAACACAAATCAGATATAGGGTGTTTTAACAATGTTAAATGTTAAGTACAACAAAGCCGCTCTTAATTTTTAACAACATATAAGGTTTTATTAATTTAACAGTAATTACATAACGCTGACACCCTAAGAATATAATTCTAAGAGAGCCTTCTACAGATATTGCAGCTCAGTATGACAGCTTGAACTTGCGGTCCAGGGTCCCATTTTCGATCTTCTCATCTCTGATATCCTGTAGAGTAGACATAGGAAGAGGAGGGGGGGGGGGGTCAGTGCTGTTGCTGTGGCAACAAACTCATATCACCTAACCCTCTTCACCTTCCAGACAATTCCACCACTGCATGTTTTATGAATGAGCATTTTATGATTTGCTTGCTGTCTATTTTTCAAAGAGTGAACGTGATAGTCTAGCAGTGTGACAATTGCAGCTGGGTCTCACTGACATACTTGGGTGATTATTTAGATGGAAAACCTGTGAATAGAGGCAAGTAGTGCCTCAAATGAAACCTCCACTTCTAACATGAATCGAACAGTAGAATGGAACACTGTGTACTATACTGTAACAGCTACTGTTACCTCTACCATTGAGGATTGTTAGTATTTCATTAAAGAGATTGGTCCATTGGCTTGATTGAGCACTATGCAAAAATGCATGTAAACATTCACATTGACTCTATGAATCCTTGCATGGAACACTTCACCATCGTCGTCTTACAATATTCACTGTACCATTCTGTTTTTCTGATGGCAAAGTAAGAGGAGCATAGCTCCTTTTCAGCCGTGCAAAGGTATACAAAACATATTAAAAACAATGCCACATGTAGCTTTTGGTAGCCTCTGTGGTTTACACAACAATACATTTGTTTACCAGGCAGTCAGCCCGGATTACTTTCTTGTAGAATTCTTTCTCACAGTAAAATTGTTCTTAAAACTTTTTTTTTTTTTTTTTTTTTACTTCGGCCCATGTCATTTCCATGTTGCCATATGTAGTAAGACTTCAATGAAAGCAAGTGAGGCAGTGCCTCCTAAACCACTAGTTCTTGTGGATTATTGTTTTAATAGTACCTGTAAAAGTGAAGAAAGCTAGGGCCAAACCTGTGGAACGGTTGGCCCCAAACTACTAATTTGAGCGACCTCTAAATTTGTTAAAGCAAAATGAAATTTAATTATGTTTTACTACATCACAGGGCCAATTAGCAAACTATGCGACAACTTTTAATGCTATACTTAACATGTATTGTAAAAATAAACCTTGGGCGAATGTTGCACGGGTCGGGGTGAGCATCCTGGACGATCGGGCTGCCCATTGTTTGTGATCATGGCTGAGCCTTCCTGTCACTGTACTGTACCAAATCATTATGTAAAATGTAATAACAATGTAATAATGATACTTTTTAAGCCCTGAGGTATCATGCAAACATAACGCAGTACAATCTGGTATCATACCCTGTCGGCCTTCAAGCCAAGCCAGAGAACAGCGATAGGGACAACGCCAAAGAAGAAGCCCAACAGAGACGTCTTGTTTGTGGCCCTGAAGTGTGGGTAGGGGTTGGTCCGTGCGTACACCCAACGGGTCAGGGCAGGGTCTTCCTGCACAAGACAAAAAGCAAATGGACAAATGAATAGGTGACAATAACTACAAGCAATAGGGACAATGGCACACAGAAGAGATGCAGCTCAACATACTTCTATGTGTACCTACACTAGATATAAACAATACATTGGGTATAAATAGCGTATGAAATCATTTCTTTGTGTGAGTAATAAGAATGGCTAATGTAATGTATGATATATATGTTTAGCCGAAGCGTATTTCCGATTTAAAATGAAGCACTGAAGTGCAGTCTTGTTGTGGGCAACCCTCCTGTTCCATTATGACTTGATTCCAAGTCAGAGCACGGTGGTCAAAAGAGCCCAGTGACCAGTTCGTGAACAAGCAATACTCTTTCCTTTGAGTGAAATAATTGCTTCCGGAAATTAACAGAAGATGTGCTGTGTTGCTAGCAGCAGGTATGGTAAATTTGGTGCTATTTGGACACTCTCAGTCAGAATTAACATTTTAAGTAGATCGTATGTAGACTGACTAACGTGTCAAACTCAGTCCCTGAAATCAAGCCCTAAGTCTTTTATGGGGGTTCCTGGGACATCTTTTCAAATGGGGGTCCGCGGGCTACTGAGTATCAATTACAGGGTCCTTGGCATAAAACCATAAAACAAAGTTTGGGAACCACTGCCGTAGAGCACAATTAATGTGATGATCACCATCAGCTGTGTTTAGGTGTCTCGCTGAAATGATGCATGTCTGCTGTGAACGTGGACATGTCTGCGAGGAGGAGTGACTGTATTTGAATCTAATGCATTCCGGGTTCAGCTAATAATAAGGTGGGTTCAGCTAATAAAACAATTCGTACGCTGACTAACATTCACATACAACTGAATCTGACACGTTTTATTAAATAATGATTTTACATTGGTCAGTGCTCATGAAGGGGGCTCTTGAGGGCATTGCCAGAGCCATAGAGTTGCGCATGCGGCATGCGCAAACTCCGTTAACTTCATGGGGCCAGGCCAATGGCGGCTCTCTGGTCTGGATGTGGAGAATGGAGACAACATTCAGGGACAAGTCCTCGATCGGAATAGGTAAGGCTTTTTAGATAGTTTTGTAGAGGAATATAACGTTAACAGATTTTGGTTGTAACAGCAACCAACGCTTTAAAGAACAGTTGACATGTTGCACCCCATGCATAAGCATAAAATAGCTCTTATGTGCGCCGCCCTCGTTGAAAACAATGCATTTCCTACTCCAGTGTCCCTTTATATCCAGGCTGCATGAACAGCGCCTGGGTGTTCAGTTTCTGATCCCTCAATGTCGCAACACTTCTACTAGACTGATCTGGACATTGCTAGCCAGGGCGCTAACGCAGCTACTTACAATCAGCGCCGTTCTGTGCGGGTTGTTGAGCTGCATCTGGTACTGACGCTTCAGGTTGGCCCGCAGGGCAGCTCGCTCCTCTTCTGCGCGTCGAAACGCGGGCGACAGATTAAAATATTCGTTGGGGTCCAATGTTTTTGGCCGAGTGGCCAAGGGCGCCTCTCGGTAGTCCGCCATGTTTGTTTGATGATGATGACCGACCGACGCGAGAACATAAACACGAAATCTCGCGTTAAAATTCTGACGTCACGGAGGGGAGGATCATAGGATGGCGTCTGGTATCCATAGCAACGCCAAGGTTGGCATCCACAGACACTGACAGCTTCAGCTTCTTTAATCACTTAGTTACTAAATTCGTCCTTAACTTCCACGATAATTCCTTCACTCACACAATGACCACAGCGTCCAAACATCAGGACATCATCTTCGACACTGATGACAACTTTCAGTATGAGGAGGTGGCCGTAGATGATGACTGGAGTTTGACGGATGGGGGAGAAGAAGATTTGGAGGCGACGGTGAGAGCTATCAGGGGGGGCCGGGGGAGCGGTGGCGCCCCCATTGCTGTCCCCACAAAACTCCAGACAACGAGGCCCCCAGAACAGCCCCTGGATGACTTTGTGCGCAGCTTTCTTCTCAAAATGGGTATGACGCAAACGCTCGACTGCTTTCAAAGGGAATGGCACGAGATGGCGCAGAAGGGATTACTGAAGCCAGAACAGGTGTGTAGACTAACTATATTTATTTACTTACGTTGCCCGGGTACAGTAGCTTTTCAATTTCAATACTTTGTATGCTACTAGTACTCTACTACATCTCAGAGGCAAATGATTGTACATTTTTGCACTATATTTGACAGTTTTAGTTACCCGTTAGGTAGATTTACAGTAGATAAAAAATAATGAATCAAATTATTACTAGGCAGGCTTACTAATTCTTAAAGTCCACAATTCACGTGAGTAGTCTACTGATAATGGTAACTTTTTGTGCTTCCACAAAACATTTTGAAAGCAGGACTTTTTACTATTTTTCACGCTTATCTTGTGGTCGTGTTGCGGCTTTTCTGAGTGCTTGCTCTTCCACCCCTGCAGGTTGGTGTGGTGCCAGACGTGTACACACAAACCCAGCGTCTGGACGAGGAGCTGAACAACGTGCAGATGGAGAGGAATGAGTACAGACTGGCGTCCTCCGTGGCAGCGGAGACACTGGTGAAGCTCCAAAAAGAAAGGGATTTTCACCGCATGCACCACGAGCGAGTTGTCCAGGAAAAGAACAGGCTGATCGAAGACCTCAGAAGACTAAAGGTCCACTGTTCCAAGTATGAACCCGCCGTAACGAAGATTAATGAAAAATACCAGGCAGCGTTGAGGCAGAAGGTGTTGCTCAGCTTGGAAAGGGACAAGGCGCTGGCGCAAGTGAACAGCCTCCAAGCTGCTCTGAACCGTATTGTCTCTCCTTCCCTGCCGTCTACTCTGAAGACAGGGTGGAAAGAAGCACAAAGTGCCACATCTAATAGGAGAGCTAGGTGTCTAACAGAAGGCTCACCCAAAGACCCAGCCAAGACCTCTAATGTCTACAAACACTCCAAGGATTCTGAGTTCCCTCTGAACTTTAAAGCCGCCAATCCACAAAAGCACCAGTCCATGGATCCAAGTGTTCCTCCCAAGACCAAGGCAGATGGCTTCCACCTTACAAATGCACTCAAGGTAATTAAATTTTGCTTTGGGACAACTACTGGTACTACATACTGAAAAATGTATGTATATAATGTTATGACAAATGAGCAGCTGCAAGTTTGCAGCTTTGTAGTTTTGCATCTGGAAGTTGAACCAAGCTCAGCTTCTATTTGTAGCTTTCTATTTTTAGCAGCAGCTACAAACATTAAATCTTTGTAGCTTCGTTGTCAAAGGAAGCCAGTGACGTGAATTTACGAAGCAAATTTTGCTTCGTAAATTCACGTCACTGGCTTCCTTTGACAACGAATGGTAAACTGTATCTTTGCATCTGCCCATGTGAACGGACCATTAATGTCACTTAACAGGTTTGCAGGTGTAAAACAGTTAGTGAAATTTGATTTTTAAAAATGAAAGAGAAGAACAATAATACTACTACAGACATGATAATACTACACACAAAAGTACTGCCACACAAAAGTAGCAGATCCACAAGCTCGAAATGTGTACATGGTGATATGTTTTGAGCTTGTAGATCTGTTACTTTCCTACTTTTGAATTTGAATACTGAAAGTAGCAATCTCTGATATATTGTATGTGGTTTCCAACCAACAGAGACTAAATCATTGATAGTGTGTGATCAAACATCACCAAACTTGCTATCTATTTTAGCTCAATCTGTTGAAATGTGGGCCTGAAATGTTTTTCAAACTGATGTGTGTTGATATAACTCAAAAAGCTAAATCAATATCTAATTCTGTAAGTTATCTTTAATACCCAGTACACTTGGTGTTATTAAAGGGGAACTGCACCCATTTTCAACATTTTAATATGTCATTAATATACCTTAGAGATGTTGTGTGGACATGATAAAAAAAAGTTCCCCCAATTTTGTATTTCCTAAAAATGGAGGTCTGAGAAAATCATTAACATGGTGAAATATATCTGACATCATCAAGATGTATTTCACAGCATGTTAATGATTTTTCTTTCAGACCCCTTCTTCCTCTCAGGAAAATTTTAAAAATGGGTCCCTTTTAATATGGTCATTATGTTGCTTCATTCTGTATGCCTTACTATGCAGGCACACAGTCAGTCCGTCAGCTGCCTCGCGGCGCATCCCACAAAACCCATACTGGCTTCCTCAAGCGATGACCAGCTGTGGAGGGTTTGGGGTCTTCCAGAAGGAGATCTGATAGCTACAGGGGAGGGCCACACCGACTGGCTGTCTGGAATCAGCTTCCACCCGGATGAGACCAAACTGGGCACCACGGGAGGTGACGGGGGTCTCCGTATCTGGGACCTCTCCCTGGGAGTTCTGGTCCTCACTCTAGAGGGCCACATAGGGGCCACTTGGGGCTGCTCCTTCCACTCCTGTGGCAACTTTGTGGCATCCTGTTCAAGGGATTGCACCATCAAGGTTTGCTGGTTATATTTGAAAGTGCACGATTAAAATCCTTTCAATATCATTGCTATCCGGCAGAAACTGTGTAAACCGAATTTCAACTCTCCATGTTTGTTTGTTTTTCGTTGCTGTAAAATTATGCCTTTTGAGTGCGCATGTCGCACCAAGACTCACCATGAGGTGCCCATACCCGAGGCGGGGTTGGTGAAAGGGCCTTTCTGTGTGGAGTTTGCATGTTCTCCCCGTGTCTCCTAGGGTAGATACCCTCACAAAAACATGCTGTAATCCTGGACTCTAAACTGCCTCCCCCTGGCCAGCCGGGCGCCTGATGGAGGGGACAGGAACTGGTTGGAATAACGTGTTCCTTCCACGCGCTACGTCCAACCAGGGAAACTCCCCCTGTCAGGTGAAAAGAAGGCAGCTTGGACTCCTCATGCATTGAAGGAAGCATGAGGCCAGTCCGCTGCCTCCCCAGGTTGGTGGAGGGTGTGTAGAGCCCAGGATCACATTAGGAATTGGCACTGGGTGAAAAAATGGGCTACAAAATCGTGGGAAAAAAAAAATATATATATATAAAAAAAAAAAGACTCACCATGAGGTTATTGCAATGTGTTGTGGTTGTGCCATTTTCATATCGTTGATATATTTTCAGTAGTAGTGAAAGTGGTTTGGGGTTTCGTAAATATTTAAGAGCTTGTGACAAATAAGTAACTGAATCTTGGGTTTTTCTTTCCAATGGTTTTGGACATACAAGGTTTCTGCCCGACAGTCATGATATGTCGTTTTTTACTGTTTTCTGTATTAGCAGTGGTTTTCAACCTTTTTCATACCAGAGCCCACCATTTATTCAGTATTTGAGCCATGGAACACCATTTGATGACATTTTAGCCCCACGGACCCCAAAACTAAGATTTATTTTGTTTTTGTCCACAATTCCAGGCTGGATTTGGGAAACAAAACATACAGATCAAAATGACCATTAATCTAATACAGTACATCTCTAGTTGTGTAGATTTGGGCTAATTCAGATGATGAATTTTAACTCTTGAGAGTGTAAACATGAAACCAAATGGACCCAGAAGGGTCCATCTGGTTTCATGTTTACACTCTGGTTACATCTGGTTAACCAACTTTCCATTTAGCTGGGGACCACCTGGAATCCTCTCAGGGACCACTGGTGGTCCCCCTACCACCTGTTGAAAGCCCCTGTTTTTTAGGAGTCAGCAGTCTAATCAGACCCTAGTCAATCACACAGACTTCATTCATTTTCTGGCCATAGAGTGTGACATTGCAACTTGTTGTACCATTATCTACTACAAATACTAATCTATGTCTATCCTCTTGCGGTGTGTATAATATATCTGCAGGTGTGGGACCTCCAGAGCGAGCGTTGTCGATTCACCCTGCGCGGACACACCGCCTCCGTCAACAGCGTGGAGTTCCTGCCATTCTCCAACACCCTGCTGTGCTCCTCAGCCGACAAAACCCTCTCCATATGGGACGCTAGGACTGCCACTTGTTCTCAGACGGTCTGCGGACACACCGGCTCCTGTAATCATGCCACTTTCAACCCGTCAGGCCAGACCATCGCCTCCTGTGATTCCCGTGGCGTTGTCATGCTGTGGGACGTGAGGAATCTGGCGGCCCCAGCCGCCATCATAGAGACAGGACCTCAGCCCAGCAACCAGGTGGCCTTTAGTCCCGTGGGGCAGATGCTGGCTGTTGCTGGGGGGGACGGATTACTGAGAGTGGTTGACCTGTCCACAAACCAGGTAGACTGCAGTCTGAGCCACGAGGATGCAGTGCAGAGTGTGGTCTTTGACCACAAGGGGGAGCTGTTGCTCTCTGCAGCATCTGATGGGCAGATTTATGTGTGGTCTTGATGGAGAAGAATTGTATGTTGTCTGAATTGATTGATCCTCGTCAGGCAGTTAAACTTACAACCCACATCACAAAATAGTATTCTATATGAAACCGTTACTTGTCACTGGGCCTTCCAAAATAAATGTTTAATCAAATAACCATAAACAAGTTGTTCATCTCTTTTTTCCCCCTGAATAAAAATACCTTTTAAAGTCTTAAATATATGGACTTTGGAGTGTGGAGTTTCTCTAAATTTAATTTGTAACACCCCTCATAGATAGCAGTGTAAATTTTTAACCACATGAGGGCGATATTGGTCTTTTTGATAGTGTGTGTGTGAGTGTGTGTGTGTGTGTGTGTGTGTGTGTGTGTGTGTGTGTGTGTGTGTGTGTGTGTGTGTGTGTGTGTGTGTGTGTGTGTGTGTGTGTGTGTGTGTGTGTGTGTGTGTGTGTGTGTGTGTGTGTGTGTGCGTGCGTGCGTGTGTGCGTGTGCGAGCGAGTGTGCATGTGCGCTCATTAGAGTTGTGAAAATACTGTAATAGAAAGAAAAAAATAATACAAAATATACACACATAATTATTCTATGCAATGGGGTTTATTGGCATAAAACACATACTGTTACATTGCTAAAGCAAAAAAGCACAATATAACAGTACATCCAAACAAAAATTAAGGACATTTGAAAACACACAAAACACCACAGTAACATACTCAAAATGCTACACTTGCATTTTTAAGTTCTGATACTGTAGATGAAGTGCCAGGCAAAGGTACAGCACGTGTGATGACCAAGTCATTTTTCATCCTCCCTGGACACCTAAACGATCCCCCATCGTGCACTTTCACTGTTTTAAAGTCCCTTTATGACTTTTGAATGTAATATACGACCACCACTCATGTGAACACCCCCCCCTCTCTACTGTATCTCTCTCTTTTTCTCTCTCCCTCATAATGTTCAGTAAGATGACATATTAATATGTTTCTTTCTCCCTGCAGGCACCTAGACCCCTCAGAATTTGGTGTTCAACCCAACGAAGGCTCCATTATGCCATAAAAGGTAGGCTACCTTTTTTTTTCTTGCTTCCTATACCACAATTATTCCCTTTCTCTTACTTTGTCGAGGTAGATGCTGGGACACAGACTTTTGTTGAAAACCTCATGCCCCTCAGAAAAGATATTGCCCCCCTGTTGACAAAAGTATGTTCCACTCTGAGTTTTATGAGCCAGCAAGTCATTTGGCAACCATTTTGGTTTGCCATATGCCTTTTTATGTATAAAGTACTAGGCTACTAAATTATTTTCAAAATCACAATTGTGTCGGTTTGCTTATCTACACATGCATACACCGTAGATTCTATTCAGTATATTGAGATTGAGCCCTCCATACAGCAATTGGGATTTTTTCTTTTTGTATCGTCCATCTGTGACATAACTTGCATTTATCTGTGCCGCCTGAAAAACTCCAATCATCCTGGTAATCAGAAGTGATTTGCTATTCCTTTTATCTCACAAAATGACTTCTACAATGTGTTTGAAGTGCAGGACTCTTTCTCCTGATGCAAGCTAAAAATGTGTCTTTCTTCTCGCCTCTTTGCCAAAGGCCTCCATGTTATTGTGGTGGTGACTAAGTGACAAGTGTTAAACTACACTTTTGAAGGGTGCTAGCTTCTCCTAATAGTGTACAACGTATTTCTGTCCTATACAAGTGTTATATTCTCTTTGACAATGAATGGAGTATTTTATGTGATAGTGTCTGAGCAAATAGGAAATGTCTAAGACATGATGATGTATGATGATAAGAACCCCCTCATTTCACATGGGTGTGATTTTTATATTATACTTTATATTTTAACCATAAACCCCTGCTAATTTACAACTCGGGAAGCATTACATTCTCGGAATGTTGTGTTCCTTTCCCACCATTGTTGTAAGCTGTATATGTATGTTAACTGTGCCCCGTACAATGCATTCACAGTTTAATTTGCACACAGTTAATGAGGTGATGGGGTGGGGTGTGGCGTTGCAGGAATTTCAGCATTTTATATAGCCAACTCTCATTGTAGTAGACTACACAATCCCCATACACGTTCAAACCACCGTCTGTATGGGGTGCTACCTACCAAGTGTATCAGAGAAGATGGATGTCATGAGAAATAATCTGCAACTAGTGGTCGGTATCACTGGAAACTTGATTGTACTGTGGGAACCAACACCGTACAATGTACTGTGTTGATCAAACCAAACCCAGCAAACATGGACTAATTAGTGACGTCTTGTTTGTGGCCTGATCAAAGCAACCCAAGACAGTCAAATCTGACACAGAATATCACCTGATTCCAACTGACTGACTGACAAATCCTGCCCACTAAGACTAACTAAAAAAAAAAAAAAAAAAATATATATATATATATATATATATATATATATATATATATATATAGCTTCATTATTTCAATAGGTGAAGATGCCCTGAAATTACGCAAAGATCATCTCCATATGGGCTGTGATTTGGTCTATTCTTGAACGTCACTGCAGGAAGTCAGGGTCACTGGAGGACTCCAGTGACGTTCAATACTAGGCCAAATCACAGCCCATATGGGGATGATCTTTACTTCAGTTCCAGGATGTCTTCAATTGAAGACATCCTGAAGAGTAGTCATGGATTGCCTTGATCTGGCCACAATCAAGACGTCACTAATTCGTCACGGTCCTGACCGTGTTTGCTTGGAACCAAGGAAAACAAAGGAAACCCCACACCTACCTATGTGGATGTGCTAAAAAACAAAGATGTGTGTGCTGAAAGCACAAATTGGCTGGTCAGATGTAGGTGGAATGGAGAGGCCAATAGAGAACTCGCCTGAGTACGACATCAAGAGATCAGTTAATGTAACACTGAGGATTGGACTGTGGGGTTCTTCTACCTCTCATGTCCTTCGCCCTTATCCCTCCCTCCTGCCAGTCCTTGAGATGTGGGGGGACGTGACACGCACACACTCCGCTTCCAAAGCTCCTATTACTATTTAAAGGGCTGTGGTTTTATTAGGATTAATTCCCTGCTTCAGTGCTGCACCCTGAGCTCTCCTCACGACTGACAGCCCCATCTGCATCCCGGCCAGTTATGACCTTCATGTCACAGACTGAGACACGAAGCAGAGGGAAAAGGGGAAAAAAGTCAGTCACATTTTAATCCCACATTTCTCCAGCTGAGCATCACTGCCTATGACTCCCCTTTGGTCTCTCTTTCTGTATCACTGTCTTTATATCTATCTTGACGTCTGTTGTCTTTCTTTTACTCGTGTTTGCCTGATATTAACTAGGTCAGCACTCGGTAGAGTGCAAACTCGGAGTACATTGAGGGACGGTTGACGACCAACGACCATGGAACCGATCGCTTAACTTGCGCCGCTCCGCTCGCGCAAGTGATGATGATTTACCTTGTACTTTCAGTATGAGATCGGAAGAGTCAGAGTGATCAGAGTGAGTCAGAGTGATCGTTTTCTTATCGCGCATCACTCAGCCATCTAAGATGGCTCCTCATTCAGCTCTACTTGCCGGAACAGACTCTTCAGAGCAGCCACTGTCTTCACTCTCTTGAATTTTCCACACCATCTTATTCTAATCCACAGCTATGAGATTGATTCATCCTGTCTGGGCGTATTCCCTTCTTAATAAATCAGTTTTCTCTGGGCCTCATATAGTGTGCAGCAGGTCAGCAGTATTTTCTGCTTTAATGCACTGAGCAGGGCAGAGATTGGCTTGTAGCAGTGACTCAGCAGGTATCAATCATCTTCAAAGAGGGAACACTCTGATGAACTCCCCACAGATTAAATGGAATTGCCCATATATGGTTAGCATCTGCTGAAGATGCTAATCGCATGAGTTTAGCATTTACATGAGCCCCCCCCCCCCCCACCAAAGGTGTGTTGCTAAGGGTTTAATAGGCTGATATGGAAGGTCAGCATCCAAAATGTCATGCCGTGGCTCATGTTTAGCGTGTATAAAACGCTGTTGGGGTATCCGGTGCTACTCGCCTTGGCGGCTTTATGTTTGATGTCTGACCAGAGCTTGATCAGTGAGATGGATAGGGAGAAACAGATAGAGTTTAGGAGTGGGAGGAGGGACAGAGAGTGGGAGGAGGAGCGACAGAGGGAGAGTGGGAAGGTGAAAGTGAGAGGTAGGGAGAGCATGAGTGAGAGCCCATTTCACCTGGCTAATGCCGGGTACTGGAACCTAAACACGTTGGTCCTGTAAGCACAATAGCCATGGCTACACCAGGCAACCATATCCTTTCCCTGTCAACAGTAGGTCCTTGAATTCTATCTGTTGTGAGTAGTTATGCAGTGTATATTTTATTGTCTTGGCAAATAATAATCCCCATTAGAGTGCTCTTGAAATACTACTGCAATGTTTAAAATATTCATCTGTGACACAATGAGGACATTGCAGCCGGCAGGATGTCACTGTAAGGGTTGCAGTGTCTGCAGACTGAAGCTTTACTGATAATTAGAGCTGGACACAGTGCCAGGAAAAGTCAATGAGTTCTGTGAGCAAATAAGCCTCCCTCTGCCATCGATGCTGAAAGGTCAGTGGGCTACTGGGCTCACGTCATAACATTGTTATCCTCCAGTTACACACATCACAGACTCTAGTCTATACTCTCTCGCGCACACACACACACACACACACACACACACACACACACACACACACACACACACACACACACACACGCTCACTCACCCATGATGCCCTTCACTATACCTGGGACCGAGGACATGAATGTTTCAGGATGACTATTTAATAAATGCTTACAATAGTAGTACAAATATCGTATGCACAGTTTTGTGCGCGCGCGCACACACACACACACACACACACACACACACACACATACTGTACACATGCACTCGTATGTGCAGAATAGACATACGTGGGTACAGGCACAATTGAATGTCACTCTTTCCCTTTCATTAGGACAGGAGTGCTGAGGCAGGAGGTCGAGGAGGTTTTGACAGGACAGTTAGACAAGACAGTGTATGGAGAGGTGATGTCAAGGACCAGGAGAGCAGGAGAGGTGGGCTCTTCTTTATCTGACAGGAAAGAAGAGGAAGAGGAGCAATTTAGCACGACAGATGAGCAGTCATTGCAGCTTTGCCTCGCCTCACCTTGTCAAACAAATACATACAACATATCTTACCTTATCGTCTGCGTTTTATCTTGTCTGTTAGGTGAGGTGCTACAGTGCACGGCTCTGTAAGATGTAATAAGATGAAATGACATATACGTTGTAGGTCAAACATTATAGATCTCTGTGGGGGAATCTAGATATCGTAGCAGCAACAGCAAGCTGTAAGCAATATGGAAAGCAGGATAGGTGCAG
>CM076982.1:20964900-20967400 GCA_039105355.1 Benthosema pterotum
GTATCAATATGCTTCCAGAATAATACATATATATATAAAAGTCAATCAATATGCTTCCAGACTGGCTTATAAACGTTAGCTAGCATACAGTTGAAACGGTAAGAGTGGACACATGGCAAGATGTTTTGAACTTGGACCGTAGAAAAAATGATCAGGTTGTTTGGTCAATATGTTTCGTTTTTTTACAGAATGGTAATTGTAATCTTGCCAGAATTGTCTACTGTAAGGCTTTGTTTGGCAATTTTCTGCATCTGCTTGAGATATCCCACCTCATTTTCATGGCTTGGCGGGGATACGTATTATCTCTTCCCCCATCAGACTGACTTAAATTCCTTTTTTGGAAATGTAGACTGCCTGCCTTGTTTTATTTTCTTCTTTCTTTAATTAATCAGTTATTGTTAACAAACATCCTTCTTGATAGGTCTCCTTCGCTGTGTTCCTCCTCTTCTTGTACTCCTCTTGGGTCTGTCGTTCGGCGCGTCGTTCTGTGGATCTCCCTGGAGAGCATTCAACCAGCAGGTCAGTTACATATTGAACAGAGGTCTGGATCGTATCATTGGCCTCTAAAGGGCTAATCAAAACATTGTGAGTCCCCCTGTAGGGTATCGGACAAAAAAAACTCTTTAATTTTACCCCAACAGTGCTGGAAATGTACTATATCTTTTATTTAAGTAAAATAAATAATATAAAAATAGGTTAATAAAAAGTTTGTAGGACTAATAATAAATAAAGAAGAAAATTATTGCAAATGGTAAATACTTACTTTGTTCCCATACTCCCACTATCTAAAAGCACGTTATATACCGGTATGCTTAGATGTTCTGTTTTCCATATACAATAGAGATGCTATATTTTGGATGGAATCCTCCCAACCATCACTTGGTGTGACAAACAGATTCACTATGTGTGAGTGACCCAAATAGGAAGTGATAACTTAATGTCTCACCAGAATAGAGTACGCTCCAGCTTTCCCCTTTTTAGGCGGCTGGCTCTTCACTTGTCTTCTGGCTCTGACAACCTTGAAGGATATTCCCATGCAATATTAGATCAGTACAAAATACACATGTGGTAGTTCTAGTCACTCACAAATTTATTGAACAGAACGCACACTGCGCCTCATGTCAGGCTGTCACACTGCTGACATGCACGCTGCATGAGGCATTTTCTCAAACATATTCTACTGATCTTCGAGCACAGAAAACTACACTTTTTTCCACATTCACACTAAGGCTGAACGGTTAATCGTTTTTAAACCGAAATCGCGATTTGAAAAAATGCGATTTGTGAATCGCAAGGGCCGCGATTTTTAATGTTTCTATTAGAGATCAGCAGATGAACTTTTTTCCCATCCGAAATCCGCACACGCACATTGTTGATCCGTCCGCATCCTTCCGCATTATTTAATCGCCTTGCGACGCTGCAACGCGCCGTGAACGCCGCTATTTATTTACGAGTACGTTCATCACTCACCCCTATCCAGTGACAGCGTCCACGTGCAGCCTTGGTTGTATGTGTATATTCCGTTGCCATAGCGTCTCGTCCATTGAATCACATTCTCGCATCGCAACGAGCGAACGTCTTTTCTTGCAATGCATCCAGCGCTCACTGATTACCATGCAGTTGCATACCGAGTCCCATGACACACGTTTATTCATCTCCTCTGTTTTAGCTGGTTTTAAGTTTCTTTCAGCCTTGTTTTAAACTTTACTAGCGCTAAAGGCTGCGGGAGCGATTATTATGAACCCCATTATGAACCCCACCGCAGTTCTAGGGACGCTCCCCACGCTGTGATTGCCAGTAATGGCTAACAACTGCGGTGGGATTCATAACCACGCTGCGGGGTCCTTTCCACTATAGGCGCCCGTTTATGGTGCCTGTCCATAAATGGGCGAATCCAGGGCATCTAGAACAGGGGTTTTCAACCTTTTTGACACCAGGGACCACCATTTATTCAGCATTTGAGCCACGGACCACCATTTGATTACTTTTTCCACCCCAAAGACCTAAAACTAAAGAATTCTTTTGGTTTTATCCACAATTCTAGGCCGGATTTTGCAAACAAATCAGTGTAGACTTCTTAATTAAATAGTGCTAATTCAGATGATGAATATTTTAACTCTTGAGAGTGTGAAAATGAAACCAAATGGACCCGCAACATTTGGTTTCATTTTTACGTTCTCAAGAGTTACATCTGGTTAACCAACTTTCCATCATTTAGCCTGGGGACCACCTGGAACCCTCTTAAGGACCACTGGTGGTCCCCGGACCACCTGTTGAAAACCCTTGATCTAGAAATACTTTTATTATACGGATGTTGATGTTGGCAAGCTAAATAGTTTTTCAGAAAACAGTTTAAAGACACTTAAAGAATCGGCCTCAGGTCTTATTGAGTTTAGAAGATCTGCAGTATCTACCTGGCTATTCTGATATTTCTTGATGAATTTCAAAATATTTTGTTCAGTAAGAAAAGAAGTTGTACTTCCACAGGTTGTTCAGAAAC
>CM076982.1:20969900-21149900 GCA_039105355.1 Benthosema pterotum
TTTATGCAGTAGTGCTTTATCATCGCCTAAGGCACTGGCTGTCTTACTGACTGTCTTACCTGGATGAGTGTGTTGGGGAATCCTTTGGCAGAGAACGCCCCAGGAAGGTTGAACTGGCTCACGTGAGTGGGACCCCTCCTCTCCACGTGTCTCTTATGTCTGAATGGGCTCTACAAAATGGGGAAAAACACAGAATGAAACGACCTGTGGCTAAATATTCCATTGACTCTGATTAATTAGCCTATTATGCATCTCTTAGTTGTGTAAATCCTTAACTCGTTCATTTAGACATGCAGGGTGTTTTCCCTCCCATTCCATATACTGTTCCGTGTTGTTCAATAAAGAATAGTATTACCGTTGCTAGGGCCCAGCTGTTTCCTGTGTCTGTCATCGATCTAGGCAGAGGTTTCTGCTATCGACCCACCCATGTCTTTCACAATAAATGTATTGTCACTATATGAGAATGAATGTGTCAGATAGCCAATTAGGACATTGTAGTGAATGTATTGTGGTAGCTGTCTGTAGGGTCCAAGCTGGCTCAATCGATGCCCCTCAAGATACAGTGTAGGGGGCTAGCTATAGCTCAGTGAATGGCTCTCAAGATGCAATTCATTACCGTAAGCCGAGAAATGCCAGCTATTGTCCAGTTAAACAGAGAGGTTTGAGGCTGTTATATCTGCCATGTTAAACGAAGGCATGACAGCATGCCTTTGTGATCAACTTTGCATGTTTTAGTTGCCATTCAGTAGTTTACAAACAATTGCCCAACATCATACTCGGATATCTGAGAGCTATAGGGAAAACACTTAACCCCAATCAGATGGGGTTAAGTGGGCAACGTGGTACAGCTGACCCCAGTGGTTCTCAACCTTTTATACATGAGGGCCCACTTGAAATGCCCACTTGATAAACCCGCTGGGTTTATTTTTAATGGTCAGTCAGCTGACTGTGTTGAGTGTTTTCTGGCTTAGATCATTCAAGTTCATTCAGATCATGTTCCAATTTATTGGTATTTAGCTCAAGAAGAAAATATCATTATTTTATATTAATGTATATTATCATTGTCATTTATCTGAGGGCCCACTTGCAATACAATCACAGACTAACCGGTGGGCCCTGTCCCACAGGTTGGCAATCACTGTGACTCTACTAATATAAACTGAGGGGTGACTTCCCGGGGAAAATGTAAAAATGGACTTTGGGTGTTCGCAGTGAAGGATGTCCTTGTGCACAGTAAACGTAACTGGTACCACATACTAGGGGAGATGACGCCCTCTGTGGATTCAGGTCATCAGGCTGAGCAAAGAGAAAGAAGAGAGGGGGGACAAAGTGAGAATTACAGTATACCGGTACAGAAAAGCTTGTATTCTCGTGCATAATTTGATGTATCTACGGTACATTGCATGATTGCATATTGATGGTGAATGAATGGTGTTGTGGTTCTATTGAAATGGAGAAATTGTCAGTGCCGGTACAAAGGTCTGCCATTTATGGAAGCGGAGCCATAATGAAAAGCTTCCTTCTGTTCTGCTAAATGGTGTCCATTTCCCCAAGGCCCACATGGGTCTGTTCATATTGTTGTCCTCACTGACATGTCCAGTACAAGTGAGTACTTGCACGGTACACTGTAATTCGTCTGCACTGAGGCCAGCAACACAGAAACAGAATAATTGAAATAGTTCTCTTTAGGATCCTCCTTAATTAATTTTTGCCACAGCAGGTTTTTTTCCCCCCAATCAACTTATTATGCGAAACAACCCTCATCAAAACGTGCCACAGTCCATTTGGTTTTCTGCTGTTGTAGGCATTGCGCGTTGATGAGTGCAATAAATTACGCCCTTAATGTATTCCGTTCCATTATAGACGTGACCTCCATGGGAAAAGTGCACAGACCAAATAAACTTGGCATTGAATTAAACGTAATTCGGGAAGCGGCAGCTTTGAGAAGACTCTGCCCAGCCCTGGGCAATCCGTTAGTTCCCACCACTTCTCAAGTGTAAAATTGTGCATACTATAACTCAATTACAAATAAACATAGGAGAGGAAAACACATGTGCCGTCCAACGCCTTAAGGACGGAACAAAATTCCCACACCATACCCTTTGATGTGTGCGCGGAATTGCGCCTCTCGCCTCCTACAGCTGTCAGCTCTGTTGTCCATATGAGGATGATTGCTTTGGACAGAACATGAAGTCTTGTCCACAGAAAAAAAATGTCCACCGCAAGTATAAAGTATAACAGGCCCGCCGGCGGCCACATGAAAAGCTAAGAGGGAGCAGAAGGATTTTGTTCCACGGAGGACTTTATTTTTGGTGTGGTGGCATATAGTGGCTGCAAAACCCATTACAATGAGACGTTGTTTCTGACAGGAAAGGAAATGATACTTCTCTGGGTTTGTTGGTCAAGAAATAGTTTGTGGAGCGGTCGTTCTCCACCTTTTCTGGAGCAGGGCCCACTTGAAAATGTCAACAGGCCCACATTACTTAAGTTAACTCTTAAGTGAAGTTGATTTAAAATTGTATGGAAGAAGTAGTATAGTTAATTGGAGTAACTCACACAATGGAAGGTCAAGTTGCTTTGGCTGCAGCTTCCAAGAGTTCTCACCCACATTGGCCACGTCCAATGTGGTATAATTTTTAAGCTACTACTTGTCTGAGTCACAATGAAAACAAAATGTTCAATTTTTTAAAGACGAAATTGCGGTGTCATTTACAAATATACAGTATATTAACTAGGGCTGTTGAATGATTCAACTTTTTAATCAGATTAATCACAGCTTCAAAATGAACTAATCATGATTAATCAACATTCAAACTATGTCCAAAATACACCATGTTTTTCTGTACAGGATTTGAACATTTAAAAAAGAAAAATAATCTGGGGAAAAAAGATCTGTGTAATGTTTTAAATATTTATCAAAAGACATGATCTACAAACCCCCAATGCTTGTAGATTCCTCCAGCTATACTCTATGGCTCTGGCTTCAGGTATACACACAGCTACTGTATATGTCTCCGTAAAACTGTGCTTTACATGTTTCAATGAGAAAATGCTCAGTGGGTTGATTCAGTTTGCATTTGTGTTAATTGTGTTAAAATGTAATCAGATTAAAATGAATTAATGCCATTAACTTTTTTTTTTAATATTAACATTATGTTAACAATAAACATACAAATCTTAGTGTTTGCAACTATTTGGTGGCACACTTGCAATGCCCTCGTGGGCCTCCATTGGGCACTGGCCCACAGGTTGAGAACCTCGACATCTTCCCGTTTGCACACATCTGCTGTGGTCCCACTCACCTCTTAGAAGCATGCAGTGACAGCAACTTGACATTTCGACGTGAGTTTTACCGATATGCTCAGATTAATTAATTCTTGCTCCATAAAATTGAAAATCAACTTCGCTTTCCCCTCTCGGACTCCAGTGCCAAGTATAACATCAGCGCAGCTCAGCTAAAGTGATGACAGCAGTCATAATTTAACTGTGTTTGGCTACTTGCATTACAGAAAGTGCCTGACTCTAGCTTTTCATAGCTTTCATCATTGAGATTTGGTTCGTTTTCAAGCATTGAGTCATGCAGATTTATTAGACTGTCGACTGGCAGAAGTCAGTGGTATAATGTAACATGTACAGGAACTGTTATGATAGTTAAAATTGCCAGTGCTGTACTAGTTTCCAACGTCAGCAGTATGTCTTGCAAAAACTTTGACATACAGTAGCATCAATAGGTCAACTACAGGATACTTTATTACATACGATTATACGACCATTACAATTGAAACCATGCATGTAAAAAGTGCACTCTTTTACCTGTCCATCTGTGATCTGTTTACTGGCGCAGTCCTCTCCTGCGGCAGGTCCTGAACAGTCCAGGGCATGTGAGAGCAGGCCCGCCTGCAGGCAGAGCAAGCACAACCATATAGTAAGCCCCATGATCCAGGCAGTCAGCAGTGAACGCAGTGGTCCCGGCCCCCGTCGCCGCCCTGCTTTATACGCTCGGTCTTGGCTAATGGGGACCAGATGCAACGGGAATGGGAGGCCATGCCAGCATCACACAGACAAACAGCCCACCGCAAGCCCGGCGCTCTGCGCCAGCACGCGGCCTGCGGTCTGTGCAGAAACATGTCAGACATCTGAAGGGCCTCCCCCAAAAACCGCCCCCAAGTCCTCCCCCTCCTCCACCCCCACATCAACGCAGGGGTATGGGGTATGAGGGTCATTTTCCACTTATGCCTGCGCCGTAACTTCTGCCAGATCCTGCAGTGAGAGTGTGTTCTGTGTGTGTGTGTGTGTGTGTGTGTGTGTGTGTGTGTGTGTGTGTGTGTGTGTGTGTGTGTGTGTGTGTGTGTGTGTGTGTGTGCGTGCGCGTGTGCGTGTGTGACAGAGAGAGGCATGTGTGTTTGTGTCTGAGAGAGAGAGAGAGAGAGAGAGAGAGAGAGAGAGAGAGAGAGGAGAGAGAGAGAGGAGGGAGGGAGAGAGAGGGTGGTGGGTGGGAGGGGGGTTGAAAGAGATGTTATGTGATTCAGTGAGTGAAAATTGAAACCTCTTGTTGACAATAAATGAAAATGGAAAACCCTGAAGAAGTTTT
Source organism: Benthosema pterotum (assembly GCA_039105355.1). Lineage (NCBI taxonomy): Eukaryota > Metazoa > Chordata > Actinopteri > Myctophiformes > Myctophidae > Benthosema > Benthosema pterotum. The sequence continues at coordinate 20,974,492 of CM076982.1, forward strand.
GCATAATGCATTCGGCTCATTTGCCCCTTAATGTCCCTGAGCCTGAGGCTGGAGATGAGTGCCTCTTTGAACGTTCACTTCACGTACCTGTGTTTACCCTTCAGCTCTTCCACTGATGCAAACACTCCAGCCGTCAGCACTTTTGAATTATAGTAATTATACCTTTTTTTCCGAGTAAACTTAGAATACAAGAGCAACTCACACTGCTCAGCGTTCAGAGTAATGCTGAGTGAGCCATGGCACATTGCACACGTCTTAACTCAAATTTCCAGATGTCAGCTACTGTACCCAAAATCCAGTCGGACGCACAGTGTGCTGGTGTGTGCGCGTAGTTGGACCCACTGCCAATGGATAGCTGAGAAAAGTCAATATTTTGTGGGACATTTGTGTATTGTTTTGACAGGCCGATTTCGAGGCTCCAGATCGAGAAGGAACACGTCTGTGTGAACATTTGTTTGGCTCGTAAAACAAAACATGCCGTGACTAATACATCTCTCGACGAGGGAAGCCAGCGATGAATAGGCAGCCTGTACAAAGGTGTATTAATGAGTGGAAATACTGAGAGAGAGCGTGTGTGTGTGTGTGTTAGAGAGAGAGAGAGAGAGAGAGAGAGAGAGAGAGAGAGAGAGAGAGAGATGCTCACTATGACTTTGAGCCTCAAGAAATTGTCTTCCATCAGGATTAAAAACATCTGCTTCTGTGAAAAAGCAAATACTGTAGGGAAATTACAAAAAACCCAAAACATTTTGATGCAGTCCTATACCTATGGTTTTCAACCTTTTTTACACCCACTGTTTATTCTGCATTTTAGCCACGGACCACCATTTGATGTTAAGTTTAGTCTCTCAGAGTTTTGTCTCTCTCCAAAAGTAAGGGTTTTCAAGTTTTTGTCCACAATTTAGGAGAGATAACTGGCAAAATGTTGGTCAAAATAACAATTCTTCTACATTTACTAATTGTGTACACATAATTCAACTCTTGAGAGCGTAAAAGGATACCAAATGAATCCGCAAGGGTTTTATTTTACAATCTCAAAAATTACAGATCTATATGGGTCCATTTGGTTACCAACGGTCCATCATTTAGCTGGGGACCACCTCCTCTCCAGCAGGGGCCCTCCTCTCAGCGGCCACTGGTGGTCTCCGGACCACTGGTTGAAAACCACTGTTCTATACCATTTTACTATCCCCTACCATGAATGTGGATTCCCCATCTTATGTGACAAATTTGGAGAAGGAATTTAGAAAAGCATCTTAAACGATTTCCAACGTGTGCAGGGGGAGCTAGGGTAACAGACAGTGGTTAGTCATCATCTCACATAGGCGAGAACATTCCGCTTCTGGATGTGAATGGGCTGTTGTTGCACATGTGGAGTTTTCACCAAGACTACTGGCAAGACAGCTGGAGGCTGATGTTCCATTTGGTCTGAGTCTGATGCACATTGTTTATTCACCGGGAGCTTATATGGAGACAAGCAAGAGAAAGAAAAATGGCTGTAGTTCAGGAAGGCCTGCTTTCATTGGCAGGACACACGAAAGGACCGGAGTCTACAAAATGGACAAACAAGTTGGACTAACCAAATCTATTTACTTTATATTTACTTTAACATTACTCTTGAGGTTGATTTTTCTTTTTTATAAAAAAAAAAAAACTCAATATTTGAACTGCATCTTATTTATTCAAGTGCCTCAGTTCATATTATCAAGAGCAACTATCATAAACTCAGAGAGTGTAAATGAACCATTAACCCAATCACTGTTGTGATATTCGTGCATTTGAAGTTGCATCTTATTTACTCAAGTCCTTCACGTCACATTATAAAGAGCAACTACTGTATGCATTATTTAGCTCTGAGAATGTAAATGAACAAATTAAACCACATCACCTCTACACCAAATCTCTCAGATTATAGGACAGGGGTTCAGGTGGTTAAATTATCCTCTATTGCCCAGCTATATCTTGAGTCACATGTCCGTCACCCCTGTCTTGACTCTGATTCTTTGTGACAGGCAACTCGTTGACCTTGTGGGGAAATGGAAGGGCCTTTCTCCTTCTCATAACACCTCATCTGCTCTGTCTGCTGATGTTGTCACACTGTGTGTGTGTGTGTGTGTGTGTGTGTGTGTGTGTGTGCGTGTGCGTGTGCGTGTGCGTGTGCGTGTGCGTGTGCGTGTGTGTGTGTGTGTGTGTGTGTGTGTGTGTGTGTGTGTGTGTGTGTGTGTGTGTGTGTGTGTGAGAGAAGTCATTTGTGACACGACGATCTTGGAACAGTCAGGATCTTGGTGTGTGTATCCGAGAGCACCCCAGGCTCACTGTGAATGATTATCTTTGTTGATTATGACACGATGACCAGTGACTCGCACTCACAGCTCGTATTGACGAATGTGGTTGGATAATAAGTCCAACAGTTGTGAACGTTGGACCCTCAACATTGGCTCGCTGCATGGCTAATTCAGCCCATTGCTTAATTGAAACGTATTTGTGTCTGCAGGGCACGGATGTAATGGGATTTGCACTTTGCACTTGGTTTGCCATCTCAAGAGTGAGTCACAGAGGAAAAGCCATACACTTGTCGTCTCCCCCAGCCTGTGTCAAATGGATGGTGTTGGCTCATAAGTGACTACAGCAGGATGTGGGTTTACAGTGCAATCTCACTGAAAGCGGAAAACAACCAAGTGGATATGAATCTGCCACTTAAAACCCGATCCGCGCCGAACACGACAACGGTGCTCTGCTCCATGCTGTATGCCACAGCTCTGGCCACGGCTTTCGGTTAAAAACCCTTATTTTGAAGCGCCAGATTGCCGAAACCGGTCATGTATTGACATCATGGTGTTTCTGGTGTATTGACCATTCTGTCCACTAACCCTCTATGCAATAATCACCGGGTCACATGTCCAGTCCCTGTTCTTTTTACCCATGTAAGCGACATTCAGGGGCTGTTTCTGAGATAATGCCTTTTGAATGCATGGGATAGAATGGGTGCAAGTGCAGCAGTTTTTCCAAAATGGCCTCACCCATTCTGTCGCCCTACAGGTCGGCAGGCAGTGGGTTAGGGCATGGAGAGATGGTTCCTGTATCACTTGTGTGTGTGCATGTTAGGGCCTGAGTACTGTTAAAAAGTCTTATAAGACTTATGGCTTAGGGGCATAGTGACTGGATGGTATCCAAAAGGTTGCCAGTTTGAACCTGGGCTCCCCCAGAGTGTGGATGTGTACCTGAGCAAAACACTTAAACCACTAATTGCTCCTGATGTGCTGGTTGGTAGCTTGCATGGTTTCCGCCGACATTGGTGTGTGAATTGGTGAATGGAAGCACCAAGAAGCACCATTTATCGTGATCTTGAAAATCGTGAAAGTCTGAAATTATTTTTGATTTATTTGAAGTTTATATCACCCCATGTCTAGTTTATATCTCTGTATTTAGGCTGTAAGTGTGTGCTAAGTAAGCAAGCAGCTTTAGGCCAGTTATGTGGCTGCGTATTTACTTAGCAGTTTGAGGCCATAAATATGAGAGGGCTGCTGATGACGGAAAGCGAGCTTGTGTTGTTACAGCCAACAGGCTCCCTGGTGCATCTGTGTAATGCTTTGCCATCCAGCCCTCTGTTTGGCATGCCAAGCTGCCAGACACTGAAGAGCACCAGCCATCTGCTCTGTATACGTCTGTGTGTACTGTGCAACATGATGTGTGCATACATGTGTGTTGTCTTGTGTGTGTGTGAGCGTGTGAGCGTGCGTGTGTAAGTCACTTATATTTTTATACTTGTGAGGACCACATGTGTCCCCACAAATATAGCAGGTTACAAATAATATTTGTACAGTCGGTTACAAAAATGGAAGTGCAGGTATATTTGGTATAATTATTTGAGTTAGGATTAATAGAGGTTGGGTTTAGGGTTTAGATTTAGATTTATGCTTGGTTTAGATTTAGTAGCAAGCTGCTCTTATGTCCCTCATCCTGTTTGTACCTTTAGGCTTCATCGACATACATGTTTCTTGGACCAGCTCCTGAATATATAAATTACTGTAACTGGTGTATCTACTAAATAGGCTGCTGCTGTGTGGAGGTGGATGGGGTTTGGTGGTGCTCCTTGATGCATCCTCTGATGCATCCATGTGCAAGCAGAGGGGTCTGATTCCAAATCAATACCACCTCTAAAGTGCTTTATCACTTTTCTCGCCCCCCAGCTAAGTCGCTGTGGTAAGAGCTTATTGAAGTGAGCCAGAGAGACGTGCTGCCGCAGAAAGTGCCCGTTCGTTTCTGTCCACTCAGGTGGGAAAACAGTAGCCGATGCACGAATGGGAAAAAATGTGGAATAAGCCGAGATGTGCGTTTTTGTCATTGACAAAGGAGATTTTGTCATCTGTATGTCCTCTTCCATTTCAACTTCGATTTCCGTTAGTGCTTCTGAGCTAGTCGAAAGAATTAGTATGCTCGGGCCGAGGGAACACTCATTAGACTTAAGTCTTGGAGTGAATCTTAAATCCGTCATCAATTACTGGTGTTCATTCATCTTTAATCTAGTGTCTGCACCAGCCGCAGCACCAAGAACGTTTAGATGAATTAAAGGTCGTCTTCAAATCATAAAAGTCTTCATGCCGTCTTAAAACAGACAGAAATTCATCTGAGCTCCAAATGTAGTCTTTTTTATGTGTCCACAAATCGTTTTAGACAATAGGCAATTAGAAATGAATCACAATTTAATTCACGGAGGGCATTGATGTCGCCCAGCAGGCGTAAAGAAATAGATATATTCTCTCTCTCTCTCAAACACGCACAATCAACAGTTTTGACTTTCATCTCAGTCAACAACAAAGAGAACAATCTATAATTGCAGAGCAACGCCATCCTAGCCGTCACAACATTGGCTGGCTTTGTTTACAAGGTGATTCTACAGGTTCTATGAAGAGCTTCAGTCTGGCTTTGAAATTCCTAGTCTGTCTGAACCTCTAAACAAACATATACAAAAGAGCTTGTCTATAAACACTGGAGTCGAGCAAATATCTAGTTTGAGTCATCATAGGCTACGATAAAAAGGTTTTCCATTTCTAAGTCAAACCCTTTTTAAGACTATACAGTGGTATGTGAAAACACATATACTACTATGGCTAAGTTACATTGTATGGAACAGTACCTTTAAGCAGACAATCATAATCAAATTGTTTTTAGATCTAACTTATCAGTTAATTATTCTGCATAATGAATGTTGGCCTCTGTTCATTCATCCAGAATGCTATGAGAATGGCAGGCATGTTGTGCGTCACGCCTTCTCACTATCTCTCATTTATAACCCATCCTCTCTCCACTCGTCGCCATGGCAGCTGGAGTTGAAGGAAAACAATGACACTGAAGGTGGAAGCCTTTGACGAGAGAGAGAGAGAGAGAGAGAGAGAAAGGGAGAGAGAGAGAGACAGACTGTAATATCTTGTCTCCTTGGAGAGTCAGGGTGTGAGCAATGGGCAAAGAAAACCAAAAGTGTGTGTGTGTGTGTGTGTGTGTGTGTGTGTGTGTGTGTGTGTGTGTGTGTGTGTGTGTGTGTGTGTGTGTGTGTGTGTGTGCGTGTGCGTGTGTGCGCGCGTGTGTGTGTGTGTGTGCGTGTGTGTGTGTGTGTGTGTGTGTGTGTGTGTGTGCGCGCGCACGGGACTGTGGTGTTGTGCACATTATACCCATTTGTACTTTAACGGATGTGAGCAGTGGGTGAAGAATACCAACAATATTTTCTGTGCGTGAATGTGCATAATGCTTTTCTGTGCATGCATACATGTGTGTGTTGGTGAGCATGTGCACACATACGCGCGTGTGTGTGTGTGTGTGTGTGTGTGTGTGTGTGTGTGTGTGTGTGTGTGTGTGTGTGTGTGTGTGTGTGTGTGTGTGTGTGTGTGTGTGTGTGTGTGTGTGTGTGTGTGTGTGTGTGTGTGTGTGTGTGTGTGTGTGTGCGTGCAATTGTCTGCATCAGTCAGAAAGGAAATGTAATTGCTTGTGGCCTTCTGGGACATGTTTAATGGAATGAATGGAATCTGAAATGACATTCTAGAATTTCACAGGAAAAAGGAGGACATAGGAACAGTGAGTTTTTTTGTCACATCAATGTTGTGCTGATAGTTAACAGGCTGCTGGACGAAATTAGGTAGCCTTTTTATTGACCTTACATATTGTCTATGTATACATATACATTCATGAATCCATTGCTGACCGACTGTCAGCATTGGTTTATGCTTGACCCTACCATATGGCAAAGAAATGTGACTATGGACAAAAAATGTCAACTTTTCTAATTCTTTAATTAGCATGTGAATCTGAAACTAGAGATTTCATTATATTGATTCCATTCCAAGCATTATCGTTGTACACAAAAAAAGAAGAAAAAAAAAACACACTCTTGGGCTAAAAACGTCCATAGTCGTCATAACGAACATGATGAGATCAGCACAAATATGATGAGGTCAGCATTCTGGGCACATTGTTTTTAGCCAAAGGAAGGAGTGTTTTTGTGCAAAACTAATGCTTGGAAGATTACCAACATTTCCAAAACAAAATGCCTTCTTCAGAGTATGACACAAAGCTAAACACTGGGTATGCAACGCCTGCATATTACTCAGCCTCTGATTGGAGATTTGGAGAACAGACCAGCTTGGGACAGTCACACACTGCAGTACCAGGTCTCTGCTTGTCTCTGATGATGCTTTGATTGTATGACATCACAACAAGCAAACACCCCCTGTTAGTGTACCCTAAGTCAAATACCTTGTACCTCTTTGTACCTCTTTTGGTTGTTCTTTCCCCTTTTCTTTTTAGAACAACATTGATTTAGACATGTGCATGCAAGCTTCAAAACACATTAACCTTTTGGCTGCATGACTAGTGGATTAGTGGTTTTCTCTCAAACCCGCATTTTCTTTTAAATAAGGTTTGGTGTGGATTTCCATATACAGTACAATCTGGAATGGCAAAACGAAAATCTGAAATTGAAAAATATTTTTTTTAAAGGACCACTTCACCATTTCTTTACCTAGCTTCATATAATTGGTCCTCTAACGTTCATGATAAAATAATAGTATCATTTTCTACTGGGTCTGTGTCTCATAGAAAAGTTGCGGGCAACCCAGAAAGGGCTCCACACCTAAGTACGACAGGCCATAAAATACACCCACCATGCGCATCATCCTTAGGCAGACTTTTTTAAACAATATTTTTGGAAGGATTCATATTTTTATTTTATTATCCCAAGAACGTCTTCCAGTTTCACATTGCAGCCTGTAGTTTAGTGTATATTCCCCATGAAGGAACACACACATACATAAAAACACACACCAAACACCTGTGTTTCCGAGACTATAGGTTTCAGCCATCCTGTGGTACAGTGATGCGCATGTCTTCAGAACGCATGTCTTACCTGCAGTACAGTACAGGTGCATTCATTCATTTTCTCTTCATTTGTTTAAATTCATTTTTATTTCATGTCATTATTCTTGGTTCATGTAGATTTCTGAAGGGCCATACCGCAGCCATATTTCTTCAAAACATTCCCCTTTAATTACTTCATATTTCACATTTCTTAACACTTTATCTATGGTCATTAAAATGTTGCAGGATTAACTGAATATTTTACTCAGTGTTGGTTAAAACCAACTGAAGCCCTATAACATTTCTGGGTAATGCTTGTCAAAAATAGCTGAGAGGTTGTAAATCTGCTATTTCCGTAAACTGATTTGGTCTAGGCCTATTTTTTTCCCCTCAATAATATTTATATTATATTTATTGATTTCTGCATTTTTAAGGCAGACAAACAGCAAAAGACACAGGCAGTTCAGCTCAGACATGTTGTGAAACGCCATGCATTGCATTATTATTTTATGCCATTCTTCCTTTGTTGTTTCTCTAAAATCAGAGTTTGTACTCAACATAGGGTTGAGATCAAACTCCATATCCTGCATGTCTCATTCTATTGTTGCAGAACATCCAACCAGTATTGTTTAATCTTATGACATGACCATATACAATGAATATAATTTCCCTCCTCAATTTTACACTAAAGACATAGAGGAGATAGAATTCACTATAGACCTGCCTATCTAACTGGCAATGTGACGAGTCGACTAAGCCGGAAATGTGATGGCATTGCCGCTGGCAATGCAGACACAGGTGATTGCATACACTCCTTCTAACAGTCGGGGTGCAGAGCACTAGTGTTTTAAAGTGAAATTCCCCTTTAAGGCATTAAAAACAACTTGTTAGAAGGGGCTCGGGTCACTGATTCTAGAGTAGCATTCCTCCAGTAGGATAGTCTGAGAGGCGTATTAAGCACAGACCAGACGTCCCACAGGAATGTCTGACTGCATGACCACTGGCTGCCGGACATTTAGACATGACCATATTTCCCAACCATATTCTGCAAAGTAGAAGCGCGACCCTGCGATGAAGCTACACTGCCTTGTTAATTGCTCAGTAAGCCCACCACGCAGTATCTAAAAGTAGAAACTACAGAAACATGTGGAATAGAGGAATGTTGGTGCATGCAGTTGACCAGTCGGAATTCGCATCTCCGGCGCCCCTGCCCCCCCCGCCCCATCCCACACAATAATTTTAATGGCTATAGCTGAGTTGTGAGTGTAGTGTAGCAGAACTAGAGGGGGCATAAGATAGTTGTTTGGCCTAATGCGTGCGGTTTTCCCCCTGCTCTTGCTTTAAGTCATTACCCAGTCTGAAGGACTATTAGCCCATGTTTATTAGCGGTAACGGGGGAAATGGCTGCCCCACTCCCTTCCGCCGCGGAGGCTCCATCCACCCCAGGGATTATCTCAAAACACAATTATCAAACCTAAAAACACCAAAATGTGAAACAGGTTTCCCTCCCTCCTCCCTCTCTCTCCCTCCCTCTATCTCTGGGCCCCTGTTAAGTTCAGCGTAATGCTTGACATGACTCACAGCTTTTGTTTAGCGGCGTTTGTTGATGTTTTCATTTCAACAACGGTGCAGTGGCCACTTGTGGATAATCTGTCACGTTGAGTAGGCAGCCAGGCTTCACCTCTTCTGTCGTCAAACAAACCCACAAATACGTAAATGTGTGTCTCACAGGAATAGTTAGAGCACTGACCGACTGAGAATATACTGTAGACAGTTGTAGTTGTGCAGGAGAGATGCATTGCTCACCATGATCATGCTTGTAGGCGGGAGAGAGAGAGGGGGAGAAGAGAGGAGGGGTCAAGTAAAGGATGCTTGACACACATCGAGGAGAGCTTACGGAAGGGATCCAAAATCAATACAGTGATTACATCTCCTCTGAGGAAATTTCAAGCCAGTCATGTATTTTTTTTTTCTAATTGTCTGCTAATAATGTGTGTGGGAGAGAACAAGACGGTGTGTTTAGCAAGAATGTGTTGTGGGTTGAAGTTAAACTTCTTACTCATTGCAGCATAACCACTTGTGGTTTACAGGGTTAATCCTGGATCATTCAACTAAATAGAGGCCAGGCTTTCACTGCTATGAGAACACACTTATTTACGATGTACAGTATGTGTTCTCACACACAATGTTGACTTGTGATATGCCCCAGTAGGGTTATTATAGGCACTGAGAGCAAGTCTGAAATTTTCTTAGACAGAAAAGAGACAATTTATTGGTCGTTACTGGCTAATCTTAAGCGGTCCCTGGCCATCTCAAATCTAGACATAAAAGAATTCTATGTTATGGATCTTAAAACAATGTTCCCTTAGTTATAAGAAACTCAGTGGATGGTTTTAAGAAGCTGTTAAAACAGACTTTACTTCATTTTTAATGGCCGTGGGTAGCGATTCAGGATCCGGAGTCTGGCTACTGACTGGCCTACCTTGTGCAACCGATGCAGTTTTCATATCCAATGCCATTTCGACCCCCGCACTGTGTAGTGAATGTAATATCCTTGCTGCCATTTGTGCAGCCATGGGTGGCTGTGTTGTTTTTTTGGCTTACACATGGTTGCATGTTGGATTCTTGCACCAAAATAGCAGATCTACAAGCTCACAACACTATTTTGTAATTTGCTTCAAAATGAGTTGTGGTTAAACACATAGTTGACTCTGGCTATATAGATACAGTGTCCAAAGGTATTATCACTTAAAGTATATGCCTTGCAATCTTCTATCCTCAAATTGTGATAATTCATTACCAGAATTTTAGATCAAGGTGACATCAGCCTTCATCAAAGCAAATGGGATTTTCATTATCACTGCTATGTTTTAGTCATGGTTGTTGGCGCTAATGAAGAGCATTGCGGTTCCGTTCACTCTCATTTCATTATGAGTCAACTCAATTCCAAAGCAGACCATGGGGGTAATTGTTTTGATTAGAGGCTTTCATTTTGATATGAACAATAATGTTTTGATGCTGGAGCAGGGGGTTTTGTGATGGGAATTATCCTTGCAAATGTAGATTTGCTATTTTCACATGGCCGACGTAGGGCTGAAGTGGTGTGGTTTTCTAATAAAAAAACAACAACAACAACTAAAAAGTAACTATTAGTAACAATAAAGGTAACAAATGCTAATACTATGTATTATATAAGTTGGGAACAAGATTGTACCTAGAAAATATGATGCTGGCATTCAAAGCAACTAGAGGTCACAATTAAGTCTGATTGCACCCTACAAACCCTACCGGGCACCTCGATTAGCTGACACAGGGAAGGTGGAAGTATGCTTGCTAAAAACGCTGCAACAAACGCTCCACACGCCCCAAACTCTGCTCCCTCCTGTCTTCAGCACTATGGAATGCACTTCCCATTGCAATCAGATCTGCAGATTCGCTCCCAATCTTGTGCTGCAATCTGAAATCGCACCTCTTCAGAATCCATTGAAGCCTGTAGCACTTGCAGTAGTACCCTAGCCACGACCTCCTACATGTCTATGCAAAAGCTCGACTGTATGTATCTTAGATAGCATTTTATGTAGACTTAGCTAGTAGTTGTTTGTATGTTTCTAGTTTGTATTTTGTATGTATATAATGTATTCCCTTGGTTTTGTTTTGTTCATGTTTAATAATCTAGAATAAGTATCTGTAATCTAGTAATGAGTATCTGCTAAATGCCTAAATTTTATGATGCATTTGCAACCTCTGCGTGCTTCAACACAATTGCAAGCTTGCATACAACAAGGCACTGCTGGGCGATGGATTATACCGACAGCTGGTGTTGCCTGGTGGTCCCTCCCAGCAGCTACCAGCGGGAAGAGAGGAAGTTAGACTAGTCCTTCTAGCGGTGTGTCCATTCGCTGTCAGAACAACAGTGGGTGGATATTGGGCCCATGCGATCAGCCATGCTGCAGAGAGTGGATTGGGAAATACAGTAGTTTCCTCTCCAGCTTGGGACATACCCACAGACTGGTTGTTGGAAGGAGTTTTTGAACTTAGGATGTCTACACTACTCCTTGTACCAGTGAAACTGTACAGTTTCAATGAAACTGGAAAAATACAGTAAGGCAGGGGTTTTCAACCTTTTTCATAACAGGGCCCACTATTTATTCGGCATTTAACCATGCACCACCATCTGATGTTGCATTTAGTCTCATGGACCCAAAACTAAGGATTGTCCTGTTAACCACTCTTTTAAGCCACTAACAATCCAGTATTTGAACACATGAATTGAAAAAGTGGTAGAACTAAGGATTTTCTAGTTTGTGTCCACAATTTATGAGATAACTGGCACTTTATGGCACTTTTATAACTTTATGAGATAACTGAGATAATGTAGATTCTTGAAAATGAAGTATTTCAGATGTTTAAATATAATTTAACTCTTGATAGTGTAAAATGAAATCATGTGGACCCGAGAGGGTCGATTTGGTTTCATTTTACGACCTCAAGAGTTACAGATCTATAAAGGTTCATTCAGTTACAGTTAACAGTACATCATTTAGCTGGGGACCACCTGGAATCCTCTCAGCAACCCGGACCACTGGTTGAAAACCAAAGCAATAAGGGGCCATAGGTCCCTCATTGCCGTTCAAAATTGTCCCCAAGTCCAATAAATCGACTTACTTTCTTTACACCACTGATGTAAGTATATTGTTGTGTCCAAATGCAATGTAGCTTTCATAGACCTTTATTCACAGCTCAGGCATCTACTGTATCATAACAATATATATTCTTAGCTGTGAGGATGTCATTATTACCTCTTCTGGTGATTACCATGTCCTTAATGAAGATATTTGGCAATTCACTCTCAGTTTAGATGAGTTTATGAAAACTGGGTTAGGGCTAATGATTGGGTTGTGAAAAGACACTGGCATGAGCATTCACAAGAAAATAGTTATTTATCTGGCTTCCTAATTACCATACTCAGCAGAAGCCCCAATAAGGCAACACACAAATTACAACCTAACCCCAGCTTCCTTGAATACACCACATACACCACTGGCACAGCAGTGGCTCAGAAAAGTTATTGGTTCAATGCTGGGCTCCCCTAGTTAATGTTGAAATGTCTGAGTTTCTGAGTCCCTGCAACAGGTTGCTACTTGGCATGGTATCCACTGCTACCAGTGTATGAATGTGTATGTGAATGGGTGAATGCAAAGCACAATCATTCTAAAATGCCTTGCACAAAGGCACTATATGCACTATTTACCATTCATCACCAAGACATCACTTTTATGCACTGTATATGTGCTTGCACAACGGAAATCTTATCCTATGTGTTTCATAACAAACAGACATGCGTTGGCGGTGTGACATAGGTGTGAGGGCACCTTGTCAAAATAGCAGATGGACAAGCTCACAACTCATCGCATGAGCATTTAACGTCATTGCTGTGTTCATTTTGCTGGAGACTCACTCTCCACTTTGAGAAGTCTGCTGCTCACAGTGTGAAGACTGCATTATACTGTATTTATTTACTGAAGGCAGCAAGTAATATTGTGAAACACAAGGAGTGATTATTTAGGGCTATATGTGCCTGGGAATGATTCATTACTGCTGTTTGGCCTATAGGCTAGAGTACACACATTAATTATTTGTAGTTAATCAGGATGCAGTGATAAGGAAAATACCAATATGCATTATTAATGGTTTTGCTTTTTGCCTGTATTCTTGAATGCTAGCTGATAAGAACTGTATGGCTTACAAACTTTCCTTTATGGTTTACAAAATCATAAATCAATTCTGTGTTGTTAATATTTATTATGATTTTGCAACAAAATATGCAGTTTTGAAGTGTGACATTTCAAAGGTTCGCATGCACAGCAGGCTGTGGGGTCTTGGGAAAATGGGACCCATTAAAGGCCAATATTCAGGCTGTGGAACTAATCTATTAACACCCCCCCATCCACACGCGCACGCACACACACACACACACACACACACACACACACACACACACACACACACACACACACACACACACACACACACACACACACACACACACACACACACACACACACACACACACACACTATACTCTATTTCTACACAAGTTCAACATTTTGCACGTTCGTGCCCTGTGAAAGCACTCCCACAGGTACACTTTCGAGGCCCCTCGATATACGATTCCAATTTCATCCTCTGCAGCAGGGTTGAAAACATAATCTCCAACCCCAGCCTTCAGCCTACTGGACATAATTAGGTATTACATAGGTTATGGCCTGTCGGGCATACCTAAGAGCAAAAAATAAACCATATAGACTCTGTCTACTACAACTTCAGAAACTCCTGCAGCATGTGACAGGGATAAAGGAACCAGAATGTATGGGTTGCTATCCTTATTCACTGTAATAATCCCACTTTAGCCATCATGGTTCCCCACTCACCCAGTAAGCTTTGGGGGCTCGACCAGGCTGTGAAGATAAGTCAAGTAGATACATGTCAAGGCATGAGATGCTACTGCTACTGGATGACAACATGGATATTGTCTTTGTTTCAAGCAGCTAGCTTCTTGGAGGTTGTGCAATCGATGTGAACACAGGATCTGCAGTTATTGTAAAAGATCAAAATAATGATCAGTATGAGAGTTGTTGAGTACAATTAAGCTGGTCAAATAACTGCAATTCAAATAAGGGACAGCTATCGGAAAAAGAAAACATGGGATCCACAGCATCCTTTTTAGTCTGGGAGGAACCTTGGCCAAAAAGTGTAGGAAAAAAATCGATACAGAGTCTGCAGACTACTTGAATTTAGCAGAATGTAGCCCTGCCTGTAGTCCAGAAACCTAATATCCCAATTGGCTTTGAATCCAGCTGGTTACACATACACAGACAGGTACATACCAGGACTAATAAATCATGATTAATTATTTAATTAGATAAATGACTCTCGCTCTTTCTCTATACCTCTCTCTTTGTCTCTGTCATTTTGTACTTGCATTACTTGTGTTAAACCTTTAATGCATGAATACTACACATTCATTAACTCAGTTAATCAACTGGTTCTCACAGTCCCACACACACAATGTCCACGGAAATGGAACATTGTTGAGTCTGAGATGTGCAGATACACCAACGATCTGCGGGTGACTGAACAGTGACCAAAGCTTTTAATACGCTTTGCTTGAATAAAGCTGTTCACTTAAAGGTTACAGTAGCAGCTTGTGACCAACAGATTGTTGTCAAGCATGTTCAGATGACTGGGAGACTCTGTGAGAGTTAATGAGTAACACCCGACTGCTACTGTATACCAACAGGCAAATCCTACCATGCATGCATCATGCCATCATCTTTGCATGTCCATGACAAAAGTTCTTATATGTTTTTGTCAAAGGATAAGGATGAAAATAGGTAGTACAAAACAGTGCTGCAGTACACACTGCAATATACACTGTGGGATTTTATCTACTGCATGTGGCTGAAAATGATGTTTATGTTATCTTACAGAAGATTGCTGACCATGCAACATTCCTGTATAGCAACTGCTTTTATTTTGGATCAGTGAATCAGTATCGTAACATTTTAAGTAAAAGTTTCCACTTAACTGGAGAAAATCAAACTGTAGTTTAACAGGGCAGACACCCATTACGACTAGCTCTACCACTCTGAGCATTGAACCATAATAAGTACATGCTCCTTAATATGCACCATTGAACTTCCACTATGCTACCGTATTGGAAAAAGTTATAGATTCGAATAATCCTTGACATTACTAGATGTCTACCTTCCAGCAATAATTCTCAAGGCCATATATTTTATGTTCCATAGCAGACCGATGTAGACCATAAAACAATGTATTCTGTCTGGATACATCCCTGTAGGCTATATGGCTTTATGTCAAATCGACCGGCTTCATTGGCAATGGTGTGCTCACATTTTGCTAAAAGATATGTTGTAAAGTTTAATTGATATTAATGTGCATTATAATTGCGAACGCAGTGAGAGAGATTACTATGTAAGCCAGGCAAAAATGTCTATGTGTTGCGACTGTGCGTGTATATGGGAAGCAAACAGTGTTCCTGTGTGCCAGTAGTGGCTTACTGGTATATTAGGACATATAGTATGTTAAAAAAAAACCTTCCTCTGAGACTATAAAGCGATATAGTTACAGAACATGGAGCAGAGTTCATTATATTTACAGAAAATAATTAGCATGGTGGCGCTATAACAGCCCACTTGTTTTGGCTTATAACTCATGAACCATAGGTCATAAAATCTAACAGAAAATAGTTTACCTCCTACAGAAAAAAAATCGGTACACATGATCTCTGTATACCAGGGGTTTTCAACCTTTTTGATAGCAGGGCCCACCATTTAGTCAGCCTTTCTAGCCACGGACCACCATTTGAGGACATTTTAGTCCCACAGACCACCAAAACTAAAGATGTATTTTTGCTTTTGTCCATCTTCTAGTTGTGCAGATTTGGGGCTAATTCAGATGATGCATATTTTAACTCTTGAGAGTGTAAAAATGAAACCAAATGGACCCGCAAGGATCCATTTGGTTTCATTTTTACGTTCTCAAGAGTTACATCTGGTTAACCAACTTAGCTGGGGACCACCTGTAACCCTCTCAGGGACCACTGGTGGTCCCCGGACCACCTGTTGAAAACCCCTGCTGTATACTAACAGGACAGGCAGAATTTTGATAGTCAGTATTGTTCGACTGTATAAGCCCTAGAATTTCTCACAGTGTCCCGATCTGCACTGCAATTGAAGTATAAATAGGACACTCCAAGTTATTCATTTTCTTATATCCTTTGTGTATCATCAAAGTGAAATTGGATGATCTACATTAAGCCATACTTAGTTAGTTACTTGTGCTATTTAGAATAAACATGATTTGCTCCATAATGTGCAATCTTTGTAAATCAGCCAACTAGTGCTGTCAGGTTTATCACCAACATTCTCTGAAGTATTGCTACAAAAAGTGCTCTGCTGGATGCTTGCCCTTTGCCACCTACTCAGCACTTATCCTTACGGGGTAACGAACACTGATACAGACAAGCCGTGGGATGGGCCTCTGGTGCTTTTGTATAGACTACATTAGCTCTGGGCCTCTGCCAGACCACAGGAGATGTAGCGTCCTCAGGCCTTCAAGAACAATTAAAGGTCAAGTTCAACCATTTATTGTACCATTACCGGCATGACGGAATTGAGTTTAGCAGCCTTCCACGAAAATAGATTCAACAGTGATGTCTCTTATTTCCTATTCTACTGTATGTGCTACAATTTTAAAATCACAATTCCAAACTCTCACACAAGACAAATATCCGAAACCGAAAGTGACTAAAGTGAACTGATTGACTCTCATCCCAACCCAGTCTCATGAGGTTTATGCGAGTATGCACGGCAGCAGGGAAGTGCCATTCCGTCCATAGTTGCCTACAATACGCAAAAATCTGTGCATAGATTGGGCTGCACATCCACCATGCCCCCATACTATCTTTAAAGAGAAAATTTCAGGTCAGGATAGGCATGTTTTGTGCCCAGCCTATATGTAGTTACTATAGCCCCTTTTGAGTACACCAAGGTATTATGTTATGTTTACTATGACCCCCTGCATGATAGGTGGCCAATGCCATTAACAACCTATGGAAGGCAAAAAATATATAGGCTAATACAAAAAAAAAAATAGTTTGACAGGCTACTTAAGCATGAGGTGTTTATTTCCTTATAGGTTATGCTATGGTTACATCATGGCGCTGGGTTACATACATATAAAGTGAACAAGAAAGTGGCACATGCTGATAGCCAGTGCCAATATAGGCTAGTTTAAGACATGGCAGGTTAAGACATATAACAAGCGTTTCAGTGGTTAAGCCTTCTTCGGGTTAAGGTTCATTAGCATCCAGCAGTTTCTACATGGTGGGTGGGCACCCTTAGGCCTACTCATCTTTTAAAACTCAGACAGGCATATTGAGTGCACCAAGCACTCAATATGCCTGCCTGAGTTCACAAAATTCCACATTCTGGCAAGTGTACTATATTGGTATAGGCTAGCACAGGCCTGTGCATCCTTGCCGGCAAGTCTTCCATAATTAATTCAGTGTGACTTCACTTCACCGTGTGAGTGAATGATGTGAATGGATATTTGTGAATGAATGAAATAAGCTTGTGCTCCGTCTGCGCCGCGGCCACTGGCTGCACGCGCGTACGTGCCGATGATGCACCGTCAGTTTGTAGAGCGCCGATTGGCTGGTTCTCAGCAGACTAGTGTCCCGGTACAGGGACGTGCAGAGAGTGTTTGAGGGGCAGGGGCTGAAATCCCGTTGGAGGGTGCCTTTTGACCCAAAATAGCGCGCGGCGCGTTGAGCTAATGTGCAAGCACTTCAGCTATTTTAGGGGCGCGCAACCCAGAACCCCTTAGCTCAGTGGTTTTCAACCTTTTTGATACCAGTGCCCACTATTCATTCAGATTTTGTGCCACTACGGACCACCATTTGATGACATTTTAGCCCCACAGACCCAAATGGATCCACAAGTGTCCATTTGGTTTCATTTTTACGCTCTCAAAGAGTTACACCTGGTTAAACAACTTTCCATCGTTTAGCTGGGGACCACCTGGTTCAAAAACACTGCCTTAGCTAGTTCAATGCAAATAAGAAAGGGCAGTTGTTGTTTTACAGGCGAGTAGTAACAACAATGCCCTTCCCTTTGATGCGCACGTCCCTGCTAGTGCCCAGGTGCCATCATCAGCATCCTGCTGCAGCCAGCGACGTGGAGCAGCATGATCACCGGGCGGAGGAGAGGAGAGGAGAGCGTTGCAGTAATCTGACTGCACTGTCTGTCTGCCCATTTTCTGACTGTCAGGAAAACAACAGGCTGCCTGCAGGAGGAGGACAACTAAAAAGGTCTTTCTTTCATCTGCTCTCACCTCAGACAGCCGCTCCACGTATATACACGCTGCGCCCCCTCCCTCCCTCCCTCTCTCCCTGCTCACTCCCTCCCCACGGCCGTAATACAAACCCCGTGACCACGTATACCTTCAATGGTGCCTGTCTAGCTTCCTTTTCTGTTTGTTTTTGGGGTTCAATAATAACAGAACAACGCGGGATAAGGGGGGGAAGAGGTACCGTATGGAGGAGGCGGGAGAGAGCAGGTGCCGCGGGAGTTTGCCAATTAAGAAGCGCGCCACATCAGTCCCGGTTTTTCCACATAGCGTTATTTCAAGAGACTGTCACTGGCGGTCATCCGGCGCCCACTGACACTGTGTAAGTGACTGGCATTACATATCAACTTGTTGTTTAGGCTTCTACGAATATCATACTCCTACTATATAGGCTACTATGCGAGTTGGATCTTGTATGTATGCAGATGATGATGATGATAGCCATGAACAAAACGCTCATAGCCTGCAGCCCTACAACCTGTTGCATGACTTAACGCATTCATACGAATGCCAGGTGTCCGACTTTTGTGGTTAGTCCGATTGTGGTTATTATACACAGGCATTTGGACACATACACGTGCTAGACTGCCATAATAAATACTCAATGTTTGTTCAGTGTGGTTCAGTGACAATGGTGATCATGGATGCAGATGCCTTTTCGCGACAGACGTGGCTGATGTTTTCATTTCAAACAGCCACGTTAACAGGCTGTTGTGAATGAACGGGACGAGCAGCGACGTGTAATGGTCTCAGCAGCTGCAGGACATTGCGGTATTTAGGGAGATATTTTTTTCGCTATAGGCTACCTTTCCTTGTCATAAGCTGTAAACACAACCCTAGAATCACAGCCGCCTTCATGTACTGTATAAGGCTTTGACTGCGCTTTTGTATTCAGTGAGTCATCTTCCCATTACCCCCTGGCCCCACCATTGCTGTGGGAAAGGAGTTACTGGCAGGTGCATTATGCCATTTAGGGTTATTTGCTAATGATTTATGATTTTGTTGTTGGTAGAATAGTCATTAAACGGTACAGTTTTGGTTCACAGCACCTGTACTGGAGAGCCTTTGAGAGGTTTCACCTCTCTGTGATTGAATAAACACTAAACAGGTTTTTTTTTTTTTTTTTTTTTTTTTTTTACATACTCCCATCATGCAGATATTGCTTGATAGAAATAATCATGTTTTTGATTGCATGATTTAAGTATTTATTAGGCCTACTTATAGGTACATTTCAAATGAAAGAACAAGAAGATCAGGTTTTACCTGACAAAAACAAAATCATCATCTACTATAAATGAAGCAAAAGGGAAAAACATACACTAGGGGGAATAGGTGAGGTGGGGACTCAGACTTTACAAGAGCCAGTTTCAAAATGCAGACATTACGTACAGTATGTGCCCTTTGAGAACTGTTTTGAAGGGTGACGTGTTCCACATTTTTGTGTTATAAGGTAGGGAGAGAAATGACTTTGGTCCCTTGTTTGTTGAACTCTCTCTGGTGTTGTGGGTATATGGACTTTGGAATAGACAGGTACAGGGGGGTATCATGGTGGTGTAGTGAATCTTGTGGACTACAACATTCATTGTAAGATACAGAACTGCATGATATTACTTGAATCAAAATTGTATTGAAATGTTCTTAAAGTGTAAGTCAAAAAGTGTGTGTGTGTGTGTGTGTGTGTGTGTGTGTGTGTGTGTGTGTGTGTGTGTGTGTGTGTGTGTGTGTGTGTGTGTGTGTGTGTGTGTGTGTGTGCGCACGCGTATGTCAGTGATAATATCCTCCCTGGCAGCCTCTTCAGTGTTGTTGACTGTAGACTGTAGAGTGCTAATTGGCCAATTGGTAGTGCAAAAGTGATACAGAAACTAAACCAGAGACAGGTGGGTGTGGAAGTAGGCGGGATGTTAATCCAGGAGGTTTAATTCACTACTAACAGTGAGTATTATTAATATCTCTAATGCTATAATCCACACTGCAGAATCAGTTATGTGCCATGAGCATAAATAAAACCATAGCATCTTTTATTTAATTCAGTGGTTTTGATACCAGGGCCCACTATTTATTCAGAATTTGAGCCACGGACCACCATTTGATGATATTTTAGCCCCACAGAACCCAAAAACTAAGGATTTCTTTTGCCACAATTTGTCCACAATTCCAGGCTGGATTTGGGAAACAAAACAGGCAAAACATACAGATCAAAATGACCATTTAATCTTCTATTTGTGGAGACTTGGGCTAATTAAGAGGATGAATATTTTAACTCTTGAGAGCGTAAAAATGAAACCAAATGGACCCGCAAGGGTCCATTTGGTTTCATTTTTACGTTTTCAGAGTTACGTTGGCTAACCAACTTAGCTGGGAACCACCTGGAACCCTCTCAAGGACCACTGGTGGTCCCCGGACCACCTGTTGAAAAAGCCTGATTTAATTGATACGTTGTTTTAGCCAGACTTGTCCTTAATGTCTTTACTTTGGTGCTCTACTGCACAAAAGGTGAAATACATGGCCTAGGGCTACAGTGCATCCTGAGTGTTGTTGCAAATTGGTGACCGTAATGCTGCTGTGGTTCCAGCGTTTTCTGGCTCAGGGCCCTCTTGAAAATCTCGAACGCATTTGTGGGCTGATGCGGCCCACCCATCTGTCCACGGCAGCCATTGATAATGCGCCAGCTAGTATTTCAGAGCTTGTTTATGTTAACACTCTCCGTGCCAGCCCTTTTTCATATTTTTGGAGGTAGCCAGTGCCAGTTTTTTTCATCAAAAACTCATATTTCATATTTCGGTCCATGTTTCCCCACGGACAAGTTAGTTGGCGACACACACTTCCGGTTGCGGTTTGGTGGGTCTCTTGTTATTGTCTATCAATGGTGGATGCGGTCGCTGCTAGCTGCTGTTAGCATGGGGATCGAATTAAACCGGCGCCGGTAACTACGTCACGTACAGTAGCGTTAACGTCAGCGGCATCAGTTGTTACTGTAAATCATAATGATAACGGGAGACGTAGATCTATTTCAATGGCATGAAAACTGTTAATGATCTATCAGTCGTTTGTGCTCCGGCTTGGATCAGTGGAACCAACTTAATTGTTGGCAGCCAGGGATGTGGAGTGTGAAATTTGGCCTAAAATATTATACATTCATGAATGCACTTGCTGGCTGGCTGTCAGCATTGAGCAATTTGTTTTATAGGGCAAGGGTTTTATGTGGTCATGCCATTAGCATCCCATATAAGGCATAAATGTTAAAATCTCATTATGCGTGACATGTCAAAATATTGGGTTCTCATGAGTCTGAATCTATTCCAAGTATTAGTTTTGCACAAAACTGCAATAGCCATCACATTCATTTATTTACATACTCGGAATTTCTGATTAAATGATTTTGATGATGATGAAGTGTCATATCACACATACAGTAGATGGATGGATTGAGAACTTGGCAGCAATCTAAAATTAGATTAATCTAAAAATGTTCAGAGGTGGAGATGATATCCATAATATATCTGAATTTGAGGTTTATTTAATGTGGATGCTGGGCAAATGACACCCTTGTTATCCTGCAAGACAAGGAAACACTATAAGGCACTTTTGTGTGTTATGTTATCATTGGATGCAGCCGCCATAGCTGGCAGGGCAAAACGTGTGATGTATGTACTCAATTTCTTCCAC
Organism: Benthosema pterotum; assembly: GCA_039105355.1. Classification (NCBI taxonomy): domain Eukaryota; kingdom Metazoa; phylum Chordata; class Actinopteri; order Myctophiformes; family Myctophidae; genus Benthosema; species Benthosema pterotum. The sequence goes on from CM076982.1 coordinate 20,996,437, forward strand.
ATATTGCCTGCCTCTAATAGCAATGGTTTTCACTTGGCTTGTTTTGTGTCGGGGACCCCCAAATTGTTATGTATTACAGTAATTAGACCAAGCACTCACATGTGTTAATACCTTGTCTTTTGGACCAATCCAAGAAGATTTCTATTGTTGGTAACTTGGGCGTGATTTGGTTCAGAATTATACTACTACTGCTATTACTAGTACTACTGGTATTGCTGGTAAAAAAGTACTTTTATTCCAACTTACAGTAATGTTGTGTATTGGTCTTCATTCGTACACACATAGACATAGTGTAGTATAAACCATCGGAAATAGCTTATCTACAAGCTCACTGGAGCCAAGGGGAGCTGACTCATCGCCATAACAACATCATGGCTTCCGCATGTGGTTAAGGACAGAGTTAGTAATGCGCACATCGGAATGGCGGTGCGCCGTAATCGCGGGCTTTGGAATTCTGGTGTGTAACCCAATTTAATTAAATTCTCCTCCCCCTCAAACCCTCACAGAAATCGATTTTTTTGGATTGAAATTGATACTTGATGTTTACAATCTATTAAATCGATTGATTGTTTTGAATATACGTCTCGTTGACCTTTTCTCCGGCGCCCTTTTGTCAGCCTTTCCCAGATCCATTGGTACAATATAACAGAGAGCAGCAGTGCTAGATGTTAGTGCTATATATAGGATTTGATGTGTGTTAATTATGTGCAGATGTGAAAAAACTAAGAGCTTTCGTGTGTGTATGCGTGCGTGTGTGTGCACACGTTATATATGGTATATCAGGGGTGCCCACACTTTTTTGACTTGAGAGCTACTTTCAAAATGACTGGCTCAACAAGATCTACACATCAAAAATGTGATTGTTCCATTACTGAAAATCCATTTCAAGACCCCTAGAAAGTTTGAGCTTTGAAATAGTGGTGATGGTGTTACTGTTATTGTGTTTAAGAATAATACACTAATGAAAAAGTGAGGGGGAGAATTGGAATGTTTTCTTGTATATGCTACTACTGACATTTGAAAACAGTATTTGTGGTTTGAGTTGCACCCAAAACTACTGGAAGAACGTTCACGTTTTTTGTCCACAATTGGACAAAATAACAATTATTCTCCATTTTATAATTGTGTGGACTCTGGAAAATTACGTAATTCAGATGTTTAAATCTAATTTAACTCTTGAGAGCGGTAAAATGAAACCAAATGGACCCGTAAGGGTCCATTTGGTTTCATTTTAACGCTTTCAAGAGTTACAGATCTATAAGAGTCCATATGCTGGGGGGACTGTCATGTGGTCTACCTGCATGGTCTGTGTGATCTATTGGTAGATCACAATCTACCTTTTGGGCAGCCCTGTGGTATATGATTTAGAGTGGCCTGGATGGTAAAGGTTCAGGCTCAAGGTTTATCCATCACATAGCAGTGAGATTCATTGTTCCCATAATACACCCTGTGTGTGTGTGTGTGTGTGTGTGTGTGTGTGTGCGTGTGTGCGCGTGCATGCGTGTGTGCGTGTGTGTGCGTGTGTGTGCGTGTACAAGAGACCCGTTTTTCACTCTCTTGAGCCTCTTATCTCTCTTTCTCAGTATTGATCTCTCTGTCACTCTTTTTGACATGTTGCTTGTGTAGCTGGACAATATTACCACACTATTCCTGTATTGGAAAAAAAGTTTCATTGTGTTGCCACATAGCACTGTTGTGCTTGCATTAGATATGCATCAATGACACCCTTTGTGTTTGCAGTATGCAAACACGAAGAACACATTGAACATAATACATCTTTGTCTGACAAAATCATAATAATAATCTTTGTCTGATGTTTGCACAATATCTTATTTAGAATTTTTAAAATTCAGAATGTAGGCATTTAGCAAACGCTCTTAATCCAGAGCGATTTACACTAATGCTGTGTACACTAGGATTGGAAACAGGGGAGCATCCTTTACAGTACAGTGTGTTTAAAGGGGAAGTCCACCCATTTTCAACATTCTAATATGTCATTAGTATACCCTAGAGGTGCTGGGCGGACATGATAAAAAAGTAATGGAGGTCAGAAGAAAACCACTAACATGGTGAAACATCATCAAGATGTATTTTCACCATGCTAATGGATTTATTTAGATGCTTCTTTTTCCTGAGAGCGTACAAATTTCCATTTGTACGCTCTCAGGAAAAATGTTGAAAACGGGTGGAATTCTTCTTTATTTTGCTGTTATTAGACAACAGCAGTCAGCACACGACAAATGCCAGGTACAGCCGACCGATATTGAATTTTGGATACTATAACCGATACCATAGAGGTATACAACCATCGATAACCGATAGTTTTTTACACTGATATGAGTATGCAAAGGTACAAAGTGACAGAAGTAGTAGGAGGCTATCATGGCTGCTGCTGTTATGATGTCAAGTATTATGGTGCAATTGTTGTTGGAACGAACAACACTTTTCATATTGGAGACATTATATAATGCTATACGGTCATCCCAGGGGGGCGATATGACGGGGGGCGATATATATATATATATATATATATATATATATATATATATATATATATATATATATATATATATATATATATATATATATATATATATATATATATATATATATATATATATATATATATATATATATATATATATATATATATATGGGTCAGGCTCTAATGTCAGGGTCAAACCTACAGTATAATCAGCATGTCAATTATCTGCATGAAACCTGAACTGCCATTGAATTGAACACCACTCGTCCAATTACATACATTTTTAGTTGCATCTCTCTACTCTCATGTGTTTCGAACATAGAAAGCAATTGTTTTTCTATAATGTGTAATATCTGTCTGTCTGAATTCACAAAATACAATACAATACATTTTATGTCCTTTGCACCAATGTATTTGCGATTAGGCTTTAATGTATCATTATTGTTTTAATTAATGTAATCATTTTACTCTCAGATTTCACTTTGTTGTTTTTAATTAATTGTTAATTGTTTTCACTTATGAAAACAATCCATTTTAAATCACTTATGACTTCAAGTTCAACATACTTTTTTCCCCCGCAAAGTCCTTTTCATAATTGTATTTGCTATTTAGCTTTAATATGCCTATTGTTTTTATTAATGTTTTAATTTTTACTCTCAGAATTTACTTTGCAGTTCTATCACTTTATGGTTAGTTCTGTGAAGCACTTTGTTTGGAAAAGTGTTGTACAAAATATATGCATTCCTTATCCGTCTGACTCTATCTCATTCAGCCATCTAAGGCAGATCAATAACCTTTTTATTGGAGATCATCGGGGAAGGTCATTCTTATCTTCAGACTATTCTAATCTGCATTGACTACAGGCAGAAAGCAAATCTGTGTTACTGTGTTAGCTACAGTGGTGCTGGTGCATTATGTGATGTCTGTGCAGAGACGATAGAGAGGTACGAGTGGATAGACATGCATGCACTTTTGTGTGTATTCGTGCATACCATACATGCATGATGTGCATATAGCAAAAGTCAACAGCTTTTTCATGTGAATGGCTGACTGTAGTCATCGTCTGTCCCGAGTTCATGTCTGAGTCACTGAATGGTTCCTTCAGCTCAGGAAAAAGACAGACTCATTGGTGTAATTAATGCCCCATCCTGTCCTTGACACCACTAGCTATAAAAAGCAGGACTAAATAATTTCTCTCTCTGGGGGGGCTGTGCTGTATGCAGACAGGTAGGAAATGTAGTGTACAGCAGGGTTTTTCAACAGGTGGTCAGGGGACCACCAGTGCTCCTTGAGAAGGTTCCAGGTGGTCCCCAGGCTAAATGATGGACAGTTGGTTAACCAGATGTAACTCTTTGAGAGCGTAAACATGAAACTCAAGAGTTAAAATATTTATCATGTGAATCAGCCCAAGTCTACACAACTAGAGAATGTAGAAGATTAATGATTTTTTTTGTTTCCCAAATCCAGCCCAATTCCATTGTCGACAAAAGCAAAATAAAGCTTTAGTTTTTTGTCTGTGGGGCTAAAATGTCATCAAATGGTGGTCCGTGGCTCAAATTTTGAATAAATAGTGGGCCCTGGTATCAAAAAGGTTGAAAACCACTGGTGTACAGTGTACATGCAGCGGCGCATTTAACCAAACCATTACCTTAAGACAGTGGCATGAAGCCAAACCAAACATCCTCTGCCTGACCAAAGAAAGATTGTTGGTGCTTTGTTTCCTCTGTGGGGAAAGGTCAGGTCGACTTGCCGGCAGATTGGTATTAGCATCTCGTTGGATTATTGGGCATTTGAAATGTGGAAAAGAAGTGTAATATGTCTGTATTATCAGCTAGATCAGGGGTTGTGAGCCACAGACCACCATTTGAGGACATTTTAGTCCACATAGACCCCCACAACTAAAGATTTCTTTTGCTTTTGTCCACAATACAGGCTGGATTTAGGGAAACAAACAAAACAAGCAAATGTACAGATCAAAATGACCATTAATCTTCTAGTTGGGCTAATTCAGAGGGGGGGATATTTTAACTCTTGAGAGCGCAAAAGTGAAACCTAATGAACCCTTGTGGGTACATTTGGTTTCACTTTTACGCTCTCAAGAGTTACATTTGGTTAACCAACTTTTCATCTGGTTAGCCAACTTAACTGGGGACCAGCTGGAACACTCCCAAGGACCACTGGTTGAAAACCAGATTGATAGTCCATTCCAGCACCAATGGAAAAAGTGGATTCACAGTAGGCGAGAACAACTCAAGGTCAAATCCACAGAAATAGTCATCAAGAGTCATAAGCAAGCTAAACTAATATCTGTCTAACATCTGAATAATAACGTGGAAGCCGGTCATACTGTGTTAGTCATCTCTGTGGTGAAGAAAGTCCAGTTCCAGTGTCCTTCTGCTTGAATGAAGGGCCTTTGTGAGTGGCACTGCAATGCATGTACTGTACATGGTGTGATGGCAGCTGCTAGTTTTTACCAATTTAGCTGAGACTAGGAGAAAGATTTTGTGTGCACATAATTTGCATGAAAGCTCTGTGTGTGTGTGTGTGTGTGTGTGTGTGTGTGTGTGTGTGTGTGTGTGTGTGTGTGTGTGTGTGTGTGCGTGTGCGTGTGCGTGTGTGTGTGTGTGCGCGTGCGCGTGTGTGTGCTTGTGCTTGCCTAGCACACTGACTAATTGTTGTCTCGTTTCTGTTTTAGTAGTTGCCAGTGGAAACTGGAAACAACTGACTCAGAAAAAGTAATTTTGGAGGTACTGTACTGTACATACCTGCACAAACGACTGTAAATGCAATACTCACACAAGGCCTCTAAACAGCAGAAAAGGGTAAACTTAATAATATTTATATTTTACAAGTTTATTTTTCTTTTTCCCGGCTTGTTCAAGTAAAAAACCTGATTGTGTGGGGGATATAACTATTTAGCTACTATTTACTGCCCTTTGTAGCAATGGCATGGGGTCTTTGATAAGCCTATGAGCTTTGCTAACACAACCTCTGTCACGTACTCCTGGATAGAGGGAGCTCTCATCCACTTACTAATTTGGCTGACCGCACAACCCTCCACATTGATTTGCGGGTGAGGTCAGTGCAGTTCCCATACCAGGCAGTCGTGCAGGATAATGCTCTCAGACCCCTTTTCCACCGGCTACCCAATAGGAACCGTTTCGGTTCTTTTTGGCTTCTTTAGTCCATGAGCCAGAACTCCAAAATTGCACGAAAAAACTATTACATTGTTTATAAGATCAATATTTATCATAACGCCATAACGCCACATCATATTTTCAATGTTTTGCATATGTTATATAATGCCAGGTTTGCATGTTTAATATTTAAGGATGCCATGTTTAAAATTTAAGGATTTAGTTTCATGATGATAACAGTCTAATATAGGCGGGGCGTCTGGGCTTTGGTCTGGCATTTATCGCATGTTCGAGTTCCGTCTGTCCTGCTTTCCTGTGTTATCTTCACTGTAACTATCAATAAAGGCACAAAAGTCCAAAACAAAATCTTTAAAAACAAACAAACAAACAAACAAACAAGCAAACAATCTAATATAGATATGGATGAGATTCACGGACTAAGAAGAACCAAAAAGTTCCCCCCTGTGAGATACCCTCATAAAAACATGCAGTAATCTTGGGCTATAAACCACCTCCCCCTGGCCAGCCGGGGCACCTAATGGAGGGGACAGGAACTGGTTGGAATAACATGTTCCTTCCACGCGTCATGTCCAACCAGGGAAACTTCCCCCTGTCAGTGGGAAAAGAAGGCAGCTTAGACTCCTCATGCATTGAAGCCATTAGGCCAGTCCACTGCCTCCCCAGGTTGGCGGAGGGTGTGTAGAGACCAGGATCACATTAGGAATTGGCACTGGGTGAAAAAATGGGTTGCAAAATCGTGGGATAAAAAAATGTAAAACGTTCCCTTTGAAAACCAACCGGTGTCAATCTGTATCTCTGTAGGAGGCCTGTAGGGCCCATTACCAAACTTGCTTAGTCACCTGCTGAGATAATACGTGTCATGGTGGCTTTGGGAATTGGGAAGAAGCATTGTGCTAGAGAATGGAAATAATTGTATGTACACCAAGGTGTGAGTCACTGCTGCTCACTGCCGTCTGGTTTTACACAACCACTATAATGGACCTTCTCCTACTGTCTTTCACTCACCAACCACTCTCTTCCTCCATATTGAATCCACCTAGACTCACCTACTTGTTTGTCACTCACTCACCCCCGTTGGGACATGAAAAATATGTTCTTCACACTTTTGGACAACATCTGTGGTCATTATGGGCATACCGGTATGTAACACTTGCAAAAAATGGGAAAACTTTTTGTTTGTTTGTTTGTTTTTTATATAAAAAGTCCATAGAAATCTAATCTTAGTTACTTGCTGTGTGATAGATAGTGATATTGTAGAGGCCCACATCAATAAAAGCCATTAGAAATTAAGCAGACCTGTTTAATCACATTTCTGCAACGCCCTCCAAGCACAGCTTGTTTTGATTACAGAGCAGTAGTCCGTTTTTAATCTCATTCATGTGACATGCAGACAGTGTATTACTTGGTTTAACCTTAATCATCACTGTGACAGGCCAGCCCCTGCCACTGTAATGTTTGCTGCCCTTCAACACATTCATTGTATTGCTGATCAATAATAATATACATTAGATTTATTCATGCTGTACATGCTTTATGTTTAGATTACCTGTCCGACAGAAGTTGCACATTTCAATAGTTCACGTGTCAATCTAAAGTATGTGGCTATCCATGCAGACACAGTAAAGAGGAAGATGACTTGAAGAGAGCTCTGTTGCTTTAATGGGAGTGTCCTCAGCTCATTGGAAATGTATTGTGATTCGCTGGCTTTAGCCAAGGTGGAGTCAGGGGTCTATATACAGGAAATGGTTCAGTATGTTTGTGGCTGCCATGTGGGGAGGTTGAGTCTATTACCTCTTATGTTGAGTTCTGTTTTATTTTATTTTTCTTTCAGGCCTGGAAACAATAAAACTCTCACCTGCAAGTCCGCCTCCTGTCCAATCCATAATTGTAAAGGTTTTTCATGATGGCAAATACTCAAATTACTATCCCACTTGGTAACAATCATGCTAAAATATGTATCTGAAAACATAATAGAATTAAACTACTAGAGCTCACCTCTCTGTTTTGTAAAAAAACACACACCGTGCGCCTGAAACCTGAAGGGAATGATTGGTTCAGAAACTTCACAGCCAGAATTTCAGGTGTATAATGAAAGGTCCACCGCTTCCGTTTCACTGTGGCTTTAAGACCCCCCATCTGTGCAAAGGACTTGTTCAAACACTGAGTTCACTTCATGCAGCTCTATATTCCAACTTCCAAGTCTCATGAGGGCAAATGACAAATTAGGTCTATTTTTCCATGCATGTGCGTTGCGCTCCCAAACATCAATTTCTCACGTGTCTCCCACACCTCCCTCCTCCTCTTTTCTTATAACCAGGGTTGTCCCAGCCTCGGCCCCCGGAGCAGCAGCATCTGTATCTGTCCCCCCCTTCCCCCGGGACCTCCAGCAGCAGAGCGCCGTGGCGACACCAAAGGCCATGGGCCGCAAGCTGGACCTGTCAGGCCTGACGGACGACGAGGCGGAGCACGTCCTGAAGGTGGTGCAGCGCGACATGAGGCTCAGGAAGGCGGAGGAGGAGCGGCTCAGGTAGGAGACAACCACTTTAAAAATAGTCTTTCAGCACGTCTGTTTGAGGTGACGCCGCATGCAGATGGCGTCAGCTCTCTCCGGACAACCTGTAATCTCATCTGCGTGAGCCTCTGCCGAGATATCAAAAAGAAATCACAGCCTCAAATTGGAACGCCAAGGCCGTCCCTGCCACGATTTACTGTGAATAGTTTTCATGTTGTGCAAAACAGAGATGTTTTCAATGAATGCTGTGCCTTGACGTCTCTGGTTTGGAACCTTGTGGAATTAATTAGGAGTGATTGGAAAAACGATGCGCTAAGTGCTAAGCCCCACAAAACCAATCTTAAATGCAAACAGACATGTTTGCTTGTTTGTCCTCTCTGTTGCTGTGATTTCACTACATCCGTATAGACTTTTTTTTTCCAAGCAAAGGATGGACCCTGTCTGTTGGCACAAATTGTACAATACAGAGGCATATCAGTTCATCCCATCTGGAAATTGATAGTGTCTAGGATTCAAATTCACCTCACAGGCTGGGTCTCATTTCCGCCGTACTTTACAAACCCCCTACTTTACAGCCCCCTCACCCAGCACTGGTCTACTGCCCTACCCACTGCCTGTCTAATGAAGTAGAAATGCATTGAAAAGACAAGACCCAGGGGACTTGTAAGATGGGGAAGAGGTAAAAGCTCTACTGGCCCCAACTGCATTGTGATTTGTGCTGTTTCGATTCACAAACTGTGCACCATTGCACATGGTCACTAATTGACAGGGAGTCCGTGTCATTATTACACCACGTTTTGCTTAGATGTACTGTACATTATACTGATATTTATGATTTGCCTTATTCCATCCATCCATCTTATTCCAATACACAAAGAGTGAGCATGTCACAATGACCCTTCACTAAGTCCCTCCCCAATCTGTCCCTTGTCTGACGTTAGTTGTGGAAAGCTTGACCTGCATATAGCATAGCATTGACTATGATTAACTATCAATTTGCTCTGTGCTCCGACTATCACATTACCTTTTTTACAGTACTTACACTCGTAATTGAGTTAATGATTTTGCAGAGTGGTCATTCGTCATCTACTCACAACAGGATTATACAGTATTTTTGCAGCTCTGCGTTATGAAATAAAACATAACCTATAACCACTTATATGGACCTGAATATGGCATAATACCTGTATATGCAGAATAGGCTATATTCTACATATACCATGTAACCCTATTATTGGCACAATATGTTAATATATTTAAAATAAAACCATAGCACCTTTAGTCCTTTCATGTCACACACCTCTTAGAAGGCACTGGCACACCACAAAGGGTGCATGCGCCACAGGTTTAGTACAGCAGTAAAATCACAGCGCTGTAATGCACTTCTGCTTACTATAAGGCTGGTGTTTTGAGAAAGCACCGTTTTCCTTTGCATCATTTATTATCTCCCATCTGAGGGGCTGCTATGTCCACAGGTCGGGGCCTCGGGGCTCTGCTGCGATGCGGCACACCACTTTTGCAAGCTGTGAAAGACAGCTTCTTTCTTGCGATGTGACAGCCACTGGCCCTCCTCCCTCCCCCTCATTTTTGTCTCGGTGACAGCCCGATGTCAAGGGAGACGTTCCCTGTCTGTGACAGGCTCCCATGGGGAGTCTGGCCATCAGAGAGTTAAGTAAGTCCATTCTTTGTTTCAGAGACACACGTAGGGAGATTCTATTAGACTTAGGCCCCTATAGTGCCTTGCTTGCAACAGAATGGAAAACATATATTTACCAGCGTGTGTGAGAGCACCCTGTAATTTCGTAAACACAATTACCAAATGGTGACCGTGAGCCCAGAAGAATTCTCTGACTGTGTCTACCAGCTAGGCTTCGATGTGTACGTCTCACTCGAGACTTCACTGGTGAACCTCAGTGGTTTTCATGTTCTTGAAAGGATGCCACGAGCATTTAGACGGCTTTAACAGCACCGAGGCATATTAAGAAACTCTTCACAAACCCTGTTCGAGAGTTTATTACTCATTTAACCCTGAACCACTCATCTGGAACATGTCTTGCTAAATGTGCTGGGTAGTTATCTTTTCTGCAGAGCCGTCCTGAATGATCAAAAAGAAATCATTGCCTTGAAAAGCTATTATTATGCTGTTTACTGCAATGAGATGAATGGCTTGGTGCTGTTGTAAAAACACACATTTTCATTTGGATGCATTGCCCTGGATTTGAAAGAAAAGCCTTAATTATGAGTATTGCCTTAATTATGAGTTGTTGTAAAGCTGCTTACAAGTGCTAAGTCCTATAAAATGGATATTGGATGCAAACCGACATGACAAGTGTGCTTGTTTCTTCAAGAAGCTAAAATGACTTCACTTTTTTAATGTCAAGTTAGGTTGACTCTGTCTCTGTGCTTGTCAGATGCATTGTGGTCCACCCTTCGTAATTTGTCTTGTTGAGTGCTTTCATGTGTTCCTTCATTCAGATGGTGACTCACAAGATTTTTTTGTTACGTCAATATCAATGCAGACAGAGATGAATGGGTGCAGGGCCCCGTGCCTCCTTTTGAACATGCTTACACAAACACGTACAGTACACAGACACAATACCCAATATCAGTGCAGAGGGGTGTCACTCTAAATTTGGTGACGTCAGTGTTCTGTTGTTTTCTGCTAGGAAGGGGAGCAAGGGGTGGGGGCATGTGAATCAATAGGATCCACCGCCTGTTTTTGCCAGCATACGGCAAAAGCATTGACAGTGTTTGAAAGTACATTGACCATGTCAGACTCTCTCCCAGACATAAGATGAGCATTCCTGGGTTCCTGTGTATCGCAGGACCTGGTACATTTATGCTGCAATTGCGCATGAGCATGTACAACATGCATATCTTGAGGCTACTGTATTCTATTATTACAGTGTATATGTGTCACTCTGCCTCATGTAAAATGTTTTTTTTTTGTCAAATTATCTGTTTCAAGGCTAATGTTCCACCGTCACTAAGCGATCAGGAATAAAGACTCTTTAAATGTGTTCTTGGCTGAGTGCCAGATGGTGAAATTCGTTTTTTTTTTACCAGGTAAACCTGTCTCCCATGGGTTTCCTCCTACATGCATGGCTGGAGTTTGTTTTTCTTCCTCCGTGTAGCTTGACTGTCAATCCAGCAGTGCAGAGTTATAAAGTATTCCCATGGATCCATCTGTAAGCTCATTTGCAAGTCTCGGTTGGCACTTTATACTGTAAATGCTGTGTTTTAATTCCCACTCCACTCACACCATAAGGAACATTGAATTACTTCATTGATATTACCTTATGTTGTATACTGTATATACAGGGCTCATATTAAGCTCACAAAGCATTGCAATGCGACACATTGTGAGCCTGTAATTTTGGCAAAGGCATTCGGTATACAGTAGATGGGAGAAAGAGAGCACCAAGTACAGAGCTGTGCCCAGCCAGGTTTACAGTGGGTTTAAGTGGTTCATTTATATCCCCACTGGTTTGATTTTTAACGACCAGTACAACAAACTGTGACCAATGTACTATACAAAGCCTATATAAGGCCGTCATTATATTATACTTTGTCTTTTCAATGGTTTTCTACAACATTGTCCCAACATTGGTCCTGAAAGGCTATGTGAAACAATAGCATAAAATGACAACGGAGGTTCTGGAGGAGGTGATTGTGAATACATGTTTTTACAACCCACCAGAACTCAAGGTGAACACGTCTGCTACTGATATTAACCCACATCCCGCCCTGCTAAATACAGTTTTATGCAAAGTTTTCCCTGTTGAAACCCTTATTTTTAAGCGCCAGTTCTCCAAAACTGGATGTAATGATGATGTAATCATGTGTGTGGTGTCTTGCTCGGTTGTCGTTCTTTAACCCTCCGTGCAAAAAACATCAAGGTCGAGATCCTCAGAGAATGGGTGTGTGGGTGCAATTGTTTTTCAAAATGGCCATTTTGTGTGAGAAAACAGCTAGCAGCAATCGTCTAGTAGTGCATGTAGCTCCTTGCTGGGCGATGTTCCTTGAGTTTGGCATGCTGTAATAATGAGTGGATGTGCTGTTTGTTATTGTCTGCTGTCATTCTGCCAGTTATGCACTGCACTGTTAGCCGCTCAACCTCTGGCCTTCCTTCATCTCGGCAGCCATCCAGGCAGAGACACTCATTACAGTACTGAACAAACAACACACGTTCTCCTCAAGGGAAAGGGTCGGCAGACTATTACAAACAGAAAAAATGATCCACTATATCCTGCTACTGGTGACGTTTACTGGTAATCTTCCAGGGCAAGGTACAGTAGAGTACAGGGCACTTGACTTCATGTATCGATATGCCAGTTGTTTGCACAGGCCAGGCACATTTAGGCTTGCCCTAAGTTTATTGAAAAACCTCAAATATTTATATAGCAACATCAAAACAAATGAATGTTTTAATACTGTACAGAATCTAAAAATGGATTCCCAGCCTGAATGGATGAATTGATTACAATTGAAATATGTAAAAAATAGAGTTGTTTTATATTGGGACTATATTATTTGACATTCAATGTTCTTTTTACACAAATGAGTCTTGAAAAAGGCGGGTCGTCTTATAACCAGGGTCGTCTATATTCGGGACAATATGGGTAATTTGGAGCTGTGTAGTGTTGACAAGCAGGCATTGCTTTTCCTCTGCCGCAACTAGTGCTTTCTTCTACTAGATGGCTCTGGCTATCACTCACAAGTTGTCGTGGCGTTGCAGAGATACGACATAGCCAGCATCAGATCGCCGGTACAGAGCTCATCCCATGGCTCAGACAGAGGTCAACTTGTGCCATAATGGGTAATCTTCATGCATCCTTTTGGCCAACCGTCTTAGACACTGACCATTCAATCTCCTCCATCTCCCATCACCCTGAGCCTCTTTACTAGGCAGCCTGCAGCTGCCAACAAAAAATATTTAGTGTCAGATATAAGGATTTATCTATGCCTTCAGTTATATACGATACTACTACATATCATGTTATATAAAATATTTTGATAATAGCTTTCCGCTTTAGCATGCATTTCATTTTGTGCTGTTGTGCGGCACATTCCCTGCCTTTTTATCTGAGCTGATTGGAGAAGAAATTGAGCATGAGCAATGAGAATGTATGGCAATTAAAACACATTTTTCTTTTTGTACATTCATTATTCTTATGCAACGGCGTCGACTCCGGTGGTTGCTGGCGGTGCTCGAGCACCCTCAGCAATAAACTGGGGATTTTCCCTTGACTCCCTGAGCCGTAGTCCCTCAGCCACCCCCAGTATCACATACTAACACCTTTAGTGTGAGAGAGACACATTTATGAGAAGGTATCAGCGGTCGGGGGAGCCTAATCAAATGCTAATTAACCCATTTAACGCTATTGTTATATCGATATTAAGTACAGTATAAATGTTGAGCACCCCCTGTCATTGTGCAAACATGACGTTGCTGTTCTTTTGAATGTTATATTATCAGTATAATGTAGTGTTTTTGCCAGTTATTTGGGGGCCCACTTGCAATATCCTCACAGGCATGTATCGGATTCTAGTCGTCACATTAAGAGGCTGTAGAGCAGGGATTTTCAACAGGTGGTCCAGGGACCACCAGTGGTCCTTGAGAGGGTTCCAGGTGGTCCTCGGCTAAGTTGGTTAACCAGATGTAACTCTTGAGAACGTAAAAATGAAACCAAATGGACCCGCAAGGGTCCATTTGGTTTCATTTTTACGCTCTCAAGAGTTAAAATATTCATCATCTGAATTAGCCATTTTGGAATGCATGTTTTGCTTGTTGTTTTCCCAAATCCATCTTGGAATTGTGGACAAAAGTAAAATAAATCTTTAGATTTGGGGTCTGTGGGGCTAAAATATCCTCAAATGGTGGATATTAATCCTGAATAAATGGTGGTCTCTGAGATGAAAAAGGTTGACAGAGCTCTGCTGTCACAGAGGAACCCTGACCTTTATTTCCCCTTGTTCTCCATCCTATTCATTTCACTTTGTCTTTCTCACTCACTCACTGGAGACATGAGACACACACACACACACACACACACACACACACACACACACACACACACACACACACACACACACACACACACACACACACACACACACACACACACACACACACACACACACACACAATGTGAACAACAGCAGGTTGCTGCAGATGTCCAGTGTATGGCAGCGCAGTGCCCTTGTCTTTGCCATGTCATCGCAAGGAAAGTGAACACACGGAACGAGAGGGCGAGAAAGGCCAGGCTCTAAATGGTGCTTTTAATTATATGATGATACCACATTTTATATATCCTTTGTACAAAATGTGAGGTATTTCTTTTTTGTCACAATATCAAAGATTTTTTTTTTTATCTGAAAGCCCCTATCTATTGCCATAGATCTATATGCTTATCAAATACAGTTGTGACCACTGCCATTGGCAAAGATCTACGGCAATCTTTGATTAGTAGTGCTATTGTTTGATACGATCCTGATGCTAGCGGCCACAAGCAGTGATGGCCTCCTCTTGCCAACTGGGGGACCCGGATAAGAGACGGACCGGAAGTAACATCCTGTGCACCGATCTAAAATGTCCCACTGGAAACAGACCGAAATATGAAATATGATTTTGACATGCCCACTAGACAATGTGCACTGCCTCAATACCTCCCATTCACACATAGATGACAGAGGAAACTTTGCAAGCTGGCACCAACCTGCCTATGGAGTCCAGTGTCTTGCCCATCGTATCGAGACGTCTCAATTCGCCCTGTTCAGGCCACGCCCATCTGTGTAACTTTCATGTCTTTGCATTGACTTTGTGTGTAATCACACTGCTTTAACCAACCAACAAATCGGAACGCACTTTAACACATGCTTTGACGCACCAGACACTGTAGTGTACACTAACAGTATGGTAGTTTGGACTCTGTTGCACTTGAAAAAGGAATGCTAAATTGTACATAAAGTATATGCTACTGTATAACCTTGACATAGACCTGCTGTATGCATGTTAAAGAGATGTGTTTACTAGAGACTTATTTCATCAGTCATATTTATTGATATTAATAAAAGAAATCAAGGCACTTTGTTAATTAATTACAAAAGGTTTCATATGCCAACATGTTTCGACCCACTGGTCTTTGTCAGGCCTCGCAGAACACAACGATAAAAGTATCTTTATTTGTGCCAAACCCTGCCCTTCACTTCTGGACGTTTCTGTTTGGTTGCAGTGCATTTCCTCTTTATTAAAGCAGCGTTGAAGCTGGAACATGGCAGGGGTGCAAGAAGTACTATTTTACTATTTTAAATACTATTTTATTATTTCTGTTTTTAACATAAAAGTAGCTATACCAATGTGAGGAGTGTGAAAGTCCTGTATTTAAAAAAATATATATATATACTTGAATAATCAAAATTAAATCTAGAACATTGTATTTCCAGGGACATTTATCAACATGTCACATCCATGTAAATTGTTTGCCAAAAACTGCTAGCTATAGTATAGCTTTAGGCCTACAGTAAAACTGTAAGTGGTGAATGTACAAGATGCCAAATAATTGTAATTGTAAAAATTACAGTTGCCAAAGTATATTGTATATATTGTATAAATGTAAAGTATATTAGAAGTACGTTGTATTAAGAAAAATGTTAATATGCAAGTACATTAAAAGCACCACAACGTTCCTGTCTAAACCTCCAGACATTCAGGACCTCAGGTCATGTCCTTTCCGTAGCATCCACGCATATCTTATTTTTGGGCCACATAATAACAGCACATTTTCTTTTGTTAGCCACATCACACTGCACAATATGAAACTGCTCCACGTTTGGTTTGGTGTTTTTCTTAGATTTCATAGATAAGTGGTTCTCAAACATTTGGTTCATTTGATGTCAAGGACCTCAAACCCTAACCCTTATGTCCAAAACGTTTTTCTTTTTCTTTTTTTTTTGCATTTTAAAATAGTCCATATATTTTCACTGCTGTTGAGGCGACACTCTGGCATGAATATGTAGGGCAATTATTTATGGACACACACACACACACACACACACGCGCGCGCGCCACACCATGCTTACAATAACCAGGGGTTATGTTTTCACAGGACACATTTATCTCATGATGCATGCTGCTTCATTTGAAATTGGGTAAATGCTTGTCTTGTATATTCTTGGATTTCTGCCTGAAGGCATGATATCTGCAAAGCTACAATACATTGTATAATCATCCATTCACAGCACTAGGCCAAGAAACTATATATTCGCCGTTGGTTGAAACCTTGTATATCCTAAACTGTGACTACAGCTGCATCCTGTACCTGGGGCAGTGTCCCAGGGTTAGAGTGGCCGCATGGTAACCGGGCTGGAGCTTCTCACTCCCAGTAAGACCACAGGCTCCCCCAGAGTTCCTTGATCCCCGATTGTGAAACCCGATGCATAAACCTGATGCATAATCAATTTTAGGCTCTCCCTGCAGGTTCTTTAAAATTATTTTGTATATTTTTGTGATGCCAAACATATTTTTGCCACTGAATGAAGTTGCCAAAAACATCTTTTTCTATATATATATATATATATATTTTTTTTTTTTTTCCATTTTTGGGGGACCACTAGGGCCACACCCTACAAATCGCCAATGTCCTGATGTGCAGGTGCATTGTTTCCTCTGTCATCGTTGCATGAATGAATGTGTGGTAACTTTGAATGGGTCAATTTAATTAGCAGTCTATGTAAGGTGCTTTGGATTAAAGCGATGCAAAAATCCCCTCCCATCCACAGTCTTTTGTCGCATGTAGGGTTACTGCATACGTATGGTGCTGCGGTTCCTGACGTTTGAAAAATACAAGAATGTAACAAGCAGCTTATAAAGCCTTACTTCAAACCGCAATTTCCAGACCAGTAACTACTGACCTTTGTTTATTGAACAGTCAAAGCTTAGCACGTGTCCAATGTTAACCCTTGGCGTCCAGTCAGTTGACTTCAAAATAATAGCTCTGTGTGAGGCTATGGGAAAGTACGGGTGGATATTCTGCTTTGTTGCAATGCACAATAAGAGCACTGTTGACTTACAGTATATTAGGCCATTTTACTGTTCATCAGTCATATTCATAGCTATTTAAACTTTTGACATAAATATTGAGGTATGGATTTTCTTTACCGTGTAGACCCAGAATTCCCATGTAATGAATAACTTTTCGATTACATGGTAATTTGATATTATTAATTTCATAATGGTCTGAGGTTTTGCCATTAGACCTACTGTACACATGTCCAAAAGTCAGCACCTTTTTTAAAGCCATAGTTGTATTTTCCCACACTAGTGAACTATTGACCTATGGTAAGACTTGTAGCTAATTCCGGCCGCAGTGTTTTACTAGCAGTGCGGCTGAACCACCCTGGCTGCTTAAATAATGCTGTTGTGCAACACAGACATTATTATTTTTGCTCCCCCTGTCAAAGGTGTTTATTCTGTGTTTTAATCACTTAAACCCTGTTTTACACTTTGTCATCCTCACACTCTGCTCACATGACGTGGTTGTGACCTTGTAAATATGGTATTTTGTGTGTGTGTGTGTGTGTGTGTGTGTGTGTGTGTGTGTGTGTGTGTGTGTGTGTGTGTGTGTGTGTGTGTGTGTGTGTGTGTGTGTGTGTGTGTGTGTGTGTGTGTGTGTGTGTGTGTGTGTGTGTGTGTGTGTGTGTGTGTGTGTGTGTGTGTGTGTGTGTGTGTGTGCGCGTGCGTATGGGGGGGGGGGGGGTCACTACAATATTTTCAAAACCTTTGGCCCGCAATCGTCTCACAAGTCTGCCGTAAAATCCAAATTCTGGCTGAGCTCTGAAATTGTGATAAAACGGAAAAGTTTCAGAATGTCATCGAACCAATTCTGATTCCTCAATATTGGATCCTGTTCCTAACTGTCCTGGGTCCCAACCCTACCCAAAATAATGACTGCAGGGTTCATTTGGTTAATGCAACGTTTCAGTCTACTTTAAAGGAGAATTGCACACCAAAAGTTTTTTTTAATTTTTATTTGCACTTAATTTGTTAGAAAAAAGTGGTCCAGGTGTTATTTTGTGAAAACACTCCTTAATGCCTGTTTCCCCTCTCCCAAAATAGGCTTATAATGGGGCTAAGGGGTCAAATGCAAGTTCATCTATATACATCGCTCCAAAATGCAATTTTCTGCTATATATTGTCTCCCCACCATGTCAGTAGTGTGTTAACACTCACACTTTCACTTTTGGTACAGCAGTGATTCAGCTGTCTCAAAAGGTGGGGGCGTGGCACATGGTTTATGGCTGAACCACTGCTGAAACGAAAGTGAAAGTGTGAGTGTTAACACACTACTGACATGGTGGGGAGACAACATATAGCAGAAAATTGCATTTTGGAGCGATGTATATAGGTGAACTTGCATTAGACCCCTTAGCCCCATTATAAGCCTATTTTGGGAGAGGGGAAACAGCCATTAAGTAGCATTTTCACAAAATAAGACCTGGACCTCTTTTTTCTAAAAAAATAAAAAATAAATAACTGCAAATAAAGATAAAAAAAACTTTTGGTGTGCAATTCTCCTTTAACATGGGACCGACTGACTGATTCCACCAGAGGGTGCTAAAAACCGAAACACATTACACCGAAATACATTACACATATACACACATTACACACTAATACATTAATAATACAATAATCTGTCACATACATGTAGGGCCCATCATGGAGAAAGCAGGGGTTGACACTAAGGTCTCCGAGGCACTTGCCCATCGGGCAAGTGCAAGTCAGGTTCTACTTGCCCTCAGGTCATGTTCACCCAAAAATATATTGTAAATTTTGCATTTAAGTTTACTAACCAGATGTAACTCTTGAGAACGTAAAAATGAAACCAAATGGACCCTTGCGGGTCCATTTGGTTTCATTTTTACACTCTCAAGAGTTAATATCCATCATCTTAATTAGCCCCAAGTCTACACAACTAGAGAATGTAGAAGATCATTTTGATGTGTATGTTAATTTGCCTGTTTTGTTTCCCAAATCCAGCCTGGAATTGTGAATTAGCTATAAAGCAAGGAAAGACACAGAGGCAGAGTGCAATGACTGCCTTCAAGACAAATTCATCTTGTGTTGTGTTATAGTGCACTAAGTTGCACACTTGCCCGATCGGGCAACCAGGTAGCAGTCTTCACTTGCCCCACCATTTTTTTTACTTGCCCCGGGCAAGCGGGCAAGTGTTAGTGTCAAGGGTATGGGGATAAATGGCCTAAAAATAAAAACTTTGAAAAATGATTACGCCCATTTCAGGGATGGTGCATTGGGTCATTTGAGAGATATTTTTTATTGAAAGTTGGTACCTAGCATGAAATAAACCCCCCACCCAGACCAAAAAACCAAATCGGACATGCTAATTTTTCACTTTTCCCAGTCTTTTTTCCCATTAAAAAATAAAATCAAGAGTTTCAGGGAACATTGGTTCACATGTCAGATAGTGCAAAGTTCTAATGTAATAAGGTATATTTACATAATGCATTTTGGCTCCTGTTTGACTGCAAGCAGACAGTACAAATCGCCCATCAGACAATTCAGTTCAGTACAACAGCATATAGTTGAGGACCTGACTAAGATTTGGGTGTGCTTCATTTAGGAGAGAGTATTGTAACTGTTCTTGGCTAATATGATCACCGCAAATAACATGGGAACTGTGAAATCTCTATCCAGGGTGAAATACCAGAAAATGACCTCACCCTTTTTTAAATGACTAGCTTTAAGTTCTAATTTAACATAGCTTTAACTTCTAATTGGTGGGAGCTACAGAGGTGCCCAACATTTTCAGAATACTCATGTTTGCTGAATCTGTGACCAAGCCAGCGACCACCCAGCACAGGTCATCATAGTGACCAAATCCAATATGGCTAACAGTCTGCCCCTTGAAAAGGTTTATTTTTAGAACATTTGAATCAGATAGAATTATGTTTAACAAGAGAAACATTTTGGATGATTGACTTTATGACTGGATGTGTCTGAATCCCAATTGGGTTAATGCTTATTGCAATTTCTGTAGAGGTTTGAGTGTAGAGTTGTTGGAATTAGTTGATATCAAACTGGAGCAAAGAAACAACCTCTATAGAGATGCAATGTTATTAAAACAAGAATAACAATAATACACTAGTCAAAAGTCTACATTTTAACAGTATATTGCTAGTTGCTATGCACAGTGCAGTTACTGAAATATGAAGCAGTACACAGTATAGTACAGTGTTCTACAGTACAGTACAAAAGGATATTGTACTATACAGAATCCTACTATAGCGCAGAGGTTCCCAACAACCGGTACTAGTACCACTGCTAGTACTTGAGCCTCTCTGGTGGTGGTGACAAAAGTGGAATGAAATATTGCTACAGGTACCTGTAGGTCTGCTTCTGACCAAATAGTTGTTTAAAGTAGGGTCTCCAACCTTGCTGAAATGAGCATGAGAGCACACCTAGCCGTTGAGAACGGATTAATCACATTAGAAAATTAAATCAATGTTTCTGATTAGTGATTAGACACTTAGCAGCAGCATTATTGGCTTGGGAGTGGAACAAAAAGGGCAAGTCTACAACTCTACATTCCTGTATTTTACTCACCAAACACTCCCACCAATATTTTCTGAGGTGTAGTATAAAATGGTTGGTTGGGGACCAATGCTGTAGCATACTGTACTGTAATATACTGTATTGTACTGTAGCATACTGTACTGTATACTGTACTGCAGTATATTGAACTGTACTATACTGCACAGTACTGCTTCATATTGTAGTGACTATACTGTGCCATAGCAGCTAGCAGCCACTATAGCAGTGTGTTTCTAATTTAAACATACATATACTGTAGGTACTGCAGTATTTGTAATAAGCAAATAACCAAATAGGCATTCAGACACACCCAGTCATAAAGTCAAGCCCTCCAAAACATTTCCATTTATCAAACAACATGATTTAGACATAAAGTTTGCATTTATGATTTCTGATTTCTATAAATATCTTTCAAGTGGCGGACTGGGGGCCATATTGGATTTTTTAACTCTGATGACCAAGAGGGTTGCTGGCTTGGTCATGGATTCATCAAACATGAGTATTCTGAATATTTTGCCTATAGAATATATGGGCAAACAGTGAGAATAACTTATGCATGACAGGCGGAATTTGCAAAAAATGGCCATTTTGGGTACTTTTTTGATTTTCAGTGGGTGGGGGGTTATTTTCAAGATACAGAGTTACTTTTTGTGTCAAAAGTCTTATATTTATGGTGTTAACCAATTCCCAAATGGGCGCGTTAAAATTTTGAACTTGATGATTATCCCCATACCCCCATCAGAAAGGAAGTGAATGGGAGGTCCTTATGGTCTGAAGAAGAACACTTGTGTAACAAGAATAGGGGGTTAAAAAGAAGGGGCTTTCAGACTGAGGCCCCAGATTGAAGCCTATGAGCCATTTTTACTTATTACATCACAATTAGTTAAACAATTGTTGTTATGAAGGGCACAGCGCAAAACGGTTTGGGAACTAGTTCTTGTGATCAGTGTTATGTTTTTAATTTGCCTGCTTGTGTTCAAGGCTGTTAAGGTGATCTATAAGTCTGCTCCATGACTCTGAGATTTCTAATTAGGCTTTAATATGCCCATATCTAATACAACCAACGTTTAATTACCAGACAGGCGTACTGTAGACCTAGGCCCCCTGAACATGGCCAATTATACAGGAGCACAATCACACAGATCGTATTAATTTTCCCTCTTGCCTGTTTCTTATTCACGCTCTCTTTTTTGTGTGTAGCCTGGGGATCTATAGTATTTATGCTGCATGGTCTCCCGCTTGGAGAACCTTTATCCTAACCTCTAGCCTAAAGGGTAATTTACCGTGTGTGTGTGTGTGTGTGTGTGTGTGTGTGTGTGTGTGTGTGTGTGTGTGTGTGTGTGTGTGTGTGTGTGTGTGTGTGCGCGTGCGTGCGTGCGTGCGCGCGCGAGCGCGAGCGTGTGCCTGTGTGTGCGCGCGCGCACATGTGTGATTATTTTGTTAAAGGCTATTCAGTACAATGTTGTAGAATAGTTATAAAAATGTGAAACTATAACAGACAATTCTGCAGACTCAATATTTGGCCATTTCTGTTGTTAGTGCAGTTTACAAGCAGCATTCACTCCCTGTGCAAGTATTTGTTGTAAGAAAAAGGAAGGATTGTTTTGCAATGCCCTGGCCCCATCTAGACTAATCTGGATGGTCCTTTAGGTCCACAAAGTTCTTCTTCTTCAAAAAATGCAACTACCAGTTATTCATCGAGGTGAAAGTCCTTCTATCTCTCCCGTTGAACTGTTGTGGACCGCGAACAATCACCTTTTATTTGTGGAACTGGTCAATCACTGCACAAGATTTCTTCCATCAAAAAACAGGGTTGCCATGGTGTATCTATTGTCACGATGATGTCCATGTTTGCAGTTCCAACATTAGTCTGATGTCAAAGGCTGGATATTGGTGATGTCTCCCAATATTATCCCCATGTATATGGAGCTCTTAAGTGTAAGACCTCATAGTGGGGTGTTGAGCATCTATACATGTTTCTATACACTATACTATAGCCAATGCCACACATTGCTGCACTCATAACTGTGGTGTCAAGCAGTACTCTGTGGTTTCGTCAATAGCTTGGATGTAATCCATATGTGGGTGTTTGATGATACACCGAGACTACCTGTCAGCCTGCTCTAGGAAAGGTAATCCCCATTCACTGGTTTTACTTTTGCTCTTCTGAGATGCGTTGGAAGCAAGATGATCTGTCTTGGCCCCTTTTCATGTAACATAAATCTGGATACATCTCAATGAACACTGTGAAAGAGCTTATGACATACTCACAGCCACAGTCTGCGCTGTTAGTCTTAGTTGGCAGATGGCAGATGTCTTCTTGGTTAGGGTGGGTGACAAATATTATCACATGAAAAGATTAAATTACCTACCAATGAGGCAAATCTTTCCGGTGATAAAATGGCCATAAACATAATAAAAAAAAGTCAACCAAAGAACAAGTCAACAAACACACATTGAAGACCCTAACAGGAGCCCTTGTACAAGGTCTCTTTGACTATGCCTGCATGGTACCATTGTCAGCACCCCAAAAGCTTAAAACAATTTCTATCAGTCAGGGGTTAAGGTTAGGTTTAGGCATAAGTTTTAATGAGGTTATGTTTAGGGTTGGGGGTTAAGGTTAGGTTTAGTAGCGGCCGGTGAAGAACTGATATTAAAACTGCTGACTGATGCTGCATCGGTCGTGGTCGCAAAATGATTTTGTTGTCTCTCCCTATCCCCCCCAAATTTGTGGACCCTACCCATTCAAAAGGCACCCATGGACAGCATTAACCAATCTCCATTTTTTAATATGGAACTGTCTCTAAATGGCCTAATGAATTTGAAAATGGTGAACCCTAATGTAAAGAAGTGTAATGCTTTATAATTGTGACAACCATAGTAACTGTTTTCGTATAGAGTTGTGCTTTCGCTTGAAATGTACCCATTCTGCATACTATAAACCGATCAATCAATCTTTGTTAACAGGCTGCATCCACTACTTTTGCCATTTCTTTGCTGGACAATGGTCACAAGCTTTGTCTTCTGGACTGCAAGCCATAGCAGTGATATAAATAGGTTTTCAATGTAATGGTTCCCTGGACCCAGGGGTGGTCTTTTTTTAGATGGCTGTTGTAGTCCCACTTGAAGTCTTGAAGTCCCACTTCAACAACGTTAATAGTACAGTACAGGGTACAGAATTGCATCCCTGAATCCCCGGGGGGTGACATGATTGTAGCCGTTCTCAATTTGGTGAGTCTAAGGATGCCGGATGCAGGCTATGTGCATCACTGCCATACTGTAGGCTAGAGCAGGGGTTTTCAACAGGTGGTCCAGGGACCACCAGTGGTCCCCGAGAGAATTTCAGGTGGTCCCCAGGCTAAATGATGGAAAGTTCGTTAACCACTTTAACTAACTCTTTGAGAGCGTAAAAATGAAACCAAATGGACCCTTGCAGGTTTATCTGGTTTCATGTTTACTCTCAAGAGTTAAAATATTCATCATCTGAATTATGCCAAGTCTAACTAGAGAATGTACAAAATGAATGGTCATTTTGATCTGTATGTTTGGCTGTTTTGTTTTCTCTGAAATCCAGCCTGGTATTGTGAACAAAAGCAAAAGCAAATCTTTAGTTTTGGGGTCTATGGGGCTAAAATGTAATCAAGTGGTGGTCCGTGGTTCAAATGCTGAATAAATTGTGGGCTCTGGTACGAAAATGGTTGAAAACCTCTGGGCTATAGAGAGTAGCAGTAGGTTGGGTCTGTCAGATTGTCTGCCTGCTTAAGTGCCTATGCCTGCCTGGCCTTCCATTCTTCCTTGCCTCTTCACTTTGCCTCTCGATTCCCATTCCTCTGTCCTATATTGTCTGTCGTCAGACTCCCATCTCTCTCCATCTCTCTCGCTCCTCATGGATCGTCATTAGTAATGCGGTGGAGCGGACAGATGCAATGAGCTATTGCCCCGAGAGTGAGTGATTGATGCGCGTTGAGACAGCATGCAGACATTCCCTGTCTGAGTGAGCACCATCGTTCACTCAGGCCAAGTCTGGACCTTTCATTCATTGTGTCCATGCTGACAGTGGGGAAGCTCATTTGCCTTCCCGGTGCCACTCATGGAGTCTTGCAGGGGCCTTGGCTCTGCCTCCTGCAGTGTAGGTGATATTGAGATAATTAAATTCACACCAGCAAGCCATTAATTAGAGGGTTTTGTGCTTTTCACTGTGTGGTGACGATCAACTGGACACTATTTATTACTGGTAAGGTAATGCTTTAGACTTTAGACTAGTTGCTCTAGTAGCTCTTTGTAGGGAGGGATCTTTCACAATAAACCGATTAATTAAAAGATACTCCTACGTATCTCTTTGTATGCAGGTAACACAAGCACCATATGAATGTCCTCCACGGCAGTGGGCCCACGCCCCCTAAAGACTAGAATATTTGTTTTGCCCCACTAGTAGCAACTGAGATAAAAGCAATGCAGAAAAAGTCCACCCATCAGTTTGGCCAACACTTATACTGCATACATCCATGTTTCAGATGAACCCTGCTGATTTTGTAGACCCATGGCCTTCCTAGCACCACCCTTAAACCATAATTTCCACTCCAAAACATAATTTGTGTGTTGTTGCCGGCAGCCATAAGCAAACTATTGATATTGCACTCCAGCACCTAAATAATTGAAATTGGCCATCGATTCAGAACTCTTCCTAAGGCATTTCTGAGCTCTGTCCTCAGTTGATCTGACAGGAGCTCAACTCTTCTAATTGAACAATATTTCTAGAGAGATGGGCAACCAAACTCGCAGTACTGTAGGGTTGTATATTTTTGTTAGCATTTTTCATAATTTGTTTTATATGTTAGCTCTCACGTTCAGGGCTTTACGCATGGGATTGTTTTTTTAATGAGCAACACAGTCTCAAGACACTGCTAGCATTTTGCATTCTTTTCTCTTGTTTTAGCAACAAGATTGTGGAAACAATATATTGATGTTCAAAGCTTATTTTTGGAGCTTCTGTGCCGTGGCTTAAAAAAAGATGAATCACCTCTCTTCTGAGGGCGCAGGACATATCTCGGTTTGTAGACCAATTAAGTGCATTATTCCCTATGAGTGCTCTTGAGGCACTACATCAACCAAGGGCCTCGTTAGTGGCCCTGTTGACAGCTGAGGAAGAAACCATGGGCGTACCATTACCTGACTGTGTGTCTGCACACATGACCGTCACAGTTGTTGCAAGTTGTCACCAGTGTTGGGAATATTATTCTACCTTGTTAATATATTACTTATTAATTATTACCTTCATTTTAAAGCAATATATTATATTACAATATTACTGTCTGAGCAAGTGTAATATATTAATATTACTATTACATATTACTTACAAAAACTATTAACTATTAATCATATGAGTTGGCCAGTGGCATACCTACAATAAAGCAAGCACACTTGGCTATTTGAAATCCATTTGAAAAAATGTCACTCCTGAAAACAGTCCTACTCAGCTATGGAGAGTTAACACAGAAGTTAAATGTATTCCTTCAATTCATAGAAACCAGTAAATAATTTGATGACAAATTATAGAAAATAAGTAATTATTTAACTTCTGCAGTTGTCAAGATAATTTCACGAGAACACTTGCAACGAGACAGATTGACAGAAAGTAATATTGAAAGTAATGCAGTAATGCCGAAAGAAAAGTATAATATATTAGATTGTTTTTGTTAAGTAATATATTTATATTACAAGTTACTGCATTTTGGTAATATATTAAGTTATGTAGTGCACATGTCCCAACACTGGTTGTCACCAAACAAAATGCATTGTACATCTCTATTCCGTTGCGGGTGGGGAGGGGGTGATATTGTAATATGTAATATATTATTATTTGATTCAAGTAATATGTGAGATATTATTGCTTTTTCTAAGGGGCCATAAGTAAAGAAAAGATATTACTCTCCCAAGTAATATTGCTCAACAGGGGTTAAGGTGCGGTATATCTTACTTGCATATATGGAATTCTGGGTCAGGAATGCCCAAATATATGATGCACACATGCACAGTCACTTACTCACTGCAGTTGCAGTAATATGCAAGCGGCACACAGTACATGCACAAATATAGGCTACTGTGTGTCTGGGGTGTGGACTCTCCCTCTAAGGACACACACACGCACACACACACACACACACACACACACACACACACACACACACACACACACACACACACACACACACACACACACACACACACACACACACACACACACACACACACACACGCACAATCAAATTAGCGGCTGAGCTTTCACCATAGCTCTGGTGTCCTTCGTGTGCCATCTCTCCACCAATTAGATGAGGAGCTGTCCGTCTCTAAGAATCTCGCACGACACAACCACCAAAACAGTGATTGGTGAAACATATCATAATCAGATTAACCCCGACATAGACCTGTAACAGTATGTAATACACATTTACCTGCCAAACATGCACACGCACTGTGCTGCAGGGAGCAGCTAAATTGAATACAAAGAGCAATGAAACAGGATCAGGACAACTCACTGGGCCGCTGATGGCATACAGATGGACATTTCTTACGTACACTAATATCCATCCACGTGCATGGTTGGATAGAGCAGTGGTTCTCAAACATTATCTTGTCATGGACCGGCTCCATTAATATGTATTTAGCCATGGATCCCCATCTGAAGATCTTTTGGGCCAGGGAGAGGGCACACATGATTTGTATTGTTGATGTTTAAAGAACATTAGAAAATGTGTCCATCGATTCCCGCTAAGGACGCTGTGGATGCTGGCGGCATGTCTCCTGCTCCACGTCATCAGTGTCCATACCCAAGGCGGGGTTGGAGAAAGGGCCTTTCTGTGTGAAGTTTGCATGTTCTTCCTGTGTCCTAGATACCCTCACAAAAACATGCAGTAATCCTGGGCTCTAAACTGCCTTCCACCGGCCAGCCGGGGCGCCTGATGGATGGGACAGGAACTGGTTAGACTAAGTAACGTGTTCTATCCACGCGTCATGTCCAACCAGGGAAACTCCCCCCCTGTCAGGTGAAAAGAAGGCAGCTTAGACTCCTCATGCATCATCGGAAGCATGAGGCCAGTCTGCTGCCTCCCCAGTTTGGTGGAGGGTGTATTGACCTTTTTCCCCGCCAAAGTGATGGGGAAAAAGTTGTGTGTGCGACCCATCCGGTGGGAGTGCCGTGGGAAGTAGCGTCACAGTGTTTACATGCTCGCATGGGCGGACACTCTTGTCGCAGGGCATCCCACTGTCCCAACCACATTCACAATAAGGAGTAAATATCCACATAGCTGTGCAATGATTGATTGGTTTAAGTATATTACAGTTTGCAGATTGGGTATATTTCACCTGAACCCACACCTCGAAAGGCTTCCATTGTTTCTCGCTTCATAGATGGTAAAGAGCTCGGGAAAAGTCAGAGCCATATAGTATAGAAGATACGCAAACTCCGTTCACTTAATGGGGGTCAGTCCAATGGCGGATCTTCTGCATAGGCCTACACTTCTACTGAGAATGGGGACAACAAATAGGGACAAATCCTGTACCGGAGGTAGGCGGTACAATGGACAGAGGCAGCAGCCTAACTTTAAAGATCTTAAATCCCTTTACTCACCATATTATTAAACATAATCATTGCGAAGACTTTAGTTGTTACTGTTCAACACGTTAAAACAGTTAACATGGTGTACGCAACTACGCATGCCTAAAATAGTTCTTATTTGCACCGCTCTCGTTGAAAACATTGCATCCAGGTTGTCCCTCTTTCAGGCTGCATGAACAGCGCTCGAGCGCTTACTTTCTGACTCCCTTAATGTTGCAACTCCTCTCCCAAATGGCTTTAGAGTGTGCGCAGCGCACGGCTGGAGAGGTTTTTTCCTCGGATGGTTCTGTTATCGGTGATTGGTTGTCAGTGCAGAAGGGAGCGCTGGGCTGTGTTTTGGACTGAAAACCTCAATAAAACCATTCCTAAACCTAACTTTAATTATACTTATTGAACATGTAAAGTCTGCGGTTGTTGGGGAAAGAAATAAATGTGGCAACAGCAGGATTTGAACCCACGAAGAATAGATGCACAGATTTCAAGCCTGCGCAGCAGTCCACTAGACTAACGAGACTCTGTTCACATTGGCATCACATCGGCCTTACAACAAACATCATTTGAGCCAGCACTTGTGGGAGGGGATCATAGGAGGGGACAAGGGGGGAAGCCTGTCCCCATGAAGGCGAGGCTTCCCTCCTCGACTCCTCCCGCGACCCCTCCCCTGGGTGTGATGAGGTATTCTGTTTCATGCTAAACTGCCCTAAGGAATGATTTGGGACTTCAATTGATTCTAATTTTCCCCTCCACCGCCTCTGATAGTGTGTGTGCACGTGTGCGCGCGTGTGTGTGGTGCACATGGTCTCCTGGCTTCCAGTGTGAAGACCAGGAGGCTAAACTTGATCAAGAGCTCCCCTGGGAGCGACTGCCTTCCATTCATTCCCTCAGTCACTACATCAGCACAACATCACTGAGCTTATCTTCTCCCCTGGAACATAGGCCCCCCTAGAGGATCTTTTCCCATTTCCTTCGCCTGTTCCAATAGCCCAGAACCTGAGTGGTCTGGCTGTCCCTCAAGGAATTCTTTGCACCACGATCATTCCACCCCGTAGATTTGCACTGTATAGAGAGCAGACTGCCGAACATAATAATCACCACCTGTCCTCTGTATAGACCACCATGGAGGCACGGCATCTTCCATGTGGGACAAGACAAGGCTGTGGCTGTGCAACACTGAGTTGGACATTTTCATGATTATACTGTACAAGAAAGAAGTTCAGCAGGTATAAGGAGTCTGTACAACTTCTTATCGAAGCGTGACTACTGCAGCTGCTTCCTTGCAGCTTACTCAAACCCCTACAACTTATCCAGAAAATTTCCCACTTCCATGCTCCTTATCTTGGCTTCTGGGTGCTACCTGCATCCAATTTACAACATTGGTGATGACCCACGCCAGTGGTTTTCAACCACTTTGATGCCAGGGAACAGCAGGGCCCACTATTTATTCAGAATCTGAGCCACAGGACACCATTTGATGAAATCTAGCCTCTCAGACCCAAATGTGTCTGAAAAACATGTCCATTTGGTTTCATTTTACACTCTCAAAAGTTAAAGATCTATAAGAGTGCATTTGGTTACCAACTCCCCATCATTTAGCTGGGGACCCCCTGGAGCCTTCTCGGGGACCATTGGTCGAAAAACACTGACCCACGCCCTTCCTGCACCCGCAGCTAACACAGGCCATCTGCCCTTTCCTTCCATATGAAACTATTAGCCATTACTCCAAACATCACCACAATCTGCCCATCGGTAGATTATTAGGCCCAATGCTAATTATTTGATTTGTGTACGTGACAGGGTGTGAATCTGAAAGTGTAGGGAACATCATTGGAAGTAGCTAGAAACCTGTTTTTTGAGAGGGATAGCCCACATGATAAGAGGAATTTAGCATTTTTCTGGGTCTACATGGGGGGGAGCGTGTTCTCGTGCACACACAATGCGTGGCCCGTTCCGTGCCATCCCTGTGCGTGAACGTCAAAAAGAGTGCATACTGTATATCTAATGCAAGATGCAGATTCCCTAGCTGAGACCGTTGCAGCTGAAAAGATCGTGTCCTGAAAAAAAGATACATGGGGGAGCATTCTGCTCTGTGCACGTCAGAAAACAGCTGGCATTTTATCCCCAATTACAGCCTGCTTCAGTGAAGCACTGCTCAAACAGTTGATGCTATAAAAAGATATAATTTACAGGTGTAATTTGTGGCATGCTTTAGTCTTCTTAGACCTTGTGATGAATGTGATGCACTTGTGCTGAGCGGATAGGATAGGGTTTTTAGGCAAATGGCATGCTACTCAAACCAGAAATGTGATTTACAGCACCAGTGGTTCTCATTGTAGGCTTATAGCGTTGTCTACAAGCTCACAACGTGTGTAGATCTGCTATTTACGGATTAAATGAAGTGCAAAAATAGTGTGAAAAGGACTAATAAGACACATATATTATACTTACCTTTTACAACTAAAACATTAAGATAAAAACACCTTCAATATCTTATTTATATAGAGAATCTTTCACGCAGTAGAAATTCCTGTCACATGTTGATGTCATATGTCCATGAGGGGCCCAGCCCTATGGAATATAGAAAGCATATCCTAATAAAAAGGTAAAGTATTAATTAATAAAGTATTAATGTTGTTTTTGTTAGTACGGTATATGTATTTCATATATTGCATAAAGCTGGATCACAAATTACATCATCAACCTGCGACAGGAACCGTCCCTACTTAGTGAAAGATTCACAGTTTACTCAAGAAATAAAATGATGAAGGTGTTTATATGTGTTTATTTTAGTTACAGGTGGCAAGTATAATGTTTTAATGTATATTTGTACAGTATGTTAACTAGTAATTAATGGTGTAAAATAACTGTGAGTAAAAAGTATTGGCTGTGAGTGGTGGAGTAGAAGTGGATCAAGTAAAATGTAGTATATTTTACTCAAGTGCACTCAGTGCTTGCAGTACCTGATAGTTGTAAACGTCCCGGCTGAGTGTTTTTGTGAGGTTTTTTGTGTACAACCTGCCCAGCTGCTCTCTGAAAGTGGTGAAGGACGCTGGAGTGGTGTTGAGTTCCACGTCCTCACCCATCTGTCTATAAACGGAACCGGTAGATGGAAACTGAAAGCTCCAAAGGGCCGAGAACCCCTGAAGACTGTGTCTGATGATGTGTGACTCATGGAGGACAGAGAGGGAGGACAGGGTGGGGAAAGAGGGGAGGGTGGGGCGTTTAGGAGGATAGATGATGAGGATAGAAGGAAGGATGAGGATGATAGAAGATGCAAAGAGTGGTGATGGGGAAAGGACACGGGATACATAATTAAGGGAGACAAGTGACTTCCTCCTACGACTTGCTCATTAGTAGACTGACAGCTGTGAAGCCTTTCTACGAAGCTTGGAAGTTTTATGTGAATGCGGTACAGATTTTGGTACGTGTGTGCGACTGTGCGTGCATTTGGAAATTTCAAAATTGACTTGAGAAAAAGTACAAAAAGTATTGGTGTCAAGAATTTTCCTTACCAAAAGCACTAAAAGTAAACTAAAAGTACTCGGTCTATACAAATCAGAGAGACAGTGAAATCCACCAGCAACTATCGACGTGGTTACGACCAGATTCTTACTGACTGGCGACTACTTTACCTGCCGCGTCTATAGGTGCTTGTGGTCGTTATTCACCAACCTGGTCGTCCCACAGAGCCCAGGAGGTGCAGGGCAAAGTTCCCCCCATCCCTCCATGCCCTCGCACGGCTCCGTTAGAAGAAATGGTCGTGACTGGTAAGCAAGTGCTAGCGACGTGGGTTGCCACCTGGACGTTGGTCGCTAATGTGTGTCGCCCTTCCTGGAGGGTAGATCGGCTATTTCTGAATGGCTGAAATACAGTATATATAGAGCTGAAGGGATTAGTTGTAATAATACAAGTAGTACAAGGAGTAAAAGTACAATATTTGACCCCGAGATGTATTGTATTGTATTGTATTGTATTGTATTGTATTGTATTGTATTGTATTGTATTGTATTGTATTGTATTGTATTGTATTGAAGTAAATTTAGCCTACTGGAAGCTGGAAATATTGAAGTACAAATACCACAATATTGTGCATAAGTACATTCTTATGTAAAAAGTACTTATTTACTTGCCATCACTGGTGTCATCCCACCGCACCAAATGTACATGCAGGCCCCATAGCCTCAGGGGTTGTAACCATGACAACAGAGCAGATCCTATAGCCTGCATGGAGAACATACAGTATGTATCAAACGTGACAACAGAGCCCGAGAGCACACAGCTGCACAAGGGATAGTAACTCAGAAATTCTGCTTCTTGGAGTTACAGAGTTGACATAAATGCTGATAAACAGCATCAATTTGGCGAAACAGACTCCCTGGCTGATGCTAATGGTCAATTCTCATGTTAATTGTTCATATTAACTGCTCAATTAAGTGAGAAAAATATGCATCAGACAGATAGATGAACAAACAGATGATTGTTAGAATTATAGTTCGTAAGTTTTCGTGCATTATGTTGAACGCTTGAAACATATATATCCTGGGGTGAACTGGGGATTATCCAAAGATTGCAGGTCTACAACTTCACAATGTGTCGCTTAGCAATGGATAAGCTGCTAAAATGGAGATCTCCGTCCTGATAAAAAGTCTCATAGTTTTTCCCCAGAGTGGAGATTAATCAAAGTAGTAAAAGACTAAATCAAAAGCTATAAAATTCTAATCAAAGTGCCCATGGCAGCCCCATTGTTTAGTCACGGTAGGAAGTATAAGACCTTCCTTTGTTCCAGATCTTTCGTTCTTTGTTTTGGCTGCCTGGTGACGTCATGTGCGTCTGGAAATGATGGAAATGATGCCAGACCCATTGATTTAATGGTCGCCAATGGAGCACTTTGAATGTGCAAAATATGTGTCGCTGACTTATTCCCAAAAATAAGGAACACATGATGATGATTATTACGGGACTTTTAGTTTACAAATAAGGGGCAATTCCCTATTCCCCTCCATGGTGCTCATGATTGATTCTGTGGCTGAGTGGGAGTGGGGGTGGCGGTGTACAATGGTCGTCCACCCTGTGATTCATGGGATGTATGTCTAGAGGGTGTAACTTCAACACACAAACAAAACGTCTGCTGTTTTTGCTCTGCCCTTTTAATCCATCCACACCCATCTGTCCCAATCTCCCATCTTGTCTGACCCGGTCAGTCTGCTTCTCTCTGAGGTGACGAGACATGCTGGTAAAAGCGAAATGTCCCCGTAATAAGCAGTTTGTGATAGATGTGTCGGCAACATCTGGTAATTCAAGACGCTCCTGTTGACAGAGCACCATAGATAGTTTTACAAGAGCTCTGGACCGTCAGCACTCACCTCGATCACTATCAGTCTGATTAGAAAAGTTATAGGTCTATTAACTGCTGGGCCTGCAGGTTCATCAAAGTCCTTCAGGATCCTGCCGGATTTGTTGAGTATAGAGCAGTGGTTTTAAACCTTTTTGATACCAGGGCCCACTATTTATTCAACATTTGAGCCACGGACCACCACTTGGTCCCAAAACTAAAGATTTATTTTGTTTTTGTCCACAATACCTGGCTTTACTTGAATAGATCAAAATGACCATTCATATTCTACATTCTCTCGTTGTGTAGACTTAGGGCTAATTCAGATGGTGAATATTTTAACTCTTGAGAGTGTAAACATGAAACCAAATGGACCCGCAAGAGTCCATTTGGTTTCATTTTTACGCTCGCAAAGAGTTACACCTGGTTAACCTACTTTCCGTTTAGCCTGGGGACCGCCTGGAATCCTCTCAAGGACCACTGGTGGGTTGAAAACCCCTGGTATAGAGCAAGAGAAATGTGAGGAGTATAGCTCAAGCCTGTCTTTATAAGGACTAGTTCTGGTCTGCCATCTTGTTTGTTAGGGGTT
The DNA here is from genome assembly GCA_039105355.1 of Benthosema pterotum. NCBI lineage: Eukaryota > Metazoa > Chordata > Actinopteri > Myctophiformes > Myctophidae > Benthosema > Benthosema pterotum. Next base: position 21,030,738 of record CM076982.1, read on the forward strand.
CTTCTAGTTTTTCAAACCACTGTTTCAACATTCCACGGCTTAGGCTACATATGTACAGTAAAACGTTTTGCCTAATAATTGCATAATGCTGGGTTATATTCATATCATAATTATAATAGAGTCGGGTCTTTCAGGGTAAGCCAAAGGACCTATCGACAACAAGTAAGCTCGTTGTCAATAAGTCAGACGTCAGTGGTATGCTCTTCCTCAATCCTTGTCAGTTTCTTTTGTCTTGCACCTTTCTTTTTTAATGTTCTGCATTGCATTGCAACGCTAGACATCTTGAGAGCCTTGAGAGTATTTGCACTCTTATCGCTCTAGTAATGTCCAGTAGTTGTGACCCGTGAACAAGTTGCCCTGGGGTTGGGGTTATCGTCTGTCAATAGATAGACTGTGGAAGGAAGGATTCTCACCCCTCATTAACTGCTGCACATGAGTTCATCGCTGACGCTGTGCCAACAGCACTGGGCATCTGCAGTTATGTTGGACTTGAGGTTAGGGAAAGTAGTGGCATAGCTCAGGCGAAGTAGAGTGTGGAGAATTATATAGCCGTCTCTTTTAGTACCTATCCATCTATCAGCTTTATACTGTAGCAATAGAAAATACACTCTGCCCAGCTTGTTATAGCTGAGTATACTATAACCCTGTGCGAAAGACAAATACACAACTGAATCCAAACGTGTAAATTAGGGTTAATGAACTGACATAATGCATTTAATTGTAATTTGCAAGGCAATTAATTGTCAGCACGGTGGGTTAAATCCTGTATTCTCTGGGTTTATTTCTGTCGTACTGAACACAGCAGGGGTCCAGAGAGCCGATGTCGATTCCCAGAGTTTCAAAGGAGACAGATTGCTTTTTCTTTTTGGCAATCTATGCCAGTGGCGGATCTAGGCATGGGCATGGGGGGCAATGCCCCCATAAATACCCAGTCTGCCCCCCCCCCCCCCCCCCCCCCCCCCCAAACACGATGCCATGCAAGCCCTTTAGCTTTATGCATCCTGCGTGTCTGTTGCAACTTCAATAACAACTGATGTTATTATTGATGCTTTACTTGACTAATAAAAGTCCTGTAACCGAAAATGGTATGGGCGGGGCTTCATCGCCGTGGCGTGATGAAGCTGCCCCCATACCATTATTTTTCTCTTACCCCTCCAACATGTTCTCTTGCCCCACCAAATGGGACATGTTACATCCGCCCCTGATCTATGCTCAGAACTTTTGCACAGTTGCAGTGCAGGGCTGCCAGGTTATGAGATGATTGCGCAAATATGCTAATGGCGTTTCACCACTGTTCTACATGCGGCTTGCCAGGGCCTACCACAGGCGCTTATGCCCTTCGCAATCCCCCCCAATTTGGATTCCCTATGGGTTTGAAGCTCTTCAAGTCCATTGTGGGGGATTAAGTGGTAGTACGCAAGATGGAGAGTAAAATCTAGACAGTTTAATCCTCACAATTCCGGAGATATGTCATACTCCATTTTTGGTATCAGTCCCCCCCACCGCTCCATTTTCTGGTCATGCAGTTTTTGTTTCCTTACAGCAGGGGTTTCCAACAGGTGGTCCGGGGACCACCAGTGGTCCCTGAGAGGATTCCAGGTGGTCCCCAGTTAAATGACAGTTAGTAACCAATTGGACTCTTATAGGTCTGTAAGAACGTAAAATGAAACCAAATGGACCCTTATGAGTCCATTTGGTTTCATTTTACTTGAAAACTTGAAAATCCTTAATTTGGGGCCCGACAGACTAAACCCAACATTCAATGGTGGTCCGTGGCTAAAATGCAGAATAAATAGTGAGCCCTGGTATGGAAAAGGTTGAAAACCCCTGCCTTACAGTTTTGACCTTGATCATATCATATATATAGTGTTTGAACCAGGGGTCAGAGAACAGACTATACTGTTGGAGAGTTTCCAGAAGGTCCGAGACGATTAAAATGCTCCCCCAGTCTCCAAACCTCCCCTGTGAATTGTCCTGCACTGGGTGGCTGACCTTCTTTCTGGGGCCCATAGGGAGCACTGTTGTCTACTGTATGTTGTCAGAGCCAGGCTGGCTACAGTTGGCTGCACATGTTCTATGTGCCACACACACACACACACACACACACACACACACACACACACACACACACACACACACACACACACACACACACACACACACACACACACACACACACACACACACACACACTGACAGACCACAGTCCCCATGCCAGGCTCAGTTTCAATACACACACACACAGTGCACTGGTCAGTTTTGACAGTGCATCATGGTGCTCCAGACAGTCAGTGATATTTTTCCCCATCTGTGGTGCAGACCTGGTATAGCCTTGATACAGGAAGAGTGTTGTCAAGTCATTTCTTTAAAGATGGGCTTATGCTGTGAACAACTGCACCGTCAAAGAATCTCATTACTGCCTGCGTTTGAAAAGCAATCAGCTGACCTGCCAAAATAGTTAGTCGACCTTTGTTTAGAGTATTTTAACAAGCTTGTGGGTTTAGAAACTCCGAGTCCACAGAGATAATTAAGGATTTTACTTTACACATGCCACAGGGAAGACCACTAAAAGATCATTTCAGATTTAATTTAGCATACTATTAATTGGGCCTTGAAAGCATTCCATTACTTTTAGTGCCCCCTTCTGGAGTCAAGTGACATTACAGGTTTGATGTTGTGAAATGATTTTGACACATTTCACTCAAGTAAATGTGTTTTTCATAGAGGAAAATGTCAGATAATACATGCCGGTAAGATGTTGCAAATGCATTTTTCTCTTTCATCTTAATGCTTGTGTGCATCCAAATGTGCATTGTCGTCATCATGCTACTGGGGTTGCTCTCAAAAGACATTCATACAGTGTCTCCCATACAGTATGTGATGTGCGCAGCCATGCATAAGTGTGTGAGGAACAGTAGAAAGTTCAAGTTCAAGTTCAAGTTTCTTTATTTGTCACTCCAGTGTATGTCGAGACATAAACAGGGATGAAATAACGTTTCCATTGTTCCTCAGTGCAATAAGACAATAGACAATAGACAGTGCAATAAGAAAAATGACGACTACAAACAATACAAGAACAGTAAGTGACGTATAGTGCAACAGACTAGAGTATTAAGGTGCAACTGTAGCAGTATAAAGTGGGGTGAAGGTGCTAAGCTACGACCAGTATAAATATACTAATAAAGTGGCAAGTAGTGAGAGTTGAAAACTAAGACTAAAAAAAAAAAACATCTAACATACTAAACATACTAAGACATATTAAAAGAAAGGATTTCAGCTAATACGGTCCCTGAGAGAGCTAATCTGCACTTCCAACGCTCATCTCCAGAGACTCTGGGCCATATTTTGCATGTCTTAAATTCAGGCATTATGCCCTATCTTATGCGTTATACATATTATCAGGGCTTAGAGTTCTCAGTCCTGTATTATACAAGTTGTGCTGAGCTCACACGTGCTGAGCTCATACACGAAAACGTATGACTTGCCAGCATATTTTACGCATTGGCGGAGTGCTTGTGCTATTATGCTCCTTGACTTAAAGAGACTGGGTCAGACCACGCAATAATTGTGAAAATAAATGCTTGATTTGCCATAGCCTCAACACCCAGGCTTTCCTTGCACGAAAACGGAAAGCCTGGATTAATTTGTTACCCACAGTGGCCTAGAGGGGTGGGCGTCGCTCCAAATGATGTGACGTCCCAGATAGCAAAATCCATTGATTCAACGTTGAATTCTGGTTATCTAACCAAAATTCAATGTTGAATCAATGCATTTTGCTATCTGGGGTAGCACAGCAGTGGACGGACACGTTGGTGAGCTCATTTGCCGTCGAAAAAGTCGAGGCATCCCGCCCCTTCCTAGGCCAAAATCATTTCAGCTTAGGCCAGGCTAGATTTCCCATGATCACGCCTCCTCAGTTGGCACACAAATGTACATGCATTTGGTTAGATCATACCTGGGCATTATGCGGCCTGGGGGTCAAATGCGACCCTTTGGTTGACCCTGACCGACCCGTGAAAGGGTACTTTGGTTTTCAATCAGTTTCAATTCATTTGGCCCCTTGGGAAAAATAATTGCCCACTACACCCCAGGGTTAGATGTACATTATACCGGTACGTCAGTACGTGGGACACAAAAGTGGTAAGGCTTTGGTTGTTCCACAAATGTGTACCAGGGTCCTTCCCTATACCGTCCAGTACCGTTGTCACACTGAGCAGCCTGCTGCAGGGCTGATAGGGCGGGCCGTCAGCAATCAGAACTTCTCCACTGTGACAAATATGAGATGATTGCAATAATTAACAGGCCAGCCATCACCGTAGATAGCAAGCACTCAAACGGACAGAGAGCCACCGCAGCAACGGCCCGGCACTAGGGTGGTGGTGGTGGTGGGGAGGGAGGGGAGGTAGTAGCAGGGGAGTGGTAATTAGCTTAGCTTGTCATTCTGGTGATTAAACACTGATTTAGAAACACTGATGTGCCCACCGCGGGAGCACGGAGTTAAATGGGCTGTGGTTGCTGTTATCAATGGTATGACACGTACGTCCAGGGTCACTGCGCATTGCACATTACATTACGTTACATTAGTAGTCTAACTCAACATAGTTAATTGCAGATATGTCACTAAATAGCCCATGTATTACCTGTGCTTGTTTCATCTGAGGACCAGAGCAGTTGTTGCTTCTGCTTCTGCGTTGTTGCTTCTTTTGGCCCTTTTTAGATTTTCATGACTGAAATCCATCATCGTTCATAATGGTAATCATTCTCCATAGCCTTTCATTTTAGAGAATATTCTCTATTATAAAACTTTTTTCTTCTTTACATTCAAAGTTCACAAGCAGCCTGATATTAAGCATTTTATATCTTTTGTAGTTTTCTAGTGTAAATATTTACACTACACATTTAAAAAAATGGTTCATCTACTCTCATTGTTCACATACTGTGGCTAGTACAGATATTTTGGCATTATACTACATTTCAGTACTGTATTTTCGCCATATACTGAAACATTGTACATTTAGCTGACAGGTTTTCAAAGAAAAGTAATATGCACTGATGCGTATTACAAGAGGGCAATCATTCCCAGTTTTCCCTCCCTGCCTTGTCGCCTTTCACTTTCACTGCACTTTTTCTTACTTGTTAAACATAAAAGCTACTAAGCCTATTACATGTAGTTTAATCTGGAATGCAGTGAGGCACCCACACAACCATCAGCACTTTAGTTGAGAGGGATTCTTAAAGTAAAGCACATTGCTCATTTAAAAGACTGTATTTACTGTAGCACAGCCCATATCTTACTGTCAGATAAAGGGACCTTGGCATTCGTTGCCGGAAAGATCTTATCTATAATTGGTTCTTTTTTTGGCAAGCCAAACCTTCATGCAATGGAATACATCTGCATCTTTGTCATTTCTTGCTGTGCTATGAGCTTGTATCATTTAAGCTTTTGAATAGCCAAAACATAACATGGGTTTTTAAGTGGCTAATTATGATTTTACCCCTGGTGGTCCCCGGACCCCACTTTGAGAACCCATGTACTGTACTAGTTGATGTAGTGGAATAAATCCATCAGGTTAAAACACCTCTTTAGCTGGACTCGCACCTCTGCTTTTCATGGCTGAAGTGGATTTAACAGGTGAAATCAATAAGGGATCAGGACGCTCGCTCACCTCCATTGAACCATGTTCAGTCCTTGTCTGTTGCTGAAAATTCATGAAGGACATTGCTTTTTTTTCCGTCACGCCTAGAAGAAGCCATAGATGGTTTGGGCAAAAGGTGACTTTGAGCTAGGCCTTTCTGGATAATAAACAACATGCCAAGCCAACTGCTATACATGCTGTACTGTCCTTTTCGGACTGGACAATTTAGTATACATACACACATTAGGCCTATAAATACCATCTTTATTCTCCATCTGTGGCATACCTGAATAACCAAGATGCACTTCATCTAATAGCCATGCTTTCATGAAATGTTATACACGGATAAATACTAAATGTGACGTAATTTGGCCACATTCAAACAAAAATGGAATCACATTGTGATAAATATGACCCCTTGTTGATCAGATTTATATGTTCTGAATATCCTTTGAAATCATTTAAAATATGGAAGATTCCAGAAACCAGCATTTTCTCTCTTCCAGAAACCGGTGTTTTCTCTCTACTGTGAATGACGGCAGACTTTTAGCCATTGATAGAGCAGTGCTCACTAGCTGGCAGGGGCGGATCTAGGCATGTGCATGCCCAGTCTGCCCCACCAAACACGATGGCATGCAAAACAACCCAAGGTATTTCAAATTAAAGTGTCTATGTTTAAAATGATTTGAAACACTACTACTGCTACGAACTAACTACAGTTGTGTCACCACTAAACCAACAGCATTTCCTCATTCAAAACAGAAAACTCTCTGAGTCAACAACAACTGATGTCATTATTGATGCTTAATTGCCTGATAAAAGCCCTGTAACCAAAAATGTTATGGGAATGTTACATCCGCCCCTGCTGGCTGGGCTACTCTAGTCTGCACATGCAGAGTTGTATTTGTAGGACAGGTAGCTGAATGCTGTGGGCTTTCATATGACACAGATTCTCCTGGACATGAACTCCAACAAACTGTCCCTGTGGGCCTCCTCCTCCACTCTCTGGAGTCTGTATCACTGGCCTTGTTAACGGGGTGTGTATGCATATTGTAGCGGCCTGTGTGGAAACCTAAGTTGTACAGTATGTCGACAATTTAAAGAAACTGTTCCAATGGATCCATCCAATGTAGTTATTATTCAGTCACAAGTTCTTGTTTTACTATTTAAAATATTCCACAGGCAGACTTAAATGTATAATACAACGCCCCGCAGCGCTTCCCTGTGGATCTCAGATATAGTATCTAAGATCTTCTGTCATAATAAAATGAGAAAGTAAAACAATTAAGTTGAGAAAGTAAAACAATTAGTTGCATTCATTTCTTATCACAGTGTGTGGAATATACCAGGGGGCAGTTATAATAGTAATTAAATATCACCCCATGGGCCACAGATATTTAATTTACTGGTCGATTTGGCTCCTGGGTCTTGAGCTTGACATACAGTATATGCTCTAAAGCAGTGGTTTTCAACCAGTGGTCCGGGGACCACCAGTGGTCCTTAGAGGGCTCCACGTGGTCCCCAGCGAAGTTGCTTAACTAGATGTAACACTTGAGAACGTAAAAACGAAACCAAATGGACCCGCTGGGTCCATTTGGTTTCATTTTTACACTCTCAAGAGTAAAAATAGTCATAACGTGAATTAGCCCAAGTGTACACAACTAGAATATTAATGGTCATGGACAGAAACAAAATAAATCTTTAGTTTTGGGGTCTGTGGGGCTAAAATGTCCTCAAATGGTGGTCCGTGGCTCAAATGCTGAATAAATGGAGGGCCCTGGGATCAAAAAGGTTGAAAACCACTGCTCTAAAGCAAGGTGTGGAAAATATTTAAGGATATACAGTAATTTCTTGGAATACAGACAATGTGCATAATTGGCACTGAACATTCAATTGGTTTGTGAGATTAGTGGCCGACTTACGCACACACGTGCACGCACGCGCACACACACACACACACACACACACACACACACACACACACACACACGCTCGTCTATGTGGGTGGGCCCCTATAGGAGCCACATCGTAAACATGATTTATTATTTTGTATAGCACTCCAAACGGTTAAAAAGAACTTTACTAGCCCATAAAGAACAACTTTAATGAGAGCTACGCTAAAATGAATGAAAACAAATGGCACACTGTATTACTGTAACCTTGCCTATGTATGAAGGTGTGGCTGCAAGTGATTTAACAGGAATTGATTTTATTTATATCACAGTAGATAGGTGAGGTCACATCTCAGTATTGATTGTGCATCTGCTCTGTGGCAAGGATTAAATATGTTCCTTTTTAATGAGGCATGAATGTCCAGTCTGCTCACTTCTGAATACTTATATTTATTTGAGTATATACAGTACATGTCCACCGCTGCTTCTGCTTTTCGTCTTTACTGGAGTTTCTGAGACAATTTTAGAAAAAGCTGTCAGATCACTATCACTTTATTCATATTTATTGCCTCACTTTGCACTGCCTGCGCTTAATTGTCCCTGGCCCTCTCCGCGTTGGTGTTCTGCCACTACCTCCGGGTGAATCAGATTTATTTCTAAATCGGTATCGGAAGTAATTAGTCACAAAAAGCTTCACAGAGGAAACCAAGGGTGAAACCAATGCAATTACACAAACAACAGAAAACAAACTAATCAAAATTAAAGTGCGGCTGCGTGATGTCAACTGTGAGTCCAAGGCAGTACTGAACTTGTCCTCAATTGTCCTTTAGACAGGCCAGTTTAATAGTGCTATATTAAAGGGTGACTGTTATAAATAATAGGTGAGCATGAGCAACTCAAGTGGTAGTACAGTACGTTCGTGGCCCAAAGGTTGGCACAGAAATCTGTCAAAGTGACATTGGGCAACTTTGCATGTTTGTGCTGTTTGAATGAGATCAATACAGAAGACTAATTTCCCTGTTGGCAATTAATTAATTGTAATGTGAACCAGCATTTCTCATTTTGCTGCTACTCTATGCACAGCAGATTGATTTACCCTCAAATAAAAAAAAAGAAAAATGTCTTCCTGAGTTTCCTCCATAGTTTAACATAATGAATTCATTTTCATTGGTTGAGCTTACTGTAGTTCTTAACACAGTGTTCATTTATTAGCAGATGTAAATGCATTTGATGTAATACGTATGCATGTCAATCAGCAGACCTGTAGTCCATAGATTTCACCATGTGTGTTGGTCAGTAAAGCGAAGAAGCTTCAATTACAAAATGGTCTCATCAGCAAGCAACCCACAGTAGCACTCAGCATGCCAGAATAACATAACGGCTATTAAGACATAAAGACTATTATGCAGTATCCGTTTCATCATGCAGTTTCATCCTCAGTGGGGATAATTTGATTGAAGCTGATGCTTAACTTTACAGCAGTTTATTAATACCATTTCACTGCAGGCAACGGGCTCTGTAGTCGTATTTGCAGTCCCAGGTCGCAAGTCGCCATATGTTGCACTGTAGTTTGGGTTTGCACATCCCTAGGTATTGACTAATTGCTCATTATTTTCCAAACTAAAAGATAAAGTAGCATTTTTAAGCTCAAAGTAAAATGTCACTCATAAAAACTTAATTTATTTACCTTAATTTATTAAACTCTACGTACCAACAGGGTTTGGGTGGTCTGAGACCAATCCTGCCCTGAGCTACTGCCGGTCCTGACACTTTGATCCTTTAAAGTTTGTGCTTGCAGGCATTACAGCAAAGTCAACATCAAAGTCATTGCCACTCAGACTCGCCTGGGTAGAATTTTGAACAGACATTGGCAAAAAAGGAAAAAATGTGGCACAGGCTGCAGGGCAAACCATAGGCTTCATAGCGGTGTCCATCACCTAAGACCCCACTGAGGGTGACCTAGATGACAACAAGAAGATCAGGATCAGGTGTTCTCTAAAACCTGCTTATATGTGGGAGCATTATTTTACCGCCCCAGTTTGGCCATGATAATACAGTACTTTTGTACACTACTGATATCATTTGTGGCAGCTGCGATGAGGATTCTTATTATGCTTTATATATTGCTAACTGTTGAAGTAATTGTAATGTTGTGCATATCAAAATTATGCTGTTATGTGAATTAGCTGCTGTTTAGGTAAACAACTATTAGCATAAATTCATTCGGGAAGCACAGTTCCAACCCACTGGTCGTTTTCATCGCATATTCTGATACCTTCTGTCACACATCCAAGGGAACTCATTAGTAATGATATGGTGTTAATAATGTACAATCAGTCGTGTTTGATCACTGTGTAACTGTCAGTGTAGTAGAGCTGCAGCACTTATGGATTTAATCGATTGTAAAAAATGAAATAAAACAAACTGAATTGATTTGGCTGGTTTCACACTATGCAAGGATATCAAGCAAATAGATACAGTATGAGGTATGAGCACAGTAGGAGCAACCTTTTAAACATTTTTGTTTTGTGTCACAAGACTGATCCGACATTTCCTTCCACACCCTCAGCTATCATTTCCCAGCAGTGGCTTGGAAGGGAACTTTATCTACAATGGAAATGTGGTCACACTTCGCCACAGTGTCCATTGCTATAAATGAAGTGGTTCTAAAAAAGATGCAATGCCAAGGACCCTGAATACATAATGCGTTTAACCACAAACCCACATTTGGGAAAGGGCGAAAAAAATCGATCGGAACCCTGTAAAATATAAATCATGACAAATGTGTCCAAAAAAATATAGCAAATTAATTGACTTCCATGAATGGCCAAATTTGGCATATTAAAGTGGCATATACAAAAGTGGCCATGTTGTACAATAATTGCTTTTGTCTTTTAAGTGAAAGGGTTTAATCATTTCCATGGGTTGTTTTTCATTTCCTGGAAAGTGGGACATACAAGGTTTTATTTTCCCGGCCAGCAACTATCTGAGTCACAAGTTGAATGTACTCACTGATTAGGGACATTAGGGCTTCTCTAAATTGAGGTGAGAACAGGCACACGCATGCACACACACACACACACACACACACGCACACGCACACGCACACACACACACACACACACACTCTCTCTCTCTGAACTGTATGTGCCTATGGGGTATTGTGACACCATGAGCCTGTGTGTGTGTGTGTGTGTGTGTGTGTGTGTGTGTGTGTGTGTGTGTGTGTGTGTGTGTGTGTGTGTGTGTGTGTGTGTGTGTGTGTGTGTGTGTGTGTGTGTGTGTGTGTGTGTGTGTGTGTGTGTGTGTGTGTGTGTCTGTCTCGAACGGGAAGCTGTGGCACTATAGGGTACAGCAGTGATTCATAGAGTAGAGTCATATAGTGCATCCTCCAAATGCCTGGGTTTCAACTAATCTAATGTAAGAGGTGTGTGTGTGTGTGTGTGTGTGTGTGTGTGTGTGTGTGTGTGTGTGTGTGTGTGTGTGTGTGTGTGTGTGTGTGTGTGTGTGTGTGTGTGTGTGTGTGTGTGTGTGTGTGTGTGTGTGTGTGTGTGAGTATGTGTGTTTAAATGTGCGTGCCTCTGCTGGTATTACTACTTGTGAGGAGTATAGTGTCCCCACATATATAGTCAAATTTGAGAAACAACCATTTTGAGAACCAAAAACGTAGTGCATTAGCGGTCCGACAGTCTGACAGATGAGACAGGCTGTACTTGAGTGCTCCATAATATGAGTCAGAGGGGGAGTGTGACAAGTATGGATCAATGATCTATAATGGACTCTAGATTGATGATAACTTGATGGTATTCATCAGCCATCTATAATAATTAATTATTATAGATTTTGTAACATTATTTAAACATGATATATACACACAGCAGCAAGTTAATTATTCGACTCTGATAATTACAGTTCCTGGATTAGCTGTTAGCTGGCTAGCAAACCCGGAAGCTACAGATGAGTCGCTTGGTGGATGGCATCATGCTTTGTAAGTGATTAACAGTTGACTATCCTACTACACTGCAGTAATACCATCACATCATTAGCCAATAGACTACATATGCTGCATGACAAATCAACCTTTGACATTGTGAAATGTTTTACAAAATCTATTATGGCCACAAGGACATAATACAGATCAAAGAGTGCAATCGCATGTCGACCTCTTGAAGGCAGACGCTGCGGCGCTGCCCCGAAGCCAACCGAGATCAAAGAAAACACAAAGTTGAGCCGCAATGCCGCTGTTGCTCTCTCACTTTTGACAGACAGAATCATACAGACGGCTCTTGTTCAGTCAACTGTCAAAAATCACCTCAAATCATTTATTTATGTTGCACATATACAACAATTAACGATGACAACCAAAGTGCTGCTAAAGCATACAGAACAAACAATAATAAGGTATAAAATAAAGTGTCAGGCAGAGCAGAAATGTATTTATTTGAGTCTATAGGCCGACTTTTAGGACATGCCGGTAATGTGGCACCAATAATAAATGCCCATCTTGGTGGACATTTATTCATCATCCATCCAGAGTTTAGATGAGAACCTGGAGACATATTGGATAAAGCAGTGAGAGTGCAATGCAGGTTGTTCACATACTGTGCTGCACAATAATGTAGTGGAATATACGTCAGGATTTTTAAGCTCCTAAATAAATTACCCCCTGGCCGCCTTTAGCCCTCACTATCTGCCGCGGCCTTGTCAATCATCACCTGTTGCCATAGTGACAGAGTCCACTGGCTCCTGTTAATAAGGTGCAGTGTGAGTTTTAGTGCGTGCGTGCGTGCGTGTGCATGTCGAGAAGGTCATAGTGTTGGGGCTCATCAGCATGGCTGACACGTATATTCGTCTTCAACACGGCGGCATTGTGAGCCTCGCTCCACCAAACATCAGTGTGTTCATACAGAAAGTGTACAATCTGCTTCTTTTGGCGAATATAATGCATTATCTGCTCTCTATATGTGAAGCTAGCTACATATAATGGAGGGAATTTTACATTGTACATGTATTGTTGAGGAAGGGACACAGCCTTTTTCTGAATATTAATCCATATATTTTTGCTGTTCCTTCGGTCACATTAAAATATGTGAAATATTGACAGACAGCCAGAGCGTGTCTGTCAGGCTAAACATTACCGAACTGATTAATATTGACATTCAGGGGGGTCGCCCCATACAAGTGATATCGGCACGCTGAACGCACACCAACACATAACTCCCATTATACAGCAGGTCATTTTGAGGAACTACATGTCACACACAGTAACTTAAACTGGCCCACAGTAACACCTTATCAAAACGAAAGGGCAGCCGACTCAGCGGATAGGCTAGCTAGGTTCTTGGGACATGTGTGGTCGTAGTGACTATATCTGTCATTGAGAAAAGATTTTTTTTTGTAATTCTCTTAGTTGTTCTCTCAGGTTGTATAACTGCAATATTACAACCAAGAGTGTGGTTTAAAAATGATCATTGGCACAACGATGCTTGCTCAACCCGACTGCGTTCTCGTCCCTGACCGCATCCCTGTCGTACCAAGAATCACTTTAAACCACACCCTCTGGTGTTATAACATCGCTTAATTGAAGATGAATGGGCCGTCATCTCCCCCCTGCCCCTCCCCCCACACTCACGTGTGAGTGTGTGCCTCAGCTCAGCTATTTTTGTCACCGTTCGATATACGGTGGTGGAACAAAGTGTGAATGGGGCGTCAGACCGCTGTGCCATGCAGACAGCCCAGCCATGCAGTGGTTGAGAGCTTACCCTCCAGCCAGGACATAATTCGACGGCCGTTGTGTCAGCAAAGCCTGTGTGATTATCAAAGACCCCTTATGGACTGTTTGGATAGATGCTATACCGCCTTGCAAGCAGTTCTGTGTCCACATGCCCGGGGGTATAGTCGGCCCTGAAAGTGGCTAATCCCCTCCGGTTCACCAATGATTGACACTACAGGCCATTGCCTGTCTATACCTGCAACTGCAGGTATAGATAGGCAACAATGCACACATGCACGCACAAGTCGCACATAGCATCACTTAGCATCCCTCACACATCTGCTGCTGCTATGACACACCTTCAGGCGCATGACACTGCATATTAACATTGTACACATGTATTATACAGCACATGTATAGTATAGTATGTATATTTAGAATCAGGACTACATGTCCTCTCTCGCTGCATCTGTAAACCACCTCTTTGGCCTTTCCTCTTCTCGTCCTACCTGGCAGGTCCATCTCCAGCATCATTTTCTGTATGGATGTCTTTCCTCTGCACTTGTCCAAAACATCGGAACCAACGCTGTCATGTTTTCTATCCCCAAACCTTATAAACTATGGACTGATCCTATTAATGCTGTCATTTCTGATGATGTCAATCCTCGTCCCTCCTAAAAATAGACTTAGCATCCTAAATTCTGCCACCTCCCACTCCCAGCCTGGAGGCTCATTATCGTTACAGCTCTCAAGAGGTGCAGAGAGACGTAGACATTACATTAGTCAGTAAGGTCGTAGATGGCACATAGGAGATACAGTAGTATCATTAGCCAGACACTTTGTAAAACACACTCTCGGCTGTAACATGCAAGAACATGACTCATACATCCACAGAATATTACTTCAATCTGCTGCTGCTTGTGGGTATTTAACTGAGGCTTCCTGTGAGGTTAGGGCCTAGCTCTTGTCACTTTCAAATATTTCCACACAGGAGCATCTCTAAGGTACCGTATTTTCCGCACTATAAGGCGCAGCGGATTATAAGGCGCACCGGATTATAAGGCGCACCTTTTAAAACTGTTTTCATATATAAGGCGCACTGGATTATAAGGCGCAGAGATTAGAAACTACTACAGTTAACATATAAGCAATCTGTTCATATAAGGCACACTGGATTATAAGGCGCACTGTGGATTTTTGAGAAAATTAAAGGTGTTTAAGTGCGTCTTATAGTCCAGAAAATACGGTATATTAATGACATAGTAAAATGTTGAAAATGGGTGGAATTCCCCTTTAAAACGTACCAGCCAATCTCTCTCCATCGGCCCACCAGAAAAGCTCTTCAGACCCGAAGTTAATTGACCTGCACACGACAGTGTTCACAACATTTTGTTTTAATTAGCTAGGTAGGAACTATTCATTAATATATATATATATATATATATATATATATATATATATATATATATATATATATATATATATATATATATATATATATATATATATATATATATATATATATATATATATATATTTTTTTTTTTTTTTTTTTTTTTTCTGCTCGGCAATTAGATTGCTGTAATTTGACTAATTTGTTTTCCAGTTAGGGTTATTGAAGTGCACAGGGGGTACGGATTACGGAAGTGGGGAAATATATCTGCATTATTTTCTACTCGGCTTCTTCTGACATCCAAATTTCAGAAGCTCTAACGTGGAATGACTATTAAATACATAAACCCTGTAGTCTTACTGAAGCTGACTTGATGTCAAATAGCAAGTTACAGTATAAAAGAGTTATGTTATTGTCCAAAGAGGAATATGCAGTTTGATGTAGGATAAGGATTTATCGTTTGGTGTAAACAATGTTGTCAGTTTTGCCCTATTATATTCCACGCTGTCATTTTCTTGGCCCTGACCTTTATTTGTCAGCTAACCTGACGGGGAACTGTCGTCTGATACAGCCGTAAGGGGAGCCGGATCGTCACCTCTGTCATAGTGAGGGATCCTTGGGAGGAAGATCCTGTCACCTGTGTTTGTTCCTATAGTGCAATCTGACACTCAATTACTTTGTCCATCATCTGCACAGTGTGGTCGGGACCTGCGTGGAAGTTTGAAGGCTGCATGACTGGAGCAGTTTGAGCTTCAGG
Source organism: Benthosema pterotum (assembly GCA_039105355.1). Lineage (NCBI taxonomy): Eukaryota > Metazoa > Chordata > Actinopteri > Myctophiformes > Myctophidae > Benthosema > Benthosema pterotum. The sequence goes on from CM076982.1 coordinate 21,046,129, forward strand.
TTATGGTCAGGGATTCCAGATGGTGTGAGTGAGTTGAAAAGAAGACTCTCTCTTTCCTCGGCCATCTCTCTTCCCTTACACTGCGATGATTGTTAAATTACAAATGCACAGTAGCGACTGCAAACCAAAATATGACACATAATGTGCGGTCACGTGGTATAAACAACATGGAATGTCTGAGGCTAATTGGTGTGGCACCTCTAAGAGGAAAATAAAATGAATGCGTGAAAACGTGAGGAAGAAAGTGCTTGGCGATAATGTGCAGTACACAACAATGCATGTTGTTGTGTAGTGTATGGTAAACACTGGCAGCATAAGTTCATGGACAGCACGTTTGTGCGAGTCCTGCTCACACTGCTCAGATGTAGATGGTGTTGTGGAAAGTGGTGACTTTTTTATGTCACAGCCTTCGGGGCAGTAGGATTTAATTTTCTGTTGGTACATTAAATTAGCCTTAGATTAAATCATGCCGTGCACATGAAATCCTGTGGCGTGCACAAACTTTAGTACATGAAGAGATGCTAGCAGAGTGGCTTGGCTATAGGAGAAGCCTATTGCATGTTTGCGTCCCCTTTCAATGAGGTTTTACCCGTAGGTGCCTTGTGTCTGTAGAATGTTATGGCTATTTAAATGGTGTTAGATGATTAGATGTGTTATTTGTAACTAATGTATTGGTCCAGTATTTAATTTAAGTAATAAACTAGTCTTTATTATTAAAGTCTGCACCCCCCCCCCCCCCACACACACACACACACACACACACAGACACACACACACTCACCAAATCTATTTGCTATAGCCAATCTACTGTTCAAGCTCACTGTAATGCCATAATTATTCCTCTGTCCAATGTACTGTTTCTGAAGAGAGAGAGGGAGAGACACACACACACAGACAGAGAGACTCTTTTCCATATTAACATTTCAGAACCTTTCGTGTTTTGCAATTCATTACTCACTCAGTGTATGCTTGACAAAAGACAGATAGCTCTGACTGATAAGATGAGGAGATGAATGGCAACCATCAGTGCTGTCTGCTTAGGTTGATCTAAGGTTGACACTGTCTTCATTGAGAAATAAACACCCATGCCACCTTTTGCATGCTTCAGTATATTGCCTGTCTGTTTTTCCCCTTGTCCAAGCACCAGTGTGTGCTGTACACCATCTCAAAGGAGCCCTTGTGAAGCACTTCATTTCTCATTTTTAGATCTGTGACGAGCAAGGGCGAGGGAGTGATGACTCTGCAAATGAACTGCCAGGGCATGTGTTTTCGTGTGTGTGCGTGTTTGTGTGTTTGTGAAATCAGTTGTCATACGCTAGTCTCCTGAGTGTGTGTCTTTAGCGTTAACACACCCTGTGATGATATTGACTCTGCAGTCCACGACAGTGATTGATGAGGTGTCACTCGGCCTGGTTTTGTCTGTAAGAGTGCCCCCACTGGCCCCTACAAGAACATATACACAAATGCACGCATAGCAATGGCCAAGGAGTAGATGGAAAAGCAGGGCTCTCTGTAAATCACTTTCTGTCAATGGGGTTTGGTAGCTTGTTGACAAAAGTATGATAAAGGTTTTATTAAACCTCCTGGTGGTTCAGTTGATGGTTTACGGCTTGTAGTCAATGTACACTAGGGCCAGACCCATGTATCAACCAGTAATGATGCAGCCAAGGTGTTCTGATTTTGAACCATTTTGACAATGTTGCACTTAGAGTATCTATTAAAACAAAAAACAATATTGTTTGCATATTTATATAGATATTGTATAGACCAGATACTTTTTCATTTTATTTCTCAAATAGAAGACTGACGTCTTTGTAAATTGATTAGAACATTAGTTTGACATTGATCAATTCACTAACTGTATTAATTCCTTATTCTGGCAAAAGAATGCTATCTGTTTTCTCATAGCGATCATTAGCAGATTTGTATGCGCTGGAAAAACATTGCACAATGTCGCGCAGTCTTTCACACCTTGCTATTACAAAAATAGCAGAGCTACAAGCTCACTATGTATGCCAATGTGATGTGTTGTGAGCCTGTTGGTCTGCTATTTTCAGCACACAACCAAATATATCAGGTCTTAGCAAGCATTGGCGATAAGAAGCAAGGTCACCTTTTCCAGTAGTTCCAGAGTCCCACATTTCAAAAGAATGCAAAACAAGCTTTGAAATGGAGAGCAGGGTTGGTTCTACAGCTTGCATGGTGCCCTAGGCACCCCACTACCCACCGCGTCCGCCAACACAAATTGTGCATCTATCGCACAACCTCCCCCTGAAAAAAACAAAAACAAAAAAGGGCATTGGAAATAAAACGGTACAATACAGCTAGTTGGTTGGTTGGTTGCACAAAACAAGTCCTTAATTATGCACAATTTATCCAACATTCAGAATGGGGAACAAATCATCCAACCTCCTTGGCTATTTAATAGGGATATACTGTATTTAAAGACTTAAACGTGTGGCAAGTGCATGATAAAAGTGTTCAGTAACATTTAGCCATTCATCAGGTTGAATTACAGTTGAAAGGTTTGTTTTCTTCTACTTTCATTGTGACCGCAGATAGCAGTTTGGTAAAACCGCGAGGAAGATCATCTCGCTGTCACCCTACACTTTAACACCATGCTGTAATGTTGTTTAGAAACACACACATGCACGCACGCACGCACACACGCACACACACACACACGCACACACACACGTCAAGATGGATCACTTCACTTTGTACATTGTAAATATTACTGTAATGATGCCAAGTGTCACCAACTTGGCGTAAATAATAACACTTTGAGTGGCAAGGCACTAACCTGCGATTGCTTCTCACCTTTGAGGCGTCATAGTGGTTGATAGTATAGTGAAGAGAGAATGGAATCGGGATGTGGACTGTGGCTTAAGTCCCTTTTGACCTTTTGAAACCAGGTCACGGTACCAACTTAAAGCCCACGATTCAAACTCGGGTGTCCCATGTGAGCTTTTTGTGATTCTTTTTTTTTTTTTTTTTTTTTTTTGAAAAATCGATCAGGTTTTCGATCTGTGGAGACACAAAACGGTGGCCACTGTTACTGTATGCTGTGTGTGGGCTTAAATGGAATGGACCTGGTGTAGAGGATTGGTGTTCTTTTCTGTAAGGTCTACGTATTAGAGGGAACTTGCATTTCTATTTATACAATGAAATGCCTGCAATGATGACTGACAATTTCTATGAATTATTTTGGAAAGGCTGAAAATTAGATTTTAAGAGTGATGATGACACACAGACGCACAGGGAATAACTATGCACCAATGTAAATTCTTTGATACTTGCCATGCATAAATGTACACACACACACACACACACACACACACACACACACACACACACACACACACACACACACACACACACACACACACACACACACACACACACACACACACACACACACACACACAATAATTCACACATATTGCTATGCAAATACCACCACATAATCTGACAGCCATTCAAGTGACTCCCATGAGAAATGGTTTTCTGACACTCCCTGGCCATCTTGAAATGCATGAGCCATTTGCCTTCACTTTAATTGAATATTAAAATGTCACATGTCTCTGCAATCATAGTAGAGTAGAAATTTGTGAAATGCACCACAAAACAACCATCTCCCTCTCTTGTTACTATCGGGAACAGTGTCCTCCCAAGAATTATGGTTGTTTTAGGGTTGAAATAAATTGGGGGGTGAGGTTTTCACAGAAGGAGTCATTTAGAGCAGTGGTTTTCAACCATGGTTCCGGGGACCACCAGTGGCCCTTGAGAGGATTCCAGGTGGTCCCCAGCTAAATGATGGAGAGGTACTGACCAAAATGGACACTTCTACGTTTTTAACTCCCAAGAGTATTACCATGAATCCAAATGGACCATTTGGGTCCCTTTGGCTTAAAATGGCTAAAATAGAATTAATAGTGGGCCCTGGTATTTAGAGGTTATACGTACAGTAGGTTCATGCAGTAGGTTCAGACTTATACTTAGTTGCATGCCGTTGCTGCAGTTTGAAAAGACCTAGTGAGTGTGCGTGTGTGTACGTGCTTGCGTGCGTGCGCGTGTCTGTCCAAGTGTACCCTAATGTGTGTAATAAGTGAGAGCCAAACTGGGGTTGGGAATTGGGACACTATGGGGGCTTACTCACAGTGAGTCAAAATGCAGTAATTGCCTGAGTGAAAGCCCTGGAAGGCTCATAATGTGGCAGTTGTCACCCAAGAAGCCCCGGTCAGCCAACCTCAGTGTTCAGCTCTATCACGCATGGCTGTGATGAATAAGCCCATGCACCTCTCTGTGTCTCTCTCTGTCTCTCTCTGTGTGTCTTGCTGTCTTGCTCTCCATCTCTTCTCTTCTGTTTCTCTCCCCCACACTCTCTTGCTCTCTCCCTCTCAGGGCCCTGCTACAAGCAGCTCAAGGTGAACACAACAAGGGCGTAGTTGTGTGTGCGTGTGTGTGTGTGTGTGCGTGTGCGTGTGTGTGTGTGTGTGTGTGTGTGTGCGCACGTGTTATTCTGTCCCTAGTCCCTACTGCAGGCCATGCAGCCTCTGCACAGTCTAAGTCTAAAATGCCTTTAGCTCCTCATCCTCTCTTCTCTAAATTTTAAATACAGTTTAACTCGGATTTAATTGTTTTATTGTCGCTAACTGTTGGCATTTGGTAAGTTCCCAGTGCGGCTTTCAGTTAAGTAAATATACATGCATTGTATAGTTGTTCCATCACTGCGGTCATGGTCAGGTACGACGGCTGACGTCACAAGTTGCCCCTGTGAATTCCAAGTTCCACAGCTGCAGTGTTTTCCTGCACGTGAAACTCAAGATCCTGCACATAATCCTATTTCTGTGTGTGTGTGTGTGTGTGTGTCTCTCTTTCTGTATGTGTGTCCAGTAGCTAATCTTGTTAAACCACCGGACCGCCACAGGCCGGCCACATATAATCCCAGATCCACATTGGGCGCCACGCTGTTCCCATGCGGATTCTCAACATTCAGTCATCACACCAGCCAATCCTTATGTAACTCGCGGCCACAAACACTTCAAGTGGTCCATGACCAAGAAAAGATTGATAACCACTTTACTAGACTATGTCTGAAGATGGAGAAAAAACATAGATTTAGTATATATATATTTTTTTAAAGTAGAAGCGCCTGGGGGGAAATAATAACCAGTCTGTAAAATGTTTTGCTTTGCACAACACAAAAGTATGTCTGGAGTCTGGACTCCCTGTGGCTTAAGCTATCCAGATATCAAAAATATGCTGTGTGTGTGTGCGTGTGAGCGCGTGTGTGTGTGTGTGTGTGGGCGCCTGGGCGCAGCTGTGCACATGTGCGTGCCTGTGTATAGCAGGCTCAAGTAATTGTATTTGAGTTTCTATTACGTTAACAAAGGATGCTAGAACCAGCCAAGGCACAAGTCCATGACCGATCTTGCTTAAATAAAGGGAGGGATGGAGGGCGTAAAACAATCTAAAGTTTTTTGTTGAAGATTTAAAGCTCTATATTTTTCATCCAATCACTAAAGCATCATCATCTTCAATTTGTAGTTGTTCCAGTTCCAATTTTGCCTGCCTGTTTCTTCACAACCTCACTTTTATACCCAGTAATTGTTTCTCCACAGTATCTTGTGTGAGCTGACCTGTTAATGAACAAACAATCTGTAGTTTATAGAGTGATTTTACACTTACGGTAACAAAAAATAAATCCCTTTATAAGTTTAGATAAGGTGTGCCCGACTGCGATTCGCTCATCATCATCGGTTTAAAGTCTGCTTTCCAGGCATGGCTGCTGCTGGGTTGTACTGGATCATACTCGCTGTGGCTTTCTTCCACCGGGAACAGCCCATTGTCACTTCATGGTTGATGCAGATTGCTTTCATGTCAGCCAGCACCGCCTTCTGCCAGGTCCTCTCAGGCCAGGCCACTGCGTCTTGTTAATCGATGAATTACTTTCTCACCCAATCATTTGATCCCTTCCTTCCTTCCTTCCTTCCTTCCTTCCTTCCTTCCTTCCTTCCTTCCTTCCTTCCTTCCTTCCTTCCTTCCTTCCTTCCTTCCTTCCTTCCTTCCTTCCTTCCTTCCTTCCTTACCAAGTAGCCCATACAATCGCAGTCTGCCTCCCGTCCCCTCACCACATGCACTAGTGGCGATTCACTGAGCCCATTGAAATTCTTTCAGCCTATACTGTATTTGAGTTATTACGTTATGGTTTGTTTCTTTCTCGCGGAGAACGTTAGATGAATATAAGGAAGATATACGAGATGAAAAACATTTTTCTTATATTAGCTTATATCGACCCCTGCATGGCCCTCTCCGTGCAGGCCTATCCGACATGCACCATGGGACCTGTGTGTGTGGTTGTCTTTATTGATCTGCCAACCTGCGCTCTGTATTATCATAAAGCCAATATACATGTCCACTCACTGTGGTGAAAGTGATTAGACCCTTGTCTCTTATCAGCTCAGTGGTGGACCATTGGACTGATTAAGAACTGCAATTATCAATTTGTCTTCTTGCAGTGTTTCCTTCTTACTTTCATTCTCCTTTCTTGCTCTGTCCTGATTTCTTTTTCCCTCTCCCTTTCCATTACTCACTCACCACTTTTCTGTTCCCCTCTCTTGACCTTTTCTCTCTTTTTTTCATTCTTTTTGCTTTGACTGGGTAAAATGTGAAGCTAGCCATTTCCCCGTTCTTTGTTATTAGTATTGCTCACGTCAAAGGTGTTGCTGTGGCATTACAAATTCCCTCGCGACTCGGCCAGTAAATCAATAACTCGTCTGCTGAACTCTGTTCTATTATTTTTCCACCGTCGCTTGTCTCCAAATCAGCCCCCGTGTGAGAAATGCTGCCTTCCGGCTATGAAAATCACACTCACTTAGGATGTTATGTGTCCATCAGTCACACCGGCACTGTGCACGTTGAACCTTGGCATGAAAAATGCATGCATCATCATCATTTTTCGACCGCGGTCGAGATCATGATTTCACAATGCCAGACCAGACTTCCCGGCCCTTCATTGCCTTCACCAGTTCCTGCTTACTGATGCCTGACATGCGGGAACGACAGTTTTCTAACTTCTCGTGTGATTTGAGGCAGGACTGCTGAGAATAAGGGAAGATACAGTATAACCTCACATCTGGCTCTGTAGCAGTGACCAGCAAACTGTGTTCCTCTGGATCGGACTAGTGAAGAAACACAGGAATGGGTGCCGTATATTAGAGAAGTCGATTGGTGGCTCTTTAAGAAAGATTTTGCATATTATTAAAAGGCGGGTGTAAGTGCCATCCAAATGTTTCTCTAATTTCTTTGAAAGTGTCCATGTCTCTGAGCCATAGAGTAGAATCGGCTCTATGGTCGTCCTAGAATCGGCTCTATGGTCGTCCTTTTACTAAGCTATTTGGAAAGTCTAGTTTGACAGTCCTTTTGGGAAGAAGATATGCTGGTATATGAACCCAAATACTTGAGGACATCAACTTTGAAATGGGGTTTCTTATGTGATTTGATGATGTGGTTATTGTTGGATTTGCATATATTTACATACCCTGCCTTTACGCAGGAATATTCAGGAATCACTGCTGTGTGACCTCAATCTCACACTAGTTTTTGTTGATTTCTCAAAGGCTTTTGACTGGACAAAGCTAAAATGTTTGAAATTCTGAAATGATATGGTCTCTCCGGCAAAATTATTGGTGCCATAAAAGCGACAATCCTTATTCCTGAGGGAGAGACACCATCATTCCCAATCATCCTTGTTGGCATACTCCAAGGCGACACAATTGTTGTGCTTCTGTTTAATGTTGTTGATTATGTTTAGTATGTCAGTTTAGTTGATACTATCAATGATACAGGGTATCAACTAAAACCTAGGAGAATCCCAGTAAATACCCAACTGACACTGACTTTGCTGATGACATGCTTAGAATCCAGTTTGGAGAAGGCTCTCCAGGCTCCAACTTTGTTAATTGGTCTGTATCTCAACGAGACAAAAATATATGTAAAGATATGTAAATCCACCAAGAATGCTTGACATAGTGCATTACATTAACCCATTCATGCATACAGACAGAGATGGCAGAAGAAACCATGCAAGGCACAACCAGCACTGTCAGTAATTGCTGTCACAGCGTCTTTCCTGCAAACATTCCCTCAGGTGTAAATCGGTTCAACCGTTGCCGACCAGGATGCAAACCCAGGGCTCTCATTATGTCAGAGCCGCAGCCCGAACTCCCTCTGTACCACTAATTGAAATCTCCCCAAAATAACTCCCTGTTCTCTCCCACTGTCTGGCCCTAATTACTTCTCCCCTGTCCCTTTATTTCCTTTCTTTCTCCCTGCATGCGGTTCTCCTTTCATCGCAGGGGAATACAGTGAACATTGTTCCTCTTGTAGCTCTGTTCCTTTTATTGCTGCAGAAATAGCCACGTATTTGTCCTTGCTGGCAGTCCCTGGGAGTTTGATATACAACATTGGGGAACCTCTCTCGGCAGAGTTACAATGCTATATGCATGATCTATTGTTCACAAAACAGGGCTGCTACAATCCTTTATAAGAACAAACAAACAAAAAACATCCCAAAACACCACTCTTACACAGTGAGATTTGTGATTATGCAACCTTCTGCTGACATAAAGTGTGCCATATCAACATTAAGTATATTGTATAATGGCCAGCAGTGGCTCAGGGGTAGAGTCACCGGTTGGTAATCATGAGGTTGCCGGATCGATCCCGATCTCCTGCAGAATTAGTGCGAAGTGTCCCTGAGCAAGACACTGAACCCCTAATTGCTCCTGATGTGCTAGTAGGTACCTTGCATGGTTTCCACTGCCATCAGTGTATGAATGTGTGTGTGAATGGGTGAATGTGATGCACAAGCTATATAAAGCGCCTTGCATAAAGGCGCTATATAAATGCACCATTTACCATTTTACCATTTAATGATGACAGCAACAGAGCAATATCCCAACCCATTGTATCTTGACCTAGACCCCATGAGTCTTATGCATAATTCAGGGTTTGCATACAGGTACCTGGAGCCAGCTGCATCACCTCACAGGTGGTAGGCTATTGTATCTGCATACAGTAAGGCATAAGTTTGAACTTAGTGTGAGGCAGGGGCGGATTTAAAGTTATTTATAAGTGCTTATAATTAAAAATAATTTGAAACACTACTACTACTAACTAGAATTGTGGAACCACTAGACCAGGGGTCGGCAACCCAAGATGTTGAAAGAGCCATTTTTGACCAAAAATTACATTCAAAATCTGTCTGGAGCCGCAAAAAACTTAAGCCTAATAAGTGCTTAAAGGTGAATTCCACCCTTTTTTTATCAGAGTGTAGAAATGTGAACCAAATGGACCCTGGTGGGTCCATTTGGTTCCATTTGTACACTCTCAGAAAAAAATATCCTAAAAGAAAAATCATTAGCATGGTGAAACACAACTTTTTTCAGAAATGGAGTTTCTGAAAAAAATAAAATAAAGAAGTTTTTCAGAACTCCATTTGTCCACACAACATCTCTAAGGTATATTAATGACAAAGTAAACTGAATAAACTGTTGAAAATGGGTGGTTCAGATTGAAAGATCCACCTCTGATAACTGCTGGGCTTTTTACTTTAACTGGCAACTGTCAGACATGCGCAACGTGTGTTGGGTGCTGTCAGTGACTGAAGTGTTTATATTATGTTGGTGCGGATCACCCCAGTGTGTGTATGTAATAATGCTACAGCCATGGAGCCACTAGGGCTGTGTTCTAGAGCCGCATGCGGCTCCTGAGCCGCAGGTTGCTGACCCCCGCACTAGACCAACAGCTTTCCATCATTCAAAACAGAAAACCCTCTGAGTCAGACCTTTAGCTTTATGCATGCTGCGTGTCTGTTGCAACTTCAACAACTGATGTTATTATTGGCACTTACTTGCCTAATATAAGTCCTGTAACCGAAAATGGTATGGGGGCGGCATCCTCACCCGTGGCACAAAGCGACACGCGTGATGAAGCCGACCCCATACCATTTTCGCCTGCCCTCCCCCAATTGGGAAATGTTACATCCGGGCCTGGTGTGAGATGGTGCAAAAAGGTCCATAAATACAGCATGACCAATTTGGCTACACATTTTCATAACATAAACAAGATTACATGTGTCTGTCAGTGTTCATGAAAGCTAGAACGCACAAACATCTATTTTAGCTTCTGCCATTTTTTCTCTGGGCTTGAAGTGCAGCAGTATACTGTAGGATTGTGCAATCATTGCAAGATGCTATGTGACGTAGGCTCGTCTCAGAGGTGTACAGTACATAACACTCAATGCATTTAGAATAGCCTGCGTAAAGAGGGGAGCGGATTATGTGCAGCAGATAAATTGCATGCAAATATGAGGGACCTTTAACTGAATTCATTAAAATATGTGTATATACAATACATTTTGTAATCCTCTGTCATGCTGTTGCCGGTGTGCCAGGGATTACCCTCTGATGTGCCAATGGTAGCACATGTGACTATGGTTGCATACCCCTCAGTTAAAATATATGCTTTTCAACCTTTTAGATGTCAAGGCCCATTATTTATTCAACATTTGAGCCATGGACAACCATGTGATGACATTTAGCCTGTCAGACTCAAACTAAAGAATATTTTGATAAAGGTAGATCGAACTTTGTCCACAAATATCATGGTGAGATTGCAGGCAGACTTTGATCAAAATAATATTTTTTCAATGCTGATGTATGCAAATAATTGAACAATCGAGAGTGTAAACTTAAACCAAATTGACCCAACGCAATGGTCCATTTGATATATATTTTTAGACTCTTAAAAGTTAAAGGTCTGTAAGGGTTCATTTCGTTATCAACTCTCCATTTAGCTGCATGTGGACCACATGGATCTCCCTCAGGGAACACTGCAGTTTAAATGAAAGGGTTGATTGATGACTTGACTTTTAGAAGGCTTTGTAAAACCAACTACTCTATATAATTGTGCTGTGGTTGGTCACTTTAACCACCAGAGCTCTATTTTCTGCTTCAGCTATATGTGTTATGACAATTTGTTTCTCGATTGACACAGCCCTGAAAATGTTGGATAAAAATATAGGGGCTCTAAGGTTAATGTGGTTAAAGAAAGAAACAAACAAGGAGGGACGGGGAGGTTTTGAGTCACAAGTATAGGAGGTCTATTGCTGCAGCCACCAGCTCACTCCATGTGACTCATCCTAATGGGCTTAGGTCAGAATTCTTTAGCGTTCCCCCCCATGTTGCATGTCACTATTCCCTTGTGACTGCCTCGCAAGAGATTGACTCCCTCATATACCGCAAACGGTGCATTTCTCCTCTGCGGCGGTAGTGCTATGGTGGGCGTGCATGTCCACAGCTATTCATCCCCCCCTGGCTTCCTTAATGAGCACCTCGCCGTCTCTCGTACCGTAACGGTAGCAATCCAACCCACCCACTCAGCCGTCTGCTCCCTCCACCTCATCTCTTTGGCTTGTCTCTCTATCGGGTTGGCAGTCTTCTACTTGTCAGGAATGCACATTGTTCAAAGTGAAGAATAACTTGTGAATACTACTGTGGAAGTCAGTCTGTGTGACGAACCTCAAGCCTCAAGGCTGATATATATAATCCTGCTTTTAGAGAGACCACCAATTACAAATGATTTAACCCTGATTTTGTAAAGTAAATTTGGTTTTGTAAGTAAATTAACTCGTGGCCATTTATTTAGCTGTGGTGAACTTGCAAAGGCTCAACTTATGTAACATTTTATGTAGACTTGCAGCATAGCATTTTTTTGTAGACAGCACTATATAGAATACACTTTCTATGCATATGATGTATTGTATTTACACGCCTTTTGTTCTTTGACTGCCATCACTGAACTCTGGCGCTGTCACTTCCATGAATGAGAGCTTTTATTTCTATAATGCTAAAATTCACCCTAAATTGACCAGAAGCAGAATTGCCTAAAGGAGTAATGTGAAGTTAATAACTTTAAAAGCAATCAGCTGTGTTAATAGTATCTGTGAGGTACTGTAGTGACCATTTTTAACTAGCCACTAACATTGACGTTATGCTCAATCAACTCCACCAACCGGAGCCTTAATTCTGTTAAAATACTGCTAAAGATCGCCCAATGAAGTTTGGATACCACCATTAAGCCACAAGTGGTCTGGATTGGAGTGACCAGCCTTCTCATGAGACCAGACATACTGTACAATATTATATGGTAGTAGCATATGCTATAGAGCAAGTATAGTTAACAGCTAGCTGGTATAGGAACCATAGAAACTTGCGCAAGACAGCATCATAACATTTTGAAATTGAATAAATGTGAAATACTGCAATGGCGAACATTGAATAGTTACTCCCTGCAGTCGCACTTGATAATAGCAACTTGACCTCGCCTGGTCTGTGTCAGGGCCACTGTATGCCACAGTCTTATTTATAAGTCTTGATCTGGCCTCAATCAATTGACCTTCTGAGGCCTGTTCCACCTCAGGGTTCATGGAATGTCCGGCTCTGCACTGGTAATATACAGTATGTTGATGAGTGTTTCTCCTCATGCAATGAAGGGACATTCATGAAGTGCTCTTACAGTCTCTCTCTCTCTCTCTCTCTCTCTCTCTCTCTCTCTCTCTCTCTCTCTCTCTCTCTCTCTCTCTCTCTCTCTCTCTCTCTCTCTCTCTCTCTCTATATATATATATATATATATATATATATATATATATATATATATATATATATATATATATATATATATATATATATATATATATATATATACTGTGTATATATACAGTATATATTATATATACTGTATATATCCAGCTCTCTCGTTTATATATTTATTGTTTTTTCCTGGGAAACAGAATTGTCAATTACTGATAAGGCCTGGGGAAATTACGCAATGACTGTGGTAAAATGAATAGTAATGTCAGTAATGAGAACTGGAGGGAAAAGGAATTATGGCACCACAATACAAAATGTAATAATTCTCACACCACTAAATGATCTCGGCCACATGTGTAATTTAATGGTGAACACTTCTAATTCTTCTCCCCCACCCCCCTCTCCCTTCCTCCCTCCCTTCTTTGAGAGTAGTGCAAAAAAAGAAGTTTGGAGCTACAAAAATACCACATTAGAATAAAGACAACCCGCACCAACGCAAACTGGAGGAAGGGACGGGGACCTCAAGGGTGAAATGTAGAAAAGGGGGCATCTATCAACTGCAATACTGTATATGATGTCCCAGCGATGAATGTTCATTGATGCCCAATGTGTTTTGGTGTGGAATTCTCCTTTAAGGTTAGATTTAGGCATACGTTTTACTGATGTCATGTTTAGGGTTAGGGCTTAGGGTTAGGTTTTGAAGGGAAAACGGTTGACTGTTATTCAAGGGGATAGGATAATGACTTGACATTGAATAGATAGCCTAGGAGAGGGGGTTCTTTGGTGGTTATGAACAGGTGTTATGTGTACAGTAGATGAGCCCTTATGTACAGTGACTAGTGACAGAAGCCCTGCAGGTGGAATTCAATATATTTATTTTCTTATCACAAAGAATAAAGGACAGAAAGAAAACATCAAATCGATTGTTCTGCTGGTCTAATCACAGGGATTGTTTTAAGCAGTCCTGTGGTATTCCTTTGATTATCCCTAGAGTACCTTTCTCTTGTACATCGAGTCCTGTGTAAAATGATTACAGAAAATATTGCTGAAGTGCTTTTTAAGCTCTTTCTCTGTTCTATCCCCCCTCTCCCTCCTTCCCTCTCCCCGTGGTGTCCGTACTAATAGCCTCTCTGATTGGAAATTGTTATCGGCCCCGGACACATTTTACTTGGATTGCTTCCCAAAGACTCTCTGTTCATTACGGGCCTGTGTTAGATAATAAGTTGGCTTAGTGAGAATTTAACACTCCTCCCAGATGAGAACTCTCCCCTCGACGTCTCATTGTAGCGCGGAGGAGTTCAACGAGGGGAGGAACGAGAGTGATGATGCAGAGAAAAAAAGTAGAGATGTGCTAGAGAAGGGTGATGGAGTGGGACAAAAAGGGGAGGAATGAGAGATGCACCCTATCTAATTCAGTGGGCAGAGCATGGCATTGTCAAGCTTTCGGTATGCTCACACTGACAATGGTGGAGAGTTTGTTTTTTTACATATACTCTAGGTGTAAATGGTCCACGCTGCTCATATAATATACTGTAATGTCTATTCAGTTTGTGTCTCGAACCTACTTTTTGCTAGTGGATATCTATATCAGATTTATGTTAGATTCCACATGCCCTCCCTTAGGGCAATGGATAAATACTGCCATGAATGTTTAGTTGGAAATGGCACTATATTGTGAAATGCCAGAAGTAAGGCAACTTCTCTCGCACTCAACATTTCTCTGCCAAATCATCCAGTACTGTTACAATTACTGAGATGATTATTATCTGTATGGACCCATTTGATAACTAAAGTAGTTATTGGTTATACATGTTTTCTATGAGTTATTTTGTCATGGTGGACAACATATGAGGAACTACAGTACAGGGAACTATTTTGCCAATGTGCTGCTGATCGCTTTTATAGAGTGCTGAGCCTTGGAGAATAGCTCAAAAGCTTTTCCTGTTGTATATGGAGGTAATGACACGCTGCATGCTTCAGGGGCATCCTGTAGGGACAGGCCAATCTGTCTGTGTGTGCATGTGTGTGTGTGTGTATGTGTGTGCGTGTTGCATTTACTATACTGGAGCCCACAAATTTAGTTGGTTGGCAGAGGGTGTGTAGAGCCCAGGATTAGGTAATTGACCCTGGGAGGAAAAAATGGGTTACAAAATCTTGGCTTAAAATACTGTATAGTATATACAAGAAAATGAATTTGAGAAGTTGTCATTGGAACATTTCTCTGGTTCTCTCAAGAGGAATTGCCGATGTACAGGTTCACTGTGCAATGCAGCGTGGTGTGTTGTGATCTTGTAGATCGCTGATTTCTTGAATTTAGGATTATGGTTAAACATTTTTTGAAAGACGTTATGTCCTCAGCCACTCACTGATGATGTCTTCACTCAAGTGTAGAAATACAAGCGTGTACAGCATTCTCTGTGCGTGCAACATTTGTGTGTACGCACATCCACACATGCATGAAGTGTATAGTATATAGTGGATGTGTGTTTTTGTGTACGTATGCACACTGTACTAATGTGCCACTCTGCTTGATGGACCGGCAAAGCCTGCAGGCAATGAATGCGGTGCAAGAGAGGAGATGAAGCTGGTCTTCACGCATGTTTGGTGATGGGTGGAGAATGATTCTCTGTGGTGTGTGTGTGCGTGTGCGTGTGTGTGTGCGTGTGCACGTGTGCGTGTGTGTGTGGCATTGGCCTTGTGGTTAGAGTGTCCGTCCTGAGACTGGGAGGTCAGGGTTCGATTCCTGGGTCATACCAAAGACTCTAAAAATGGGACCCAATGCCTCCCTGCTTGGCACTCAGCATCAATGGTTGTATTGGGGGTAATTCTAGCGTCATGTCCAGGGGGTGTGCTTGTACTGTGCATCAAGCTGCCTCACACTATAGAAACAGGAGATAGGCTCCTGACCTATATGGGCCTCAATGGCTCAGCCGGGCATCATGACATGCAAGGCTACTTGTACAGTTATATGAAATTTTGAAATTTCATATCATATTCATCACCTTTGTGCCACACTTTTGTATGATGAAGTATGCTGCTTATATCAAAAACTTAAAAGGCTGAAATGTAGATATAAGCTTTCTGACCCCAGCAACAATGATAGAGACAGTACGACAGTATGTTTCATCTGGCTGGTATAGTCTAGCTGTTCCAATAGGACACAAGTACAATGTACTCGCCCTTGACAGGGAGAGTGCTGCCGCTAGCTTCTCCAGTTAGTGACAGTATTGGCAAATAATTTGGTTGCACAAAGAATTTGACCCGCCTCACATCTCAGCGTTTTTCGGGTGGTATTTGATATGAAATCAAAGCAAATCCTGCATTAGCAGTCCAAGTGCAGAGTGAAAAGGCAAGATCCCGTGCTTCTGTAGCTCCATTTCTGAAATTAACATATAGGCCTAGGGTCTGGTGAAGGATGCGGGGGCAATTTATTGTGATTACAACAGTCCATGCATTTCTCACTGGCAACATAATTGATTGTGTTCCGTGAGGAGAGGCACTCCAACAGAAAGGTCCTTTACAGCATTCTCACTAGGTGCTGGCTGTCTATATAATCATGGTTGAAGGCAGATGGCATTGAAAGCGGTGTGTTGTATGTGTCAGAGACAAAGAAACAATTAACTTCACTCTTCACTGATCTCCCTGACAGCCTTGCATTCAGCCAGTTTTGAAGCTCACCTTTAAGGTTGTCTGATGTACAGAATCTAACCAGATAAAGTGCCCTGCTGGGCCTCCTGGTGGTGCTATAGGCGAATTTGACTGTAGGGTTTCATTTCTTATTATGCCTTTGAAGTCTGTCTGGAGCTATGATAGTCCGCCCCCTATGCTAGTACATACAGTATACAGTATATGGTACTAAAATACACACATACACACACAGTGACACACAACTGTAAAGCGCTTTGGACAAAGGCATACAAATGCACCCATTTACCATTGAAGGATTTCACTGTCACAGCAGTGAATAATGCCGAGATGTACTCTGTTTCTCTATTCAGACATTTGGCATTTGTGTTTGTGTGCTCTGTTTCTCTATTCAGACATTTGGCATTTGTGTTTGTGTGCGCGTGTGTGCGCATGTGTGCGCGCGAGCGTGCTGTGTGTGGCTTTCTATTGGTGTGCCTGTTGTTGAGTTTGATTTAGTATACGGATGACAACTCAGAGCTATAGCTCTCCCTGTTCATCTGTTGGGTATAGCAGCTGATTCTACATTACAGTACAGGACAGTACTGTACCGTACACTATACACAGGAGACTGTAAGTCACAGGCGAAGGGGAGATAGGTAAAAAAAGAGAAAATTACATCACTGTCCTTGCAGCTTAGCTGTGGTCACCTTGGGCTGTCTTATAATGACAACATCCATTTTGCATGCAATGCAATTATCCCATATGCCTGTATACTAAAAGAGTGTTGTGCAGTGATGGAAGATAAGAGGTGGGGAGTGAGGAAGGACGTACAGACGGACCAGCTTTTCCTTCTGTGTGCAGAAAACTGGGACATCAGTCGCTGATGAGGAAATTGTAAACCGAGTTGAAAGAACTATAATTTAATTCTGTTTCCAAAATTCTTATTTGATAATGCGAGTTCGAAAAAAAGGTTTCAGTGTTAAGATCGCAAAATGGAGACGAAGGGACAGATTACGAATGAATAGGCCACAGTCAATTTTATTCATCCACTTTACCCCAACAGCAGCAGCAAGACGAGAGTGATTTAATCTCTCCACCGTTTCAAGTCCGTCAGCCTTCATTTTCCCAGCGCCATCAAGTCGGAGGATAGTCCCTCACTCCCCAACTTCTACTTCAACATCTGAGCACTGCCAGTACTGATCCACTTCTGATGAGAGCTGCAATGAAAGCCCTTATAGAGTAGAGAGAGCTGCACGTTGAGCACAGCTGGCAAGTCGAATCATATTCCACAGTACAGAGTGAAAGGGCTATAGGGTTATTATAGTCTTTTATAATAATATAGTCTATAGTCTATTCATTACTCAGCACATGGAAACTTGATGAACCTGACTTAATGAACTTGACTTCATGAACCACCAGTGTTTTCTGCAAATAGGCTCCTGAAGACCCAGAGCAGACCAGTTGCAACTTGTGAATAATATCCTCATTATTTTTCGGTTGTGTTGAATCTCACACCTGACAAATTACAAGATAAATGCCTATCACGCCCATCCCTTTCCATTTCCTGAAAAGTAACAAATTTGGACATATTTCTGCAGCTAGACATTATAGACACAGTTGAGTATGTCTCCTAAATCACAGTAAATGAGGATCCATCACTAATTGAACTCCCTTGGACTCATTGAGTAGTGGTCAACCCTGTGTCCTGGAGAAGATTGATACAGTACTTTAACAGGTGCTGTGTGATGCCAGCACCTGCATGGGGCTTTGACAGCATCATTACACCTTGACCTTCACCAGCAGCTTGGAGACGACCACAGTACTCTGTTGTGTCAATATAAGCTGCTCCTTGGCCAGTGTGGCACAGGTGGCACAGTATAGATTTACTCAAGCATTGTACTGAAGATGAAAATATTCCAGGAATATTTTTAGTGCTCCACGTTGGACGTATGTTTCTTACTATTCCGTTCAAAAGGATTTCTCTATCAAATAACAATGAAACAGCAGATCATCAAGCAGCAAAACACAACCATAGAGCATATGCACATATGCACAAGGTGACTGGCAAACCGAGTTTAATGTTGTTTAATGGAATCAGGGGTTTCCGTTTGGTTGTGTGGGCTGTCAAGGCCAGGCAGAAAGTAAGGGTTCCCGCATAACTTCCCGGTATGATGATGATGATGTCACATTCATAGCTTGTGTGCTCTATTGATCTAGGAAGGAACGACATCTGGTGCTTTTGCTTACGAGTCACAGGTTGTGTGAGTGTCTTCCCATTCCTGTATTATAGAGACTTGTATTTGTAGACAGGCTCTGGATAATTGGACTGCATGGTCCCTTCTCCCAGCAGTCCATTAAATTCTATTGGCCTCGTCTCTTCTCACCTCCAGAGTAGGGAAGGAATTAGTTGGTAAGCCACACATGCATGCACACACACTTGCATGTGCATGCCATGCAGTGAATTAATCCACCAATTAAGAGAGCGAATAATAATAGTAGAATCCACAGAAGACATTTTGACGTATTATAGTATATGTATTTAATCCGTTGCTGCTTTTAATGGCTTCAGTGGATGTGGTGACGGAGATTTTTTTTTTTCTGAGAGGCCGCTATGATTTCAGATCTCAATGGCCTGATTAAATAAAGATTACATAAATACAGCATTTTCCCCAACTACCTATAAACCCAGAAATCTCTGTACAGTAGGTCTGTATGAAGAACTGTAGCTGTATTAGAGTGGTATCATCAGATACGGTATCAAGTCAATGGATCAATTTCAAGTTGTGTACACATGGCAAATCCCTTTGCTCTGATGTGGTGAGATGTATAAGGGTGGAGAAGTATAGCCTATATAATATGATATACCCTGTAACCCTCCGCAAAATACATCACATTTCACATTGATAAAATCTTCCCTTAACACCTGCAGAATGCACTCGCTTACACACATAGGAGATACAATATACACTGTAAATTGCCCATTTTCAATTCAAAGCACTTTGATTGCTCGGGTAAAACCATGAAAAATCAATTTGCAATTACCGACTGCGTTTAACCGCTACACGCTTGAAAACACTCAAAGATTTCTGGAAATGAATGCACATTGCACACAGACACCCGCAAGCGAGCCCAGACAAATGGTTCTCGTTTAAACTATTCAAAGATGAAACAGAAGATACGTTTGATACGCATTTTAGGAACACTTTTGTTTGTCACATATCATTCGTTACCCACTTAAACCCTGTATTTCTTCACTGTACGCCAAATAGTCAATCAACAAGCTATAACAGTAGATCGACTGGATTGCGTGATGCACGCACAAGCTCACAGACATATTGTAATTGTATATTGTAATCTTGGACTTTTGTTGTGCTTCTTAACAACGTACCGGTACTTAAATTTAGGGAAATGATTTTCAGGATTTCAGTTTAATATTTTAACTGTTTTTGTTTTCTGTTCACTATATACTGATACATACAATATATTACATTTTGTTATTTGTTGTATTTTTGCTTATTTTGTCTGTATTCGGCTACATTAAAATGATGGCCTGCCCCTTAACTGTACTCCAAATTTAAATGAAGGTTATGTTCGATAGATATTTGTGGGTCCATGTATAGTTGGGATCATGATGGAGTGTAGAATATATAGATTCTGGCTCAGCAAGATATGTACACACTACACAGTACACACACTATAGTAGACTGATCCAAGAGCCGATCAAACATTCTCTCTGATGCTGTTCTCCTTCTTTCTGGCCATGGACCCACATCAATATTCAAATAGCTGCGATGCCACTCCCAATCCTATAGCATAAACATTTCTCTTCGCATCTATCTGTTAATTTAGATCATTCCCAGTCTTGTATCATTGGGTGGCATGTGTAAGTGTATAGACATGTGCACAGTTATAGCCGTACAGTGTGTACCAGTCTGTACTGTACACACTGCAGTAAATAAACTCTGCTGATGTGAGTGGTTAACTAACCTGAACATCACTGTGTGTTAATGGGAGCTGAGTTATGTCATTAGGTTCCCTTTTGGCCTGTGCTCGATAATTCATTCCCATTACCTATGCATAGAAAATTAGAAATGGATAACTCAGCCTTCTGTAGTCAAAGGGAGTGGGGAGTTCATGACATGAACGCTTATTGAGTTTAAAAAGCAACCCAAAGTAAGAATGCTATATAGGCCATTCGTGCATGCACATTTCGGCATGGCCTACATAATAGCTTGCATGCATCACTATTTGGCATGTGTCACAAATTACGTATAGGCTATTTTTGTATTCCTGGTCCAGAACCCAATATGTGGGTGCATGCGTCACTCATTCCATATTTGGTCATGTCTGACTCTCACCCAGAACCCCATATTATATAGGCTACATTACTCACTTCCCGTGAGCATGTCTTACTTGTTTAGAAAACTAGTTCTATACCCATTCTAAAAGCTGTTTTGATCACTGATAATACTTATTTTGTGCATTTTTGAATAGTTTTGATGTTCCTCGAAGTGCATCAATTTTGTCAGTATCGCTTCGAGTAGAAGCTGGTTGGGCTCGAATCTCTTGTTGGGAAAACATTTTGAGGCAAAATGGATAGCAAGAAAGGAGTTAAATAGTAGGTCTCACATCTGGTCTAATGTAATGTTAGTTTTCCACCACTAGACATTGGTGCCCTTGTAATATCCACACAGCCCAACAAACAGGTTGGGAATCAGTGCCACTGTTGAGAAGCACCGTATTATACTGTTTCAATGTGTCTGTTTCTGTTACTTCATCATACTTAAATTGCGGCTTGTGAAACAAAGTCAATACTGGTATAATTCAATATCATAATCTAATCGAATCCACTCTATTCCGTATGCCATGGAGCAGACAGGGCCAAGTAAGATTCAAGCAGTGGATATGACTGATTTCATAATTCAAGCAATGCTGTTTATATGCTCAGTTTGGAAAATGCATCTAGACTAGGGTTTAATGCCGGGATCCCGGATTCCCGGGAAGCCCGGGTACAACGGACTTATTTTTCCTCCCGGGAATGCCTTCGGGACCCCCACACAGATCGCGTTTTTTCACATATCTATGAGTGGTCAAATACCAAATATAACCCTTGCATAATAAGACTGTAGGTAGGGCTATATGAAGGGAGCGTTGCGGTGCCAGCGGGACGCAATATTGGCGACGCATGGTCTAAATGCGAGCGGTCAGGACTCAGGACCGCACGAGTACGACTGCCCTTGCCGAGACATCATGAAAATGCTGGCGCGGGTGGGTTTAAGAGGCTAGCATCGTCATGCATTTATAGATGCGGATCAGACACTTTAGCAATAATGAACGTATGAAGAGAACTGCACTCACTGGAGCAGAGCAAAGTATACGCAGGCACGGACGCGCGTCCGCAATGCATCTGTCCTGTCATTCATTATTAGTAGGCCTATAGGTATATAGGCTATCGAATCTGAGAGTTTATTTTCCTCGCGACAGATTGTCTCTGTTCTACACCTTTTTATTTTTCTTTGTGTGCATGATGCGGCCACTTGGCAATGTTCAACAACTTACAACAGCCTATCATAGTTTTACCTGCAAAAAACGCCACAGAGCAGCATCTCTCCCCCTTACTCTGACAGGCAGGCATGCAGACCAATAATCCTATGTCCACCGAGATTAGACAATAATATATCCTCTTCAAAATAAATTATATAATCATTATAATGTGCATTGTATTCCGTGCATGTCATGTCAGACAGCAACTAAAACCTGTAGGCCTATAGCCGATAACACGCACAGCTGCAATCAATTTATCATTAAACAACAACACCAAATATTTCAGCGCTGTCACCAACCTAATACAATATGCGTGTTTTGTGTGGTACATTATTAATATTTGTATGTGATAATGCTTGTATTTTGGTCAAATGAAACGTTTAAAACAATAAAATATCACTATTCTATTGAGAATATTAAGTATCTACATATAAAAGCATTTTAGGGGGACTTTTTTTCTATCTTTTTTTTTTACGGGAATTCCCGGGAGGGCCCGGGAGATCGTCGGCAAAATCCCGGGATGGAAAATTGGCCAAATTCGGGAAAAATATTAAACCCTAATCTAGACAGTGTTAGTACACGTACAGCATTAATAGAGTTGCACATTCGCACCAACTCACCTCACTCGAGACCACATTACATTGGATAAATCATGCATGTGTTTTTGTCTGAGTCACGGTTGTGTCTGTGCTGTAATTGTTGTACTGGAAACCTTGCTCATTTCTGTTGTGTGCTGGGATGAAGTACATCGATCAGTCTGAGAACAAAAGCTCCCCGGGCTTACTTGAGATGCAGATCAGTCATGTAAAGAGAGAATGTCCCTGCCTCTCAAACGCACTAACTGTAATAAAAACTGATAAATGATACTTTCTGGGCACGCTGCAAGACCAAAATGCAGTCCATTCTATACAGAGAGAGAGCGAGAGAGAAAGAGAGAGTGAGAGAGAGAAGCTGACACAATGAGTCTGTAGAACAATAGTTGTTTTAAAGGTCATCAACACAAACCCTGGCATTTGCCCAGGTGTTCCAGCAACTGCAACACAAGTGTGTTTGTGAGTTGGAAGCTGGAAGAGGAGGGTGAAATCTCTGGTATAGCTGAACTTATATGGCCTGTCTCTGTGCCTGCACAACATGCAAAAGGCCCTCCTGTTGCAATTCCTCCTCACTGTCAGCTGAAAAGAAGTAGCTGGTGGCTGCTCTGTGTATCAGATGAGAGATGCTTGTCCACACTTTTCCCACAACAGTATAATGAATTAATTGGAGGGACTACTTATGGAAAGTTCTGAAACAATGATGAAAGAAAATAAACTCTTGAATTTTGATAAACACCCACGTTTAATTAGCATTCGTCTCTTTGTTCCTCTCTGCGCCTCTCATACCCACCCTGTCTATGACTGCTACACTGCAGTCTCTCATTTGCACAATCAATCGTTTTTGTAATCTCCCGCAGGAGTTGAGTTTGGGCCAGGCGGACGCAGTACTTTGTTTTGTTGTGAAGCGGAGAATAATGCTGACATTTACGTCACATAGTCCAAACCCCAGATACCCTACAACAGACTTTCTATAAGCACATCCAGTGCTGACTTCTAACTGGCCTAAATCAGTGGAAGTTTGAAAAGTTGCTGTGTTTGCGTATAGTGTTCCACTCGGACTACTTTTAAGTTCTGTTTCCTGTATGTTACACAGCCTTATCGCCACACTCCCGACCAGTGGCGTGCCAAAATGTTTTTTATTGAAAACCGATTATGTATATACAGTATTTGTTACAAACTTGTTACAACATTGCTTTTTTATATAGAAAAACAAACAAACAAAAAAAGAACTACTAGAAAGAAAAAATACGGATCCCTCCCACCCACACTGCTCAGCGACTCACCGCACACCGCACAATATTATATTGATGAAATGAAAACCACCTTCCTGGAAAATGTACTATAATCACTACCGTATAATCGGCCAAATCAGTGGAACCTTGTTTAGTTGGGTCTGCTCAAATAATGGACGAGGGGAAATTCCTTATTCTCTCAAGTCGTAGTGTGCTAGTCATCTCATTTAGCCAATGTTTAAATGTAGTAATCAGACCACATGACGGCCTGTGTTTTAAAATCGGGCATGTTGTACTTTATTCATGTTTTTTTCATATAAGAAACAAACACTGAGGGATAAAACAAGTCACCCCCTCCCCCCCCCCCCCCCCCCCCCCCCCCCAAAAAAAAAAAAAAAAAAAAAAAAAAAAAAACTTTAACCACGTCAGCGATTCAAAAATAGCCTCCTGTCTCCGTTTAAAAAAAAATTAAACTCCTTACCAATCGAGGAGGCCTGGCCCCTTGTGGTGAAATCCCTATGGTTTTACATAACCCAGCAATCCTATAGGTACAGTATATTATGCTCACCACCCTAAACATTGGCATCCCACAGGGATGTGGGGGATGCGCTAAGCCCTCTACTGTACTGTACAGTATGTCCTCTTGGCACATGTCTTTCTGTTGAGACACAACAAACACCATCAAGGAGTTTGCAGACAACACAGCAGTCATGAGACTGATCAATGATGAGTCAACAGCACACAGGGCGGAGGTGCGAAACATGAGAGCTTGGTGTTATATTATACTGTAACTGTACTGTAACAATCTCACTCTTAAAGCGATAGCGATAGATTTTTTTTTTAAATTAAGCTGTATGAAATTGTTGCCATTAGTACAATGGTGTCAACTGTATAAATTGATTGCCAGAGTCCCGTGGTGGGAGCTCTGCTCTGGTTTTGGTGAGTACTAAGTAGTTCTGGTCATTTTGTGGATGGTGTTAGCTCAAAAGCTGAATAAATAGTGGGCCCTGGGATCAAAAAGGTTGAAAACCACTGCTCTAAAAGAAGCTTGTTGTCTGGTGCGGGTTATAGTCAGGTGCGGCTTATACATGGAAAAACAGTATTTCGCCCCAAATTTAGCTGGTGCGGCTTATATTCAGGTGCGGCTTATAGTCCAGAAATTACGGTAGTTCGCTGTGATAGAGGGGTCAGAAATGAACAAATAATGTAATAATATTTTAGAAAGGGTCAACAATACCGATTAAGTTCATTTTTTGGATTCATTTACCTTCACTACTTTCATTGCTAATACAGTAATGCTTAGAATTTTACTATTTTCTTTCTTAACTCTTTCATGGGTTAACCAGAGTATTTCTACATTGTGGTATTAAAAAGTGACTACTTCATCCACCTCTGCTGAGGACTATTCTCCTGTGCCACACATGTACCTCCACTGCTATCGGCCCTCGGGGCACTTTTCTAGGAAGATTACGGAAGATTAAGGAAGGAAATAAGGGACAATTTCTTTCTAAAGAAGATTAGGTTAAAAGATTTTTTATTTTTATGTCCTGTGCACAGGCACAATATTACAATAATAAAACAACAATGATAGGAAAAGCTAATATGTTTGTTAATAAATATATAGTAAGTCATAGTATAGTAGCAGGAAATGGAGACAAGTAACTCTTTGTCCCATGGGCTTGGGGGGGAGGTGGTTCACAGAACCACCTTGTGATCTTTTAATGGCGCACTGTGCAGAGTATCCTCATGCACTTCATCACAACAAAAACTAAAAATGAAACAAGCTCAAGTCAGTCCAAGACAAGTTATTTTTCCCTGGGCACGGCTCAACCATGCAAACACGTGTCTGTCCCCTGGCAGACGAATCTACCAGTGCAAAAAGAAGAAGGGAGGAGAAAAGCGCTCTGCAGATTAGATGTGATTGGATTTAGCTACAATCAAAGTTGTGGGACACCAATAACCTGTATGCAAACAACACAAACGTGCTCTGCAGAGCATGATTAGCACTAAAAACCTCATTGAATCCCGGCTGTTTGATGTCAAGGACATCTATCCTGACTGGTGTCGAGGGCAAAGCATGGCTTCCATCATAATCTGTGACGCGTTCCCACCCTGCAAACCACCACCCCACAGCTGTTGTTGAACATGGCCATACCTGAACTGAGCACTGCATTAAATCTTGCAATAAATCCACCATGTCTCTGTATGCGTACATCTGTACGCAGGTCTGTGTAGTAATCCAGTTAACTTGTGTAAACGTTTGCCCTACCAATGTACTGTACTGAGGTGGTCAGACATAGGTTTGTCCAGAACCGCCAGGCTCTGCCAGTGGATCAAGTCCCTGCAGGAGCTGCTTCAGCCACACCTGCCATTTGATTACTTAAAGGAGAATTCAGTGATTTGGGTGATTTGAAAAACCCTCTGGGTGTGTGCATGTACACATGCACACACTACAGTGGAGGGAAGAGCAACAGGCCAACAGCACATATACCAAGACCCACTCCCACTCGATCCTGAATGGAGGAAGGCCCCTCTCATCCTGATTGGATGAAAGGCTTTTCTCACAAAGCCCAAACTGAAACTATTTTTTTATTTTTTTTTACCCCATCAGCTCACAGGGTTCAGGGAGGGACTCCACACTCTATAGTAGGGAGGATTAGCCCAAAAAGAAAAGTGAAATCACATACTATACCTTTAACAAGTCTAGTTTTTACAATCGTTTTCACGCTTCTGACACAGGGAGAAGAGACATACAGCAATCTCCATATATACTCCATATATACTGTACGCACAAAGTAGGCTGGAGTCCGACGGACACTTAGTCTAGTATGTATGTAAAATATGCCAAACGTGTGTACTTGCTTACTGTACATTCTATGGTACAGTACTTCTTATTCTTAGTTGAGTGTAACAAGTATGTAATAAACAGAGTGGGACACATTCTAAGTCTGATTATTATTATTTTTTTAGAGTTTGGTTGTTACGGAATGAAAAGAAGTGTTTCAACACAAACTTAACAATGAAACAACCACAAAACCCGTTCCCTCCAGCCCACAACCACTAATGAGCCAAAACAAACCCATGCAGTGCCCTTAGGCCAGTATATACAGTAAATGCCTGATTCTAACAACAAATTTCACGCGTGTTAAGTGTCCAGTAAAGAAGGTGTATATTTAGAATCAACTTTCTAACCACGTACAAACGTATGTCACATGTCATTGCTGTTAGACAGAAACCTTGTATCTCATTTTGTTTAATCATGCTAACTTTGTCACACTACTAGTGTGACAAAAACATAGCATCTGCAAGCTCAAATGCCGAGGATAGTAGTACTTTGTACCACTGTGCATGATGTACTTGTATGCATTTGAATTTCTGATATCTGTCCAATTGCACCAGTATAGAATGAGTGGCTGGATAAAACAATAAAAGTCTAGCTTTTCAGGCTGTCACATTGTTTTACAAAGTACTGTAAGTCAATCAAATAGCTGTCATGAATTTGGCCCCAACTCTGACATGGACAAATAACTCTATCTTTGACGTCTGCTCTCTACTCCAATAGTCTTGCGTTGCCAGGCTGTTGCCTCTTGCAATTTTCAGATGCTTCCGTCATAGAGTCTGCTGCAACGGAAAGTTCTATCATGACTAAGCAATAAAGTATAAGTGGAGACTCCTCCCAACTTCTGTTTCATCTCAACATTCATGCAAATGCCCATAGCCTAGAATAATTTAAAAAAAATCACATATAGGGCTTGTTGCTTAGGATAAAAGGAAATTTAAAAATGAAATAAAATGATGTGTTTTCATACACTGAAATGGCAACTTCTTTACTTGGGTTTTGGGAGATCTATTTCCAGACTCTGTGTAGCATTTGAAGATTGTGGAATAGTTATCTGGCTACGTGAGATTAGCGGTGAGAAGGCCCTGGCTGTCAGGAAGCGTATATCGTATATCCGTGGATCTTTTGAAACGCATCCACGAACACTCGTACACTTTTCGCTTGCTGCAGGTGAAATCAATGATGCATTACCATTTTTACAGGATCATGGCTCTCTGGTCCAAAGTTGTATTACACTATCTCCACAGAGTTGTCAATAAAACCCATTAAACTTCTACCGTTTCATTTTTCACTCTTTAAAGATTCGTAGCAGGGCTGTAATCTGCCGTCAGCTTGTTTTCTTATCAGTCTGAGATTGAAGGATGAGTGCAAATGAGGTTAAATAAGGTGTTAAGTGAAATGGCCTATGCGGCACTGCAATCTGAGGTGTGTGGGTGTGTGTCTGTGCATGCGCGCGCATGTGTGCAAACGTGTGTGTGCTCCTGGAAGATACTGACATCACGGGTTAGTAGCTATACACCAATAGAATACTTTATTAGCAATTAAACACAGATAATCATCAGAATCACACAATCTTACAGATTGTATTACTGTCTATTGGATGGGCGTGCATGCATGTCGTGGGGGAAAATATACTGTAGAAGTTGAGAGACAGAGAGACACAGGGAGAAAGTGATAAATATAGAAATCTATGAGAGAGAGAGAGAGAGAGAGAGAGAGAGAGAGAGAGAGAGGGAGAGGGAGAGGGAGAGGGAGAGAGAGAGAGGGGGAGAGAAAGAGGGAGAGAAAGAGGGAGAGGGAGTATCAAGCGGCTGCTCACGGCTCACCTCTTGTGAATAATTCAGTGCACCAATGGGACCACCCATCACACTGAATGCCTAATGTGAGAGGTAGTGGTGTGTGTGTGTGTGTGTGTGTGCGCGTGTGATTACCCACAGTATTCCATTCAGTGTGAATGTCATTGTACAATATGCACAGAGTGCATTATGCATGCACTCGTCTCATACACAATGCATGTATGGATTTTGCTCTTCAGACAAATACACTTAGCCACAAGTGTTATTTGTTCAAAATCTTACTTCCCAGATACTCAGCTGGTCTGATCTAAAAATCTACATTTTGTGTAATGGTTCTGTTTCATCTGTTAATGTCTGTTTCCTTTTTTGATCCTCTCTTTCAACACTCACTGAAATGGCAGGAATTAATCAACTTGGCGTCAACAGTGGCAACCATGCTTATGACTGAAGATTCATTTATAGACCAAAACTTGATCAACACGACCAAAAAAGTATATGCTTATTGCTTACAGTTTTTCATGTGTCTATGAGCTGACAGTACTTCCTTGTGGTACCACTTCCTTGTGGTACTGAGTGGTTAGTGGTTGTTATTTGTAATCATATCTTCCCTTTGTAATCAGGATTTCTCCCTGGAGGCTGAAAAAAAACCCTAAAAAGTAAACCAAGCAAACAATGATATAGTGACATCACAATACCACCCCTTCCATTTTATCATCAGTGTTGGACAATATTACTTAGGAGAGTAATATCTTACTATTACTTATTACTCCTTATAAAAATGAATTTTACAGTAAATTACTTATTACTTGCAATCAAGAGTAATGTATTGCATATTACTTTTATATGACTTTTGTGCCCCTCACCCACAAAAAAGGAAGTAGAACGACACAATGTGTTTAGTTCCGCTACTTTTAGTTTTTCAATAATATTTAGAAGAATCAGATCAGCCAGAAATGCTACTTAAAAGATACAGTACATTGCATAGATGCAACTGGGACGCATTCTCAGTGATGTATCCCAAGGTCATCAGGGTTTAGGGTCTTGCAACATCATACCCCTCACTCAGGCAACCCAGCCGGGATTGATCAAGTTCCGACTCACGTCCCACGGTCCCAGTAGCTACCCTCGGTCAATCCACTTGGGCCGGGGTTTTCAACCAGTGGTCCGGGACCACCAGTGGTCCTTGAGAGGGTTCCAGGTGGTCCCGAGGCTAAATAATGGGAAGTTGGTTAACCAGGTGTAACTCTTGAGAATGTAAATATGAAACCAAATGGACCCTTGTGGGTCCATTTGGTTTCATTTTTACACCCTCAAGAGTTAAAATATTCATCATCTGAATTACCACCACTTAATTAAGAAGTTTACACTGTTTTGTTGGCAAAATCCAGCCTGGAATTGTGGACAAAACCAAAAGAATTCTGTAATTTTTGTCTTTGGTGTGAAAATGTAATCAAATGGTGGCCCGTGGCTCAAATGCTGAATAAATGGTGGTCCCTGGTATCAAAAAGGTTGAAAACCCCTGCACTATAGGGAAAGACCCAAGGCCACACAATCCACTGCTCCAGCACTACTCTGCTGGTACTGGGAGAACCAAAAGCATGCACATGGAAGGACTAGGCTCTGTGGGTTGACCCCTGTCCATGCCCCTCCTACGTCTCACCAGGTCCGCTCCTGCTCTCACCAGGCAGAGGACCTGTGCGTTGCACCAGACTCCCACTATAAAATAAAGCAGAAATCTCCCTCAACCTTTTAAATGAAATGACTCCAAACCAACATGTAACAAAACAAAAAACAAAAAGTAATATATTTATATGCATATGGAGCAACCCCTAATATTACAGTAATGTATTACTAGTAACTAGTTACTGCTCAACGGTGTATCATTTAACAGCAGATGTGGGTGGGGCTTCAGTTCAGGTGGATCATCACCCAACAGGCAAATGAAACCAGGCATACTTAGCCATTTTTCTGCTCAAAAAGAGGTATGACTGCTGCCATTGCCAAATATCTACTGCAATCTTTGATTAGTGGCGCTATTGTTTGATACAATCCTGATGCTAGTCAAGTGGCAGTGTGCAGCGCTAGCCTCCTCTTGTATTGCCAGCTGAGGCAATAAGAGATGGACGCATCTGGTGCACCGAAAATGTCCGACCGGAAACATAACCGAAATATGATTTTTACATGAAAATCGCTGGCAGCTAGCTACCTACAACAAATGCTGGCAGAGACTTGAACTGGTGGGCGACAGGTGTTTCTATATTAGCTCAGATTGCGTTGTATATGCGACACATTGTAAACGTGTACATCTTGTTTTTCTTTTTCTTCATGCATCATGGCAAATAAGAACTTCATCCATTTTTCAGCTGACTGAGAACTAATGCGAACCAATGCTTCTGCAGTGGCTGCCTGCCCCCGTGACTCTGGAATGACCTTCCCCTTCACATTTGATCTGCCTGTCCATTTAGGTTTAATGGCAAATTGGTCCTTTTGTGTGGTTAGCAGAGCTACAGGGACAGAGTAAATGTGTTCACACCGGCCGGTACTGTACCTATATGCACACTGGTATTACTCTATGCACACACTGTAATATACAGTAATACTTATATATGCCAGCTCATTACTCTAATGGCCTCTACACTGAGCTATAGCCGACGCATGCTGTTCATTAAACCACCACACACACACACTCACTCTCTCTCACACACACGCACACACGCGTACACACACACACAGCCCGATCCTAATCAGTCTCAATGTTATGGAAGGAAATTATTTTTTGCCCAATATGGCATCCGTGAAATACCATGATTGCTTTTGTATTCCACTAGAAAAGCAATTTCCCCCCTCTACTGTGACGGGATCGACTGAGTTGGATTTAGTTTCATGGGTTTTCTTCTACTCGGTGTGCTTTTTCCAGTGTCTGGGTTTCATATTGTGGTAAATAGGTCATTTGAATTATTTCACTGGTTGGCCGATGGTATAATTACACGTGGTCCATGGGAGATCATTTAAAATGTAATCAAATATCTGTGTCAAATATATTTAAGTAATATTGCATAGGTTTATAAAATGTCACAAATTATTGAACTAATAAAAAAGTGTCAAAATTAAAACCTATCTAGATGCGCACATGCTGTTCACTGTAAATAGCCGATCTACAAGCTCACAATGTTGTTCTATATTGCTGTGGTGGTTTGGTCCTTGTGCAGTTTTTTGTTGGAGCAAACTGGAGCAAACCCTTTCCATATCAGCAATTTAATTGAATTGATACTTTTCAAGATTTTTGGTGTTTTTAGCCAAACCCAGTGTGTTTTTACACCCCCCCAAAGTTTTGTTTTTAAACAGTCTTATACACATCTGTTTCCTTTCCTCCACCCACCCACCCTTTAAGTTATTGGTATGCATGGATCAGTCCCCACCTCCTCCCACTGTGGTTCACTACCCCCATCCCACCTTGAGGGGTGGGGGTGTTGAAGGAATTATGAAGGTATTAAAGGGCAACAACTCTATGATAAATATGATTTGAAATGCATGGTGGGGCCCTTAAAAATAAAGCAGCGAAAGCCAATCTACTGAGCTTGTCAGGAGATTGGATACTTTAGCCGTTTCTGTGTGATACAGTAGTATGATGAAAGAGAACCATGGCATTATTTTGACAGGGTTTACTTTGTGCCTTGTAGCACATGTTGACCCCGTGTTTGACATGCAACAGGGGACCTGTTTTGTCACATGGTAAATTGCTTTGTGTGTGTGTGTGTGTGTGTGTGCGTGCGTGCGTGCGTGCGTGCGTGCGTGTGTGTGTGTGTGTGTGTGTGTGTGTGTGTGTGTGTGTGTGTGTGTGTGTGTGTTTGCATGCATGTGTGTGTGCAGAGGGGTGTATGTACAGTATGCATTTTCTGCTTCTCCTAGGCTCTACTGTACTGTAAAACCCATAGTCTAAATTTAACTGGTACTGTCTGGGAGAGACTAAGAGCTGGCCCAAAAAGACCTGTCATTTACAGCTGGGTAAAACAGGCACTGAGGATTTTGATACAGTATGTGACTGTGCACTGGATGGTTTGTCCATCATGTTAATGGCTTGTGGTTGGAAAGCAGTGATGCAACAATCAGCGAACTGCTGGGGGAGTTACATTAATAACATGCAGTATAGTGCAATGGCATGCACTCACACGCATGCTTGCACGCACGGCACGCACACACAGAGGCACGTGCAAGCAGGTAGGCAGCGGTAGGTAGCGTTTTCTCCGTCTTTCGGATAACTACAACACGACCGTGGATTGACCCTTCAACAACATCAAGATTTCATGTGAGAGAGAGAGAGAGAGAGAGAGAGAGAGAGAGAGAGAGAGAGAGAGAGAGAGAGAGAGAGAGAGAGAGAGAGAGCATGAGCGTGTAAGTGGGTGCATGCACTTGTTCATGCAATGGTTGAACTTGACAGTAACAAGATTACATTGTTTTGAGTAACATACTTTACTACATCTGAATATTAGTTGCTTCATTTTTGTTTTCTTTTTTGTTGTGGGTGACTCATCTGTATAGTGGTAATGGCAACTCAAGTTAAATCCAGCCCTGCCCTCTGCTGCCTGTGAAAGGCTAGATTGATTGTGCAGTTCAAGAAGGGGGAGGAATTAATTCGCAAAACACTTGGAAAACAGCTCCTGCTGAAGTTAAATGAGGACTTGTTCTAGTTTGAGCAGATTTACCAGACGGGGAATGCTCACCCACACCGCACCTGAGACCTATTTCAGGGATGGGCAGCACAGCAGAAGTCCTGCCTGACGAATACTTTGTGGACGTGCTCTCATTGTTTCCCTGTGCTTGCATACATGCGTGATCAATACAGTTATAATCCATCAGAAGTGTACGAATAATAGTCTATTAATAGAATAATAGACTCTCTGTCGTTAAGAGCTGAATCGACACTTATCTTTCACGTCTTTGGCGAAACAGCTTGGTCTCACAAAAAACTCAATGCAGGGTACTATAATGGTGTGAAGAGCCACACTGTAATAGTGTGAAGAGTGTGAATTTATATTTGTACACAATTACAGTGGTGTAAAGTAACTAAGTGCATGTATTCAAGTCTTGTATGTACTTAAATAACAAACTGAGTTGTTATGATTTATGCTGACAATTACAAGAAAACTTTGTAGACAACTATATCTGAATGCTATTGAAGTACAGCTCCCCAAAGCAAAGACAGGAAGCATAGTGTGTTTACTTTGTTTATTCACTCCTGCCCCGCACGTGTTGTTTTGGACGCGATCCATTCACCGCTGTGTGATTTATTGAGACGTCACGGTGCATTGCTGTCAGCGGTGCAAATCCTACACACAGGAGTGACTCACTCATGCATAGAATTAATTGTGACCGGTCAGACATCTGCCTCATATAGCTAAGCCTCTTAAAATTCCCATACAAAAGGAATCCAATCAGACTAATTGGACTTGACAAAACAAAATGTCTGTGAGTTGAGTATATTATGTGCAATATATCTTGTTGTATAGTCATCTGTCGTTACTGTCGGATGGAAATCTGTTACTTACAGAGATTCAAATGTAGAAATAAAGTCAGGCGTAGCAGATCTCCAAGCTTGAGACATGTCACTCTGCAACGCTTTTCCATATATGGTCATTTCCATATGTGAAGTACAGTATATGAAGACACTGACCTCATCAAACCTTGCGTAACCATACATGGAGAAAACTGGATCGTCATCTAGAGCTGCATATGGTGCTGGCTAGGAAGTCTGCTGTACATCTGACCTCAAACCCTTAGATCTCCATATGGAGCTGAGCTTGTTGATGGAAGTCTTGGATGTCTCCCTTTTGACTGATATCTGTCCATTTAAACTCTAGACGGGCAAAAATGGACGGGCCAAATGGACCCTTATGGGTCCATTTGGTTTCATTTTTACACTCTTAAGGGTTCAATTATAGTTAAACATCAATTACCTAATATTCAAGAATCTACACAATTAGAAAATGTAGAAGAATTGTTATTTTGACCAATAGTTTGCCAATTATCTCTACTAAATTGTGGACACAAATGTGAAATCCTTAGTTTTGGGTCCAAGAGAATAAACTCAACATCAAATGGTGGTTCGTGGCTAAAATGCAGAATAATAGTGGGCCCTGGTATATGAAAAAGATTGAAAACCACTGGTCTGTGCCAAAGCACCAGCCCTTGCCCAGAAGTCTGCACTCTCCCAGGTTGATAATGTGTAACCAGCAAGAATTGTTTATTATTTAACTTAAGACATTAGTTTGTAAAGGGCAAGACCACAAGGTGTAGGTGTAGAGGTGTGTGTGTGTGTGTGTGTGTGTGTGTGTGTGTGTGTGTGTGTGTGTGTGTGTGTGCGTGTGCGTGCGTGCGTGTGCATTTGCACACGCACTTGCGTGTATCCGTCAATGACATTAAACTCCCCCAAGGGGTTACTTGCTGTGGATTTAGTGCAGATTAAGCGCAGCGGTTATGTTGATCCAGATAATTGCACGTCGCCATTCGCCGTCCATTAGTATCAAATGGCAGACGGCTTATATGTGAGCTCTGCCTGCCAACCACAGGTTATAATAATAAAAGACCCCCGTTCGTTCATTCATGCCCACCGCCGCTGCATTCCTTTCATCTCATTGTTGTTCTGATTGATGTGGACAAGCCAAGGAGCTAAATTGAAATGTCAGCCGTCATGTTAATTCTCAGAGAAACTAGTCCACGCTTGCCCCTTCCACCTCCCCTCCAACACACCTCCAAATTCCTCGCGTTTCTGTTTCACCCGCCCGCCCCCCACCCTATTTTAATTTTAGCTGTCTTTAACACCGTCTCTAATTAATCCTCCATCAATGCCGTCCTCGGCGCTGCTCGCAGCATCCCGCCTATCGATCAGGCACTCACCGCTCTGCCTCTCTCTCTCTCTCTTTCCCCCTCCCCCTCCTGTCCTCTCTCTCTCTTCCCCTCTCTTTCCCCTCTCTCTCTCTCTCTCTCTCTCTCTCTCTCTCTCTCTCTCTCTCTCTCTCTGCCGGGCGTGCGCCGTGCGGGGGTCTCATCAGTGAGTTGAAGCAGGAGCTGGCGGAGGAAGGCAGCAGATGTTCCATCCTCGCCCAGCAGCGCCACTTCAACGAGCACTGCTGCATCCGCTGCTGCGCGCCCTTCACCTTCCTGCTCAACCCCAAGCGCCGCTGTCTGGACTGCCACTACAACGTCTGCAAGACCTGCCGCACCTACAGCAAGCCGGACAAAGCCTGGCTCTGCTCGGCGTGTCAGAAGGGCAGGTGAGTTACACACACGCACAGACAGAGAGAGAGAAAGACAGAGACACGCACACATAAACACGCCGCTCGGAGAGAGTGGAAGTGAGGAAATGAATGGGAGGCTGGTGCGCCGGAATGTGCCTCGTGGATCGGGTGAGATGAGAGGGAGCCTGAAGGCTGGGTGGTCCGAGGAGAGGAGGAGAGCTGGGTGTTGAAGGAGATCTATAAGGGGTGGAATAGTAGGAGATTTATAAGGGGTTGGAAGAGAAGGAGATCTATAAGGGGTGGAAGAGACGTGGACCGGAGTTGGAAGGAGGGATGTCAGATAGGAAGGAAGTAGGTGGGGACCTTTTTAAGGCGGTGGTTCTCAAACATGTACACGTCAAGGAGCCTTTAATTTATTAAAGGGTCGTTCATTCAATTTACTTGATCACACCAACACACATTTGACAGGGTTTTGTGCCTGCGCATGGGAGAAAATCTGTCCAGATTTGTCAAGCTTTTTTGTGACTCTGAAAAATAAAAAGAAGAACATTTGTACACTTTCACAGTTTGAGGATGTAACGATTGCAGACAGCGTGTGTGTGTGTGTGTGTGTGTGTGTGTGTGTGTGTGTGTGTGTGTGTGTGTGTGTGTGTGTGTGTGTGTGCGTGTGCGTGTGTGTGCGTGTGTGAGACAGAGGGGGAGAGAGACAGCGTGTTAGGGCTATCTCTCTCTCTTCTATTGCCATAACTCAGTATGGGTCCCTGGACCATAATTAGAGATGCTGTGTTTTTGGATGGTAGTGCCATCCTAGTTTGGATGGCTAGTATATGAGACAGGTGGGGCGAAAAGAACAGGGACATTGCTGTCGTGTATAGCCACAAGTCAAATTATTTCTTAATGGACCTGTTTGTTCCTGATCACATCCCTGATACTGGAGAGGAGAGGGATGAATGTTGGGGGAACGATTGGGGGTTTGGCGGCATAACGACTAATACTGTGTGCGTGCGCACATGCGGCACGTTTGTCCGGTGTAAGATGGAGTAAAATACAAATACATGAGATAAAGATGCTGAAAAGGTGTAAAGGAGAACGAGGAACACTTCCCCATTAAACAAGAGAGCGAGAGAGAAGCCTGGGAGGTGATTCAGATTGAGGAGGTAAGAGAGGAGAGAGAGAGCGTTGGTTAATCAAGGAGGTCATTTTTCAGCATGTCAGGTTTCCTCCAGCATCGTTTAGCCCTGCCTGCCTTCTCCTCTCAGTCTTGATGACAGGCTTGATATTTTCTCCGGTTCTCGCCAGCCGCTGCTGCCACTCGTGTTGACTTCCTTTTCACACCGTCGCCCACAATAGCGGGGACACTGAGTTCGCGACCGATTTGTGTGCTGGAAGTGAAGTGAAGTGTTATGCACATGGACAGGATGAGAGGAGAAGCTGTCTGGGCGGTGGGCGAGGTTGAAATGTGTGGATGCAGCTTCCATGCATACTGACAGGCGGCAAAGCAGAGACGAGAGACAGGAGGAGCGGGCGAGGAAAGATGAGAGAGAGAGGCAGAGAGGGGGACAGAGAGGGGGACAGATGGACATGTGCAATGGTTGTGTTTGTGTGTGTCTGCGTGTGTGTCGTCCCTGCGCAAAACACAGATACATACTATTGCCACTACACAGTATATGGGATGAATATTGAACTCTGGGGCTGTAGGCTGGGGTGCTTGGTACCGAATTCGTCGAGCTGAAACCTTAACAAAAATACAAATAAATGTAACTAACCCATATGTTGTTGGTTCTTATTTATTCTTGTGAGGTTTTCTTTGGTTAATTACTGCGAAAAAGAGTTTCCAGTATGTTGGTATTGGCAAAAATTAAGATCTTCAAGGCAGGGTAGTCTATTTTTGTTGCCTCTGCTCAACACTGTCATACGCCAAAGTATAAAACAGACTATTCATTCACAAAATGATGAAGTAGATTGAGAGATAACGCTCGACAGTGACTGTATAGGCTACTGCTGTGCTCATAATGTGTGTAAGATTCTATAATGTCTATAATGTTGATGTTCCAGTAGAAGCCTTCTATCACACAAGTGTGACACACAGCGCTGCTGGAAATTCAGGTGTCGCACAAAAGTAATTAAAATATACAGTCTACACTCACACAACGTACATAAACAAACACTTTTAAATGTAGACTTGCGCGCAGCATGCATATTCCTGCTGGCGTTGTGCACGCTTCCATGTGTACACACTTGGTGTCTATCCTCCACATGTACGGCGTGTTGTGTGGCCTCGTCATTTATTGACTCAGGATTCCCAGAGTCAATATTAGGGCTCTGTATGGATGTGTACCGAGGCCCAGGGCTGTCGATGCTTCTCGCACCTGAGCCTCTTCAACTCCACAGGGCCAACATGCATGCGAGTGTGCGGGCAGGCAGGCGTGTGCGCTCACGAGAGCGCAGAGTGGATTTTGCTGAACGTATGCACGGCGTATTGAGTTAAACATGCTGCTCTCAATCCTGCATTGATGCGAGGCAGGAGAGAGGACGGGATTGTGTGTCTTTTTGGCTGCAGTATATTCAGTGACCTATCCAGATTTGTACCAGTATTGATATGTTTTTTGCCAATTGCATTGAATCACATTCCTTCACCTTGTTCGACCTGCATAAAAAACAATTCAACTCCAAGATGTATTAGAACTCAGACTTGCAGTCTCAGTGACTATATCTCTTCCTCTGTCTCTTTATTCCCCTTTCTTCATCGCTGGCTCTCCATCTCTCTGTCTCTCCGTCTCTGCATCTCCCTCTCTCTCTCTCCCTGGTGCTTAGTAATGCTCTCATTAGGGCTTTAGACGGAGCCACAGATGGCTCTGATGTCACAACATCACCATGCGCCAGCTACAGTGCTACAAGTAAAGCACTTTTCATTAGCGTATTAAAAGGGAGCTTTACATTTAGCTTTGAGCGTGCATGACTTTCATTCCCCAGGCTGCACTCCCCAGTCAGTGATTCAAAGCTGCCCTCAAGTGACAGCAATTTGTTGGCGGCCGGGTCAAGCTCCGGAAAAGCCCTGACCATTTAAACCCTCTATGCTGTTGTCAAAGTCATTTGGGGTGGGGGCCGCATTGGACTTAATGTGACTTCATGGGGGCCGGAGCGCTGCGGTGCAACCAGTCGCAGACCGCAAGCATGCACGGCACACACATGTTTACTATGGAACATTAAGGTGGACAATATCCAATTGGAAATCTAATTCCACAATAGCATTATAATTTTCCATATATCCGCAAGTTATTTGTGACAAAATTGAAATTGAAAGGCAATAATTCAATTTGAATTTGAATTTTCATATCATGTATGGGCATTCCATGACAATATTAAAATTTAAATGGAAAAGCTGTTTCACATTTCATTTTGAAAGACTTAAACTGATATACAGAGGACTTTATTGAAATGCAATAAGAAAAACAGCTGCCCCAGGGTATGGCATTTACATTTCAGTGTCAACAAGCTCTTTTTTGGACAATTTTCAAATGAAAATGTAATTTTCCATCAACTTGCAAATTAAAATGGCAATGGAATTTAACATTGCATTTGCAAAGACTTAAATTGATCTACAGAGGACATTATTGAAATGCAATAATAAAAACAGCTGCCCCAGGCAATTGCATTTACATTTCAGTGTCTCCACGCTCTTTTTTGGACAATATGTAAATTATAGTGCATTTTCTAACAACTTGAAAGTTTAAATGACAATGGCATAAAACATTGCATTTGCAAAGTTTTAATACTGCAGCAGTATAGACATTATGAAAATGCAAAAGGACAAACAGCGCCCCCCAGTCTATTCTGTTTTCATTTACATGTTGCAACGCAACGAAGAGGACAGAGCTTGGAATTGAAAATGGAATCTGTCAGTTCCTCTTATCAAGGCGGGCCTTGCGCATAGGCTCCGCCCCCTCCAGAGCACTCCGCTCTGAGCTCCCTGCTGCGGTCTGAGTTGGAGAGCTTGTCACTCGCATTAAAACCAGGACATGTTGCCTCGAATTTTCTCATATTTCTTATTAATATGTGTATATAAAATATAGCTAACTCGGCGAATCTCTTACGTTCATCAATATTGTTCGTATAAAATATTTGGTTTGGACTTAAATATTACGATTATGAAGATAGATTTTGCCCGTGGAAACCCCATTCACTTCAATTGGCTTCTAAAAGTGCGAATTTGAGAAATCTTTTTCTTTTTAAATAGCAGCTGTACATGAAATGTTGATGGAGATTTTACACTGAAATGAATATTTACTGATATAAATACATGGTTTGATAACCTACAAGTAGGCTGAAGTCATTTTCTGCTATAGGCTTATGCCTCTCCATCCACGCCGTCTCTAAATCACTCTCCCTGGGGACAGCCAGAGCAGTTTGCCGGCGGTGGTCGTGGAGCTCTGCATGTCTACTGCATCACACAGTCTACACGCCAAAGCAGGGGTTTTCAACCAGTGGTCTAGGGACTATCAGTGGTCCTTGAGAGGGTTCCAGGTGGTCCCCAGCTAAAGGAGGGTTAGATTTTTATTGAGTACGGGTCAATTTGGTATCATTTTAGGCTAAAATCTGCATTACTTGATTTCCAGAAATCTACACAATTAGAGAATGTTATTAGAACTGTTACTTATCAGGGCCGGATCTAGAGGGGGGGCACCCAACTAAGTGTGCATCCTGCCCACCCAATGAAAGGTAATATCAGTGGTTTTCAACCAGTGGTCTGGGGACCACTGCATGGTCCTTGAGAGAGTTCCAGGTGGTCCCCAGCTAAATGGTGGAAAGTTGGTTAACCAGATGTAACTCTTTGAGAATGTAAAAATGGAATGGATCCTTGCGGGTCCATTTGGTTTCATTTTTACACTCTCAAGAGTTAAAATATTCATATCATCTGAATTAGCCCAAGTCTACACAACTAGAGAATGCAGTAGATAATGTATTAATGATCATTTTGATCTTCCAGCCTGGAATTGTGGACAAAAGCAAAATAAATCTTTAGTTGGTGGTCCGTGGCTCAAATGCTGAATCAATAGTGGGCCCTGGTGGAAAAAAAAGGTTGAAAACCACTGCCCACCCTAGTAGGCTCGGGCTGGCTAATTCCGGCCCTGATTGTTATTTGGATTATCATTTGACTGCCATCTCTCCTAAATACAGTATGATAATGTGGACAAAATTCTTTAGTTTTGATTTTTTTTTTTTTTTTTTTTTTTTTACAGGCTAAATCAAATGGTGGTCTGTGTCAAATACTGAATCAACAGTGGGCCCATATCAAAATGGTCATACTGCTGCTTTACTAAACAGTACTAAATTTAAATTGAAAGTTGCCACTCAAAAGAAAATATGAATTGTGTAATGGCAGATTATGGCACTCTGTTTGGAAAGAGAAAGTGCTTTTAAAAACGGTGAATCTCAATGGAGAATTGCTCCATCACATACCGTAAGTGTGTGAGTCCTTTTCTTACTGACTGCCTGTGTGTGTGTGTGTGTGTGTGTGTGTGTGTGTGTGTGTGTGTGTGTGTGTGTGTGTGTGTGTGTGTGTGTGTGTGTGTGTGTGTGTGTGTGTGTGTGTGTGTGTGTGTGTGTGTGTGTGTGTGTGTCTGTGTGTGCGTGCGTGCGTGCGTGCGTGCGTGCGTGCGTGCGTGCGTGCGTGCGTGCGTGTGTGTGTACATGTCATTACATCACATCACATCACATCATTTTGGGTGTCTTTTGTTCTCTGACACAGATTTTTCCAAAATATGGGGAGCAAGGGTTCTGGCCCTCTTAGATGGCTGGCTGTAGAAAAGCCATTTGTCCAGGTGGGTCTGAGAAGATGTATATACAGTATAGATGTTATATTGTGTATATTGATGATTATAAAACTCTTTATTCCATGGTTAACAAGGGCAAGGCTTAGTATTCTTTAAAGAATAAAATAAATTACCGCTCCTTCTGTCATCACTGATCAGGTTGCAGCTGGACCACAACTGGCCAACAACAGTGACCAAGGTACGGTCAAGAGTGACCAAGATTCGGTATACCTTTCGAGCAGGCTCAGCCAATGGAAACAGCCCATCAGTAGCCTGCTTCAATAACAATACCTGCATCACTTCTGTTGATGCTTAACCACTTTGTTGGATAGAATAAAAAGTCTTGAAATTGTCATAAAAAGCATAGAAACAGGAGAACAAGGAATGCAGGTTGAATTGGATGAAATAAATGGAATAAAGACGTTTTTGGCCCCAGAAATAATAACAAGATCGCTTATTTCTCTCACAGGATGGGGCAACACACCGCATTGGAGAATTGAAATGTGTACACTTCCGTGATATTTTAATAAACAATAAACAACAATACAAACAATAAATACAAAAAGCAATCATTATTAATCAGTACAGCAACGCATCGCAAAGTATTTTCCGAGTGCGCTCTGCCTGCCTGGCTGACAGCCTGTCAGTCAAAACCGCGCTGCAGCCTGCCTCCAAGACCAAAGCCACGCCCCCTGCTTTATTTCGGGTGGCATCTGAAAAATCGCGACGAGCACACAGTTCTCTTATCAAGGCGGGCCTTCACTTATGACGTCACTTCCTCAATGCTTTCGACGCGATTTTTCAGATGCCACCCGAAATAAAGCAGGGGGCGTGGCTTTGGTCTTGGAGGCAGGCTGCAGCGCAGTTTTGACTGACAGGCTGTCAGCCAGGCAGGCAGAGCGCACTCGGAAAATACTTTGCGATGCGTTGCTGTACTGATTAATAATGATTGCTTTTTGTATTTATTGTTTGTATTGTTGTTTATTGTTTATTAAAATATCACGGAAGTGTACACATTTCAATTCTCCAATGCGGTGTGTTGCCCCATCCTGTGAGAGAAATAAGCGATCTTGTTATTATTTCTGGGGCCAAAAACGTCTTTATTCCATTTATTTCATCCAATTCAACCTGCATTCCTTGTTCTCCTGTTTCTATGCTTTTTATGACAATTTCAAGACTTTTTATTCTATCCAACAAAGTGGTTAAGCATCAACAGAAGTGATGCAGGTATTGTTATTGAAGCAGGCTACTGATGGGCTGTTTCCATTGGCTGAGCCTGCTCGAAAGGTATACCGAATCTTGGTCACTCTTG
The DNA here is from genome assembly GCA_039105355.1 of Benthosema pterotum. Classification (NCBI taxonomy): domain Eukaryota; kingdom Metazoa; phylum Chordata; class Actinopteri; order Myctophiformes; family Myctophidae; genus Benthosema; species Benthosema pterotum. Next base: position 21,088,776 of record CM076982.1, read on the forward strand.
ACCGTACCTTGGTCACTGTTGTTGGCCAGTTGTGGTCCAGCTGCAACCTGATCAGTGATGACAGAAGGAGCGGTAATTTATTTTATTCTTTAAAGAATACTAAGCCTTGCCCTTGTTAACCATGGAATAAAGAGTTTTATAATCATCAATATACACAATATAACATCTATACTGTATATACATCTTCTCAGACCCACCTGGACAAATGGCTTTTCTACAGCCAGCCATCTAAGAGGGCCAGAACCCTTGCTCCCCATATTTTGGAAAAATCTGTGTCAGAGAACAAAAGACACCCAAAATGATGTGATGTGATGTGATGTAATGACATGTACACACACACACACACACACACACTCACGCACGCACGCACGCACGCACGCACGCACGCACGCACGCACGCACGCACGCACGCACGCACGCACGCACGCACGCACACACACACACACACACACACACACACACACACACACACACACACACACACACACAGGCAGTCAGTAAGAAAAGGACTCACACACTTACGGTATGTCATGGACAGTGTTGGTCTATATTACTTAGGAAAGTAACTTCTTTACTTTACTCATTACCCCTTAGACAAAGTAATATCATTACTTTACTTATTACTGGATTTGAAGAGTAATATATTACATATTACGTTATTACTTTCCCAAGTTCTCAACACCGCTTTTGAAAAATTAGAGAAGTACAACATAATCCGTTTATTACAAAATAAAGCAGCAATGCGATTTGTAGTGTACATAACTGCGCAGGATGCAGCGTGTGGACTGGATCTACAATCTACTGCACATCTCTGTTGTTACAGTACCTGTCAATAGCTTGTACATCTGTTCTATTTTTGCATGCAACAACAAGCTCATTTTAAAAAAGTAACTTGGCGTTACTTGCAAAGTAATGCATTACTTATTACCCATTTTTGCAGAGTAATCTCGTTACTTTACTTTTTGGAGCAAAAGTAATAATATTACAGTAATATGTAATCTAAAATTAGTTACTGCCCAACACTGGTGATGGAGCAATTCTCCATTGAGATTCACCGTTTTTAAAAGCACTTTCTCTTTCCAAACAGAGTGCCATAATCTGCCATTACACAATTCATATTTTCTTTTGAGTGGCAACTTTCAATTTAAATTTAGTACTGTTTAGTAAAGCAGCAGTATGACCATTTTGATATGGGCCCACTGTTGATTCAGTATTTGACACAGACCACCATCAAAACTAAAGAATTTTGTCCACATTATCATACTGTATTTAGGAGAGATGGCAGTCAAATGATAATCCAAATAACAATCAGGGCCGGAATTAGCCAGCCCGAGCCTACTAGGGTGGGCAGTGGTTTTCAACCTTTTTTTTCCACCAGGGCCCACTATTGATTCAGCATTTGAGCCACGGACCACCAACTAAAGATTTATTTTGCTTTTGTCCACAATTCCAGGCTGGAAGATCAAAATGATCATTAATACATTATCTACTGCATTCTCTAGTTGTGTAGACTTGGGCTAATTCAGATGATATGAATATTTTAACTCTTGAGAGTGTAAAAATGAAACCAAATGGACCCGCAAGGATCCATTCCATTTTTACATTCTCAAAGAGTTACATCTGGTTAACCAACTTTCCACCATTTAGCTGGGGACCACCTGGAACTCTCTCAAGGACCATGCAGTGGTCCCCAGACCACTGGTTGAAAACCACTGATATTACCTTTCATTGGGTGGGCAGGATGCACACTTAGTTGGGTGCCCCCCCTCTAGATCCGGCCCTGATAAGTAACAGTTCTAATAACATTCTCTAATTGTGTAGATTTCTGGAAATCAAGTAATGCAGATTTTAGCCTAAAATGATACCAAATTGACCCGTACTCAATAAAAATCTAACCCTCCTTTAGCTGGGGACCACCTGGAACCCTCTCAAGGACCACTGATAGTCCCTAGACCACTGGTTGAAAACCCCTGCTTTGGCGTGTAGACTGTGTGATGCAGTAGACATGCAGAGCTCCACGACCACCGCCGGCAAACTGCTCTGGCTGTCCCCAGGGAGAGTGATTTAGAGACGGCGTGGATGGAGAGGCATAAGCCTATAGCAGAAAATGACTTCAGCCTACTTGTAGGTTATCAAACCATGTATTTATATCAGTAAATATTCATTTCAGTGTAAAATCTCCATCAACATTTCATGTACAGCTGCTATTTAAAAAGAAAAAGATTTCTCAAATTCGCACTTTTAGAAGCCAATTGAAGTGAATGGGGTTTCCACGGGCAAAATCTATCTTCATAATCGTAATATTTAAGTCCAAACCAAATATTTTATACGAACAATATTGATGAACGTAAGAGATTCGCCGAGTTAGCTATATTTTATATACACATATTAATAAGAAATATGAGAAAATTCGAGGCAACATGTCCTGGTTTTAATGCGAGTGACAAGCTCTCCAACTCAGACCGCAGCAGGGAGCTCAGAGCGGAGTGCTCTGGAGGGGGCGGAGCCTATGCGCAAGGCCCGCCTTGATAAGAGGAACTGACAGATTCCATTTTCAATTCCAAGCTCTGTCCTCTTCGTTGCGTTGCAACATGTAAATGAAAACAGAATAGACTAGGGGGCGGTGTTTGTCCTTTTGCATTTTCATAATGTCTATACTGCTGCAGTATTAAAACTTTGCAAATGCAATGTTTTATGCCATTGTCATTTAAACTTTCAAGTTGTTAGAAAATGCACTATAATTTACATATTGTCCAAAAAAGAGCGTGGAGACACTGAAATGTAAATGCAATTGCCTGGGGCAGCTGTTTTTATTATTGCATTTCAATAATGTCCTCTGTAGATCAATTTAAGTCTTTGCAAATGCAATGTTAAATTCCATTGCCATTTTAATTTGCAAGTTGATGGAAAATTACATTTTCATTTGAAAATTGTCCAAAAAAGAGCTTGTTGACACTGAAATGTAAATGCCATACCCTGGGGCAGCTGTTTTTCTTATTGCATTTCAATAAAGTCCTCTGTATATCAGTTTAAGTCTTTCAAAATGAAATGTGAAACAGCTTTTCCATTTAAATTTTAATATTGTCATGGAATGCCCATACATGATATGAAAATTCAAATTCAAATTGAATTATTGCCTTTCAATTTCAATTTTGTCACAAATAACTTGCGGATATATGGAAAATTATAATGCTATTGTGGAATTAGATTTCCAATTGGATATTGTCCACCTTAATGTTCCATAGTTTAGTGGTGACACAGCCGTTACTTCTATACAGTATATCACACAAGTCATTATTTATTATGAAGAATAGCTATTAATATATATTAATGACTTTTCATTATTGGTTTTATACTTGTAGCCTAGATTAAGACATTTGCTATGAAAGATGCTATTTTTATTTACAGAGCATCAATAAACCATACGAAAATAGCATTTAAATTTCAAATATTAAATTTAAGTAAGTATGTATAGTTAACTAAGTATAGTTCTCGGTTATACACCCTTGTACTGTTGAAGTATAGCTCTCTCGGTTGCACACCCTTGTACTGCTGAAGTATAGTTCTCTCGGTTACACACCCTTGTACTGCTGAAGTATAGTTCTCTCGGTTACACACCCTTGTACTGCTGAAGTATAGTTCTCGGTTACACACCCTTGTACTGCTGATGAAGTAGCCTATAGTTCTCACTTTGCAGTGCCAGCAGCCTAGCCTGGTAAAACGACTCCCCCTGCTGGACAACATGCATTACATACCGTTCAGAAGAGAGCTCAAAAGCATTTCTTTAAACGATCATAACTTTTGATAGGAACGTGCTAGAGACTTACTTTTTTTTTAATAGACTCAGACATTTTTGCTCTACAAGCCTGGGGCCGGATTAAATCATCTCGCGGGCCGGATCTGGCCCGCGGGCCTTGACTTTGACACATGTGCTCTATGCTGTTGATCGGAGTCCCTCAGGGCTCCATACCAGTCTTTCCTACTGTCGTAAATGTCATATATCTTTGCTAAAAACAGCCGATAGAAGATCTGAATTAACCAGTGGAATATAGGTTCTGATTTCTATTTCCTGACAAGTTACAGCTTTGGAAATCTGTGGTTTCTCGTATGCCAGGCAGTGACAAAAGCGGCACTGCTCTGAAGTACAGTCTGATGCGTCTACTAGAGAACCGCTTCATATTCACCACAACTGCACACACGAATACACTTGTCTAATGTTGTCCGATGTGGCCGGCGATGACAACCCTGCGTCGGCCAATCCGTGATCCACACTGTCAGCCACACACAGAACAGGCAAAAGCACTGACTAGCGGTGTGGATGTGGAAATAGCTTCATATCTCCTTATAGGCTTAGACGTTTCCTGCCTGGTGCATCTATCCTCGGGTTTATGCGGTCCTCGATGGCAGGGCTGCGGCCAGATGGAGCGTTGAGCAGCATACAGTGTCCTCCAGCTGGGTCGGATTCAGACTGCGTTTCTTCATTGAGGTTTTTTTAGTCTCTTCTTCTGGCCCCCTCCCGAGCGGCAGCCGAGGTGTAATTGGCCATATAGCGTACAGCACTTTGCGCGACAAAGCGATTCTTTTGGAATCCTAATGACATGGCCGTGGCCATGGTGCTGTGTTAGACTGTAGCCTCCATATTTATGCAGTCGGTCTTGCAGAGTATTTCATTGTGCGGCATGCGGTCATGCCAGGGATACTGTGTGCTCTGTCTGTTGGATTGCAAAAGAAGCACATCGACAAACTCAAGTGCAATGCTATCGAGCGTGTGCAGATCTACTTTTGATGCTTTTGTTTATCATCAATTACGGAAGAAATAACAAAAAAGTAAACTATGGAGATAAGAGTGTTCTGCCCAACAGCAGTGATACACACGGGATTCATTGTTTGTAGGCATCTGATGTGGAAGGCCTGGAGCATCCTGGCGGCTGCCTGTAGTGTACAGGGTGTGTTGTTACTGTAGGACTACTGCCAAGTAAACAGATAATAATTCATGTCTCAAGGTTGATGTCTTATTTCTGGAAGACTCTTGACTCTCTCCTGAGTCAACCATCTCCCTCGTATTGCTGCAATTGCCAGAGAGGAAACTGCAGAGAGGTTTTTCGTTGACCAGTCTTCGTAGCATGACTTTGGCCAGGATTTTGCCGCTAACGGCTAGTAGTGAAATGCCATGGCTGTTTCTCCCTAGCCTTTGTAATGGTCATTCTCTCTTAAACGCACGCATGCACGCACGCACACACACACACACACATACACACACGCGCACACACACAAACACTATACTTGTGTTTTAAAGCATTGTACGACATCCTTTCTATTAATATCATCTTTATAATTCTCCTATTTTTTTTTGTATAGTGCATGTACTGTACAGTATGTGATTTTTTTTCAACGCACATTGCTCGCACACAACTAAGCATGAATCACCCCTTAACGTGTCCTCACAGTGTCTATTTTCCAAATTATACTGGGGACACTGAGACCTCACAGATATAGGACTATGAAATACACACACGCACACACACACACGCACACACACACACACACACACACACACACACACGCGCGCATGCATGCGTGTGTGTGTGTGTGCATGGACACGTGCGCATGCTTGCGTGTGTGTGTGGGCGCGTGCGCATGCATGCGTGTGTGCGTGCGCATACATGCATGCATGCATGCATGCATGCATGCGTGCATGTACAATCCCTAGAGGTTTGTAAATCTTTTTTAAAGACATGCCTTTCAATTCTAGCTGAGTGTGAAACCGTGCTCTTTGATGTACTCTACTGTTGGAAGCCTGTGTATTTTCCTATTTCATTAGTGTAATGTTTTGCCTTTCATTTTAATTTATACTTTCTTGCTTTTTAATCTATTCTGTTGTTTCATTTTCATTGACCTGTACAGGTCAATAAAACGTGCTTTATACTGTAAATAAAAGTATTAATACCTCTATGTAGAAATACTCTTCTACAAGTAAAAGTTCTGTATTCAAAATTGCAATCTTGTAAGCTTGTAGATCGGCTATTTTCAAATAGATGAAGTATAGTGGTTTTGTAATATCCAAATGTCCAAATGAGTAACTAATAACCTTTCAATTAATAGTGCGGTAGAAATAAAAAAAAACTTTGCCTCTGAGATAGCACGGACATTGAATCACTGACCACGTCCATTAAGAAATGTGTTTACAAAATGACAATTCAGGATGAATGTCCTGCTGCCTCTGAGGTGTAGTGGCATCGCAGTAAAAGTATTAGCATTTTCAGATACTCCTGCAAAGTTAAAATATCTCAAGAGTAACGTACTTGAGTGCTGTGTGCTAGCCTAGTACCTAGCACCATTGCATTTCCCTGTGCAACAGCGCGATTCAGTGCACCTTCTCTAATCATATTTCACATTTTGTTTCCAGACGCTTGGGATACCAGATGGGCACGGTTTACTGCATTCCTACAATAACAGCCAGTTGTCAAGCACAAGTGTGTGTGTGTGCACTCAATTAATTTTTAACATTTTTCTGGCATTCTCCCTTTTGACCTGTTCTGTAAACACCACCTATTCAACCTCTTTTTTTCAGACTCAGTTTCACTGTGCCTTTCATATTACTTCACAATGTGTTATGCCGTTACACAACTGATCATCATTATTATTCAAATGGCTTCCTTTTGGCAGGTCGACATAATGCTATTGAATCATCCATATACCATTTCAGTAAGGTGCAGAATCTACAGGGTGCTTGGTACAAAAAAAAGAGTCTTTTGGAGTGAATCAAGCGAGAGAGAGAGGGAGAGAGGAAGAGAGAAACAACAAAAGTATGAAGCTGTCTCCTACATTGATGTATAACTACTGTATATATCTGACAGAGAATGAACAAGGTAGTATTACTCAAAGTGTTTGTTCTTAATTGTCAATGTAAACGTATATTTTGTTGCCAAAATATATAAAGATCCTTGAATTTGAATTGAATTGAAAAGAGAGAGAGAGAGGGAGAGGAGCGGGAGAGGGGGGAAAGAGGAATTGTGTCTCTTTGGAACACAACAACACTCTTGCTGGGAATTCAAATTAGGGGAATAACAAGTACTTTGAGTAAGTTATTAATTAAAGGTGTTTTTTACTGGGGGAACATTATTTTAATGATGTCACATGTTGCACATTTGTCAGTGGGACCGCCTGCCAGACATTCTGCAGCATTAATTAAACAGAACTTCTTAAATGGTACAGTGGAATGGTGGAATTCGGAGCCCAACTTTTTGCATTAATGGAACACTGAAACATTCTGAAGAGAGGTGGAATGCGAGCCAGCATTTGGTCCCTTTAACTTTGGTTGCTTTCTGTTCCTGGCCAAGATGTTTGGTATAATGTCAGTGTTGTGCAATTGAATGTCATAGGATGGCATAAACAGCTGTAACAGTGTCTTCATCTGGGACAGTGACAACACGGGCATCTGGATTAAGCAGATGCCTTCTCTGCGATACCCGGGATATCCGGGAAATCCGAGAAATGGCTCAGGCTGCGGTAGCCGAGATACCCGGGATTTGATTTTTATTTGCATTTACATTACCTGGGACACTTTCCCAGCTTCTCACAAAATCTCAAGCTTCTATGATAAAAAAAAGGGTCAGAAATAATGTGTTCAAGAAAAAAAGTCACAGGAATGGTCACAGGGACCACAGGAGTGGTCTGTAGTGGGCCACGGTGGCCAGCTCAACACCAAAACAAACTGCCGCACCATGGCAACAGCAGAGCATGTGCTCCGGCTGCTCTATGTAAACAGTGGGGCACGTGCACACACCATCTAGTCAAGCAATACATGATAGAATCCATATAGCAAGTATTAGTAATTGCTGTGTTGGACTGTACTTTTTACTGTTCCTTGTTGCGGTCGAGTGTCTAATAAAGCAATCAATCAATCAAAAGTAGCCCTATCCTGGCTGCTCCTGCTGTCCCGGACCCCCGGACCCCCCATCCCACCCGCAGAGCCAGCAGGCGTTTGGCTGCACGCAGCCGGGAGAGCAGCCGGGTCCCTGGGCGAAGTGCCGTGGGGCTGGCTGCCTCTGATCCAGCTCCAGCCCTAATCCAGTACCAGAACTACCAGTGGTCCTTGAGAGAGTTCCAGGTGGTCCCCAAGTTGTTTTATCCAAATGTAACTCTTGAGAGTGTAAAAATGAAACCAAATGGACCCTGGCGGGTCCATTTGCAAGCAAAAGAAATCTTTAGTTTTGGGGTCTGTGCGTCTAAAAATATCCTCAATTGGTGGTCCGTGGCTCGAATGCTGAATAAATGGTGGTCCCTTGGATGAAAAAGGTTGAAAACCCCTGGTGTAGGTGGAAGAGGCTGGATCAAGACGCTCGTTGTGGAAAAATAATTACGGTTTCCTCGTCTGGATAGTGGATACGGGGTCCGACCAACACGCCAGTAAAGGGGTCCGCTCTGCTTTTTCCACGCCGGGGGGAAGATTACTGTCCGAAAGGAACGTGTTGCAGAGTCCATCCAACTCCCAGAAGTCCGTGTCGAATCAATCAGGTTGGTGGATCCTCATGTTTTATCACCAGCTTTCTTTCTTTTTACTATACTGCACCTTGTTTACGTGTGTGCGCGCGTGTGTGTGGCTGCTGCTGCAGGCTGCATGATCTATGCCTAATATGTGCATTTCTCAATACAAAACATAAAAAGAGAACGAGAGTGTCACACAAGCTAACTGAAGGTGTGTGTAAGCCTAATACAACGATCGACTGGTCCCCTCCAAGAACTAACTCCAAACGGCAGCGACCCATAAGTTTCTGTTTTCCAGGAAATGGGAACTTACAGAGAAATACAGTAGTTACGACAACTCCAGTTCAATTCATTGGGCCAGTCCAATGGAGGCTCTTCTACATAGACTTCTATTGAATCGGGACAACAAAAAGGGACAAGAAGGAGTCACGGAATGCATTGGAGTGTATGCATTGGAGCTGAGCTGATCAGGCCCCTCAATGTCCAAATGTCCGAATCAATGTCCAATGAGATGGCTCAAAGAAGCAACCTGCGTTGCCAGATTCTGTGAGAGAAATAAGCAATGTACTCTGTTCCTACTCTAGGGCTCTCATGACTGAATGTGAATGCTATTTTACTGGCTAAAATTTCCTAATTTGTTGTTTCCTTTTTCATGTAATGTATGTATAGGCTCGGGGGAGGAGGACTTTGTGGATGATCTTTTTATATGTTTTTTCATATGTTTCTAGGTGCTGAGAACCACAGCCTCACCAGGCTCAACCTCCCCCCCCCATCCCCCAGATCCAGTCACAAGAACTGCTCAGTGCTGAGCTTGTAGATCTGCCACGTGTGTGCGTGTGCACATGTGTGGGTGCATGCAACTGCGTACCGTGTCGGTACCGTGAAGTATGTGCGTGCGTGTGGGTGCGCGCATGTGCGTGTATGCAACACACACACACACACACACACACACACACACACACACACACACACACACACACACACACACACACACACACACACACACACACACACACAATTTGTATTTTGTATTTGATTTGTGTGTGGAAGAAGAGAAATAAAAATGCCTGAGAAAATGCAATGTGTGTTTTCATTGTGTTATGACAAACCTTATAGATTTTTTTTTTTTTTTTTACATGTCCCAGTGAAAGTAGAGTGTTAGAGCTTTCATTTGATGTATAACATGTCTATGTCACTGCAAGGGAGAATGTTTTATAGGCATTACAAAGTGTGCTGCAAACAACAGGCTCTATCTCAAAATGTAGTCTCCAGAGGCCTGATTTGGGGAGGTAGCAAGCTGTATATAATGTCTTATATCTAAAGAATGCAATATGCTACAAACATAATTTTTTTTTCTGGGTAAAAAGGACAGCCACCTGATTCATTTGGGATATTTGTGATTATTGTCGCATTATCACAAAATATGCAATGGGCCTTCAAAGTTACATCACATATCCTATTGAACTATATTAAAGCAGATGAACAGCAGGAAAAGGTCAAAGGTCAGCAGTCAAAGTGTTAAGCAGATGCCTTCTTTTAGGCTATAGAGCTGCAAGAATCTTCACTGTATTGCATAGTGAAGATTCATAGTGTGGGAGCTCATCAAAAGGTCATATTTTATTTACAGTTATTATTGCATGACTGCTTAATCTATCGGAGCGTTAATCTATTGCTGTGTATTGCTTTGGTTATTGCTTGCTTCTCTCTTTTATCTTTGAGGGCTGTGTATCTGCAGTCTGTGTCTCCTTGCCGGCATGTCTGTCATCTACACCACACGTCTTGTGTTAATGTGTGTGCCTACTGTTTAACATACAGGGGCGGATCTAGGCATGGGGGGGCAATGCCCCCCTAAATACCCAGTCTGCCCCCCCCAAACACGATGCCATGCAAAACAACCCGAGATATTTCAAATTAAAGTGCTTATATTTAAAATGTGAAACACTACTACTGCTACTAACTACAATTTTGGCACCACTAAACCACGAATGCTGCGTGTCTGTTGCATCTTTAACAACAACTGATGTTATTATTGATGCTTTACTTGACTAATAAAAGTCCTGTAACTGAAAATGGTATGGGTGCGACTTCATTGCCCGTGGCGCGAAGCGACACGGGCGATGAAGCCGCACCCATACCATTTTTTCTTGCCCCTCCAACATGTTCTCTTGCCCCCTCAAATGGGACATGTTACATCCGCCCCTGTTAACATAGCCTGTCTACCTTAATTTGCACCTGCTGTTTAGTGGTGTGAGCGTTATTAAATTCAATAGGATGCGCTATTACTCTTAAATGGTGCGTTTTATGTAGTGCCTTTATCAAAAGCACATTATAATGGGCATTATTCACCCATTCAGGCACGCGTCTGCGCACAGCACTGACAAAGCCGCCCCAAGTCATCAGCCGTGTTAGTGTCTTGCTCAAGGACACTTTGACAAGTCAGGAGGAGACAGGGGCGAACCTTGAAGCACATACACCAACGCCCATGCCCACTCGATCCTGATTGGAGGAAGGCCCCTCTCATGGTGATTGGATGAAAGGCTTTTCTCCCATAGCCCAAACTGAAACTAGTATTTTTTTTACCCCAGGGGCTCACTGGGGACATGGAGGAACCCCACTCTAGGGAGGAATAGCCAAAAAAGAAGAAATCACTTACTATACCTTTAATGTTTCTGTAACTATAATCTATGGGAGACGATAGCAAGTGTGATTCACCCATAAGTACACAGCCATCTCGAGTCTATTTACTAACTAGACTAGAGGGTCTACTTCAAGTGGCCAGCATCCTTCTCTCTTGATTGTGAAGCCAATTGAAGAGGAAGTGGCATATAGAGTGCTGGTGAAGTATATGTGCTCGCTGACAGAGAGGATTCAGCAGTTCAAAGAAGCCCACAGTCATTACAGTATACCGTATACACATCTTATTATCCGCAGCTCCGCTGTCAGCCTGCCTCCTTCTAAAGGCCAGGTGCACGGGAAACCGAGAAAATCTGGCTTCAGGGCCTAGTGAACACAATGCATGCACGAATGAGTGTGCGCGCACACACACACACACACACACACACGCACACACACGCACACACGCACACACACACATCTACACATACAAACGGAAGCAGACTAAGATTTACTTAATCATCTCCAACACATTCACACACAGATTCATGAGAGGCACACATGAGACACACCCGGATGCCCTGCAACACATGGCTGCCTGGCACCACACACACACACACACACACACACACACACACACACACACACACACACACACACACACACACACACACACACACACACACACACACACACACACACACACAGTCGCAGAGATTGCCTCTAGGCTGGACTATGCAGTAATTAGTTTTAGGGAAGCTCCTACATGAATTGCATTAGCAAGAGGCAAAGCGCAAGTTTCAATTCATCTTAGTCAACGGTGAACTGGTACACTGTGTGCTCCACCAAGGAACAGCTATATAAGTGCTTTAAAGCATCAACGCTGCTTCCGCTGTACAGTATGTACTGTGCAGCAATGATACATGTGCTTCTCTGGGGTGTGTGTGTGTGTGTGTGTGTGTGTGTGTGTGTGTGTGTGTGTGTGTGTGTGTGTGTGTGTGTGTGTGTGTGTGTGTGTGTGTTTGTGTGTGTGTGTGTGTGTGTGTGTGTGTGCCTACACAGAGCATTAAGTTGCCAAGTTGTACATAATTATGACAATATACTGTAGGTGTGTAGACACAGCAGACAATGAAGGAAGATGATGAGAGAGATGTTAAGTCAGAGAGATCGCTGGGAGGAAAAGAAAGTGGGACGGATATATTTACACTCTAAATCTACATAATACTGTATTGAGAGAGGGGGTGGGGAAGGTGATTATGTGTCCACCTGTGTCTGCTCCTCTAACTCATATGGAACAGCAGCTGCAGGTAGTTCTTCAGCTACTCTGTGGCTCCAGCAGCAAACCTCCCATTTGAATTGACTGTAGGCAAGTATAGACTATATAGAGCAAGCTTTCGAGAGACTCCACTGCATCCTCACACTGCAACTCCTGTAGATGTACTAGTTGTTTATCAAATGTTTATGCTCAGTTAACAAATTCACTGCCAGGTGTTAATGAATTCCTCCCCAAGCTGCCAGTTAAAAGCCTTATTTTAAAGTCCCATCTGGAAGTCTGAACCAGATAAAAAAATTTAAAAAATGCTGTGTTTTGTAAATGTGATCATTGTTTCTTTAGTTATGAGCCGTTGATTAAAGCATGTTTTCCCACCAAAACGTGGGAAAAGCATCTGAGATATGTATGTGTCTGTATCTGATGAATGTGGAGGCGGATGTCAGGTGAAATGTCCACTAATCACTGCATAGATGATGTGAAAACGAAATCTTGATTTTCAAGTGGGTATGGCAATGTTTTAGAAAAACACACACACATACACACACACAGACTGTCTGGCAGGTCTAATGATGGAGCTCTGTGAATGTAAACAGGTCATTTATGCTGCAGTGCCCTAGGATACAGTCGATCTTTCTTTTCTGTCAATGAATTTCTTTGAAGTATAAAATAACATTCCTGGAAAATAACTGCAGTCAGAATTCTTACTAACTCATCACTGCTGTTGGCTGAAAACATTTATCTCCAGAAAATCAATAGCATATCGTGTGTGTGTGTGTGCGTGTGCGTGTGTGTGCGTGCGTGTGTGTGTGTGTGTGCGTGCGTGTGTGTGTGCGCGTGCGTGTGCGCGTGCGTGCGTGTGTGCGTGTTGAACCAATGTAAGGAATTAACAACTTGGATTCATTGGAGCACTGGTTCTTTTTTCTTTGTCCTGAAAAGTAATGTTTTTTAACCTACAGCACAAGGTTTTCAGCAGCCAGCTATAACATTGATTTGTCTTACCGGTATAATGGACTCCATAGCTGTTTTTAGTGTATATTGTTATTGCAATAGAATACAGTTCTAAGAAATGGTACTTTGTAAAAGCATTCTGGCCAATGTCTGCATAAGAAGGTGATGAACAGTAATGGTGTCACAAGTCAAAATAACAGGCAATAACAGTAGTTTATCTGTGCATGGATGAAAGTACCTTTGTGTGCACGATGCATGCACACATGCATGGACGCACGCACACATTCATTGAACACAAATGTATCCACCAACTGCACAAACTCACAACCGTCTGGCACAGCAGATCAGTGAAGCAAATTTATTTGTACTGTAGATCATTTTAACTACGAGGCAATTCGAAGGAAAAAAAAATCACGCTGCACAAAATACGCACACACACACACACACACACACACACACACACACACACACACACACACACACACACACACACACACACACACACACACACACTGCTCTCCCTCTCTTTCTCTGTCTCTGAACTTGAAATGCACAAAGCCCCTGCGTCTGTGATTTCATGTGATATGCCACTCAATCGGATGTGTGAATGAGTATTTGTGGGTGTCTAATGATTACTGCATGTTTGTCATTCCATAATTTCCCAAATTATCCTAATTAAAGGCATTGCAGAACATACCCGATTACTCGGCATACTGTCTGTGTGGTGAAGGCATGTCCGTAAGAAATATGCAACTGTAGCTTCATTGGTAGGCAGAGGTACAGTAGGTGCACTAGACCAGGGGTTTTCAACAGGTGGTCCGGGGACCAACAGTGGTCCTTGAGAGGGTTCCAGGTGGTCCCCAGACTAAATGATGGAAAGTTGGTTAACTGATGTAACTCTTGAGAATGTAAAAATGAAACCAAATGGACCCTTGCGGGTCCATTTGGTTTCATTTTCACACTCTCAAGAGTTAAAATATCCATCATCTGAAGCACTAGTTAATTGAGAAGTCTACACTGTTTTGTTTGCAAAAATCCAACCTGGAATTGTGAACAAAACCAAAAGAATTCTTTAGTTTTAGGTCTTTGGGGGTAAAATGTCATCAAATGGTGGTCCGTGGCTCAAATGCTGAATAAATGGTGGGCCCTGGTATGAAAAAGGTTGAAAACCCCTGCACTAGACAGAGATGTGAGAGCTGCGCATGTGGGTGTGTGCGTGCGCATGCGGTGCACGTGCGTGCGAGAGAGAGACTGAGCACCATTTTGGCTCCTACTATGAATCCATCTTCGGCAGCACAGTGACTTAGGGAGCGTGGCCGTCTCCAGTCAGCCAGCTCTGCACAGTATGTGAAGATGGTGTGCTGCCACTGTTGTGTTTCCACAGGTAATTTCAGTCCCATTAGTTCTGCTCGGTGATGAAGGAAATAAGTGCTCACAGTGCGTGTCTGTCTGCTCACAGCCCTATTGCAAATCTCACGCTTCCCAAATCGCTTTATTCGTCGGCTATATGGGATCAGAGCTGGGCTTAAAGCTGCTGTTGGGAATTGTGGATTGTAAGAACAGGATTTATATATAGATGTATTATATAGGCATTGTTGCCTATTGGGACTGTCTGACGGAAGGGCAGGTGGCAACTGCTGTGTGATAATTTATCACATATCCACAGCCTTGAGAGTACGCCGGCAGTACCGTTTATTTTTACTGTAGCCTGTACAGTATGTACAGTGCCATTCATCAGGTATCGCAAGGCGCTAAGAACTGTACAGATTGTGCAGATACAGTTAAAAGATGAAATTATTCACTCACTGCACTGGCTTGCAGCTATCTAAAGACTTTAGATAGGACGTTTTTATATCCTATTTTGGCATTTATTTGCTCACTGTCGACCTACAGGTCAAATAAATGTTTATTGTTTATCCAATTACAGTGCCCAATTGGGTGAAAAGGTTTACTGGACAGGAATAGCTTCCAGAAAAACGACATTTGTGTCACAGATTAATTCGAAACTACACAATTATGTTCCTTTTTTTTTAACCCATTCTAGGCAGGAACCGAGAATGTTACCCTCCCCTTCTGGACAGTTTGTACTGTATAAAATAATATTTTGATTGTTTATTTATTTATTTAAAAAAACTTCAGTAAGTTCACAAGAGTAAGTTTATTTAGAAGCTGTTTTTAGATTGGTCTCAGTCCAAAATGGCTTCTTGTAATAATATTAGGATCAGCGATCTTGGACACCAGGCAGGACTCTCTCTCAGACCGTTGGCAAACAAGCCGGAAGAGACAGACGAATGGAGGAATTTATTGTAGCTTTGTTTACTTTGAATGGGACAGTAGAGAAGCTGATCAGTAATTGAACTGGCCATGTTGCAGTGTTTGCCGTTCTTATTGGCTGGGCCAGCATGGAACCCCTGAGGTATATAGAACACAGTGTTTCGCTCAAATATAGACCTCGACTCAATTACCTTTCACCATGTCATTTCACAAAATCCATATACACATGCATTCATAATTGAAAACCGTCAACTAAAACCCCAAACACATTGATTTAATCAAGTGGGTGTTTACAGTTCCCTTATCGAATTTACCTATTGAGTTTCAGCATCCTATTTACTTCCACCAAGAAATTTCCATTTTTCAATATACATTATATATGCGATATATGCGATTTTCTGAATGGCCATGTCTGAATGGTCCCCCTCAGATTGTTTCATAATGTGATGTCATATTCAATTACAAATGTAACTTTTGTTGTGCCCACCCTTTAAGTCATTGCTATGCATGGGTCAGCCACCACCTCCTCCCACTGTGGTTCAGTGGGAGGGGGTTTGGATGGGACAGGTGGTGAGGAGGACGGGGGACGAGGGTGCCCCTGAGGTGTGGTCATTTGTAGTACTGCAGCTGAAATGGCTTGGTACATCATCCTGAGGGAGGATGAAAATGAGTGATCTGAGTGGTTGTTTTGGCTTCGGTGGGTATAAAGAGGTATTAAACATTATTATAAAAGAAATGATTTTAAAGTCATGGTTGATCCCCTTTAATTAAGCAAGATTTTTTTTTCTGATAAACTGTGATAAAGTGCACAAACTGCACATGTATTCTGAAATTCATCCCTGACACTCTAGGCAAGCATGGGGGGATTATGGCCAGCTGTGCAGATGTGATCTATCATAATATCCCTGACGCGCCCATGACCCGGGCAAATATGTCATATCGCCACTGTCAGGTAGAAATCTCGTATGTCCAGAACTGTTGCGCTTCAGGAAAAGGAACAGCATCTTGTGGACATAGTGAAAATAGCAGATCTACAAGCTCGAAATGCATTGCACATAGATGCAATGTGAGCTTGTATACTGGCTGTTACTTTGGCCTGGCAATCTTGTATGACAGGTTTTCAACAGGTGGTCCAGTGACCACCAGTGGTCATTGAGAGGGTTGCAGGTGGTCCCCAGCTAAATGATGGACAGTTGGTTAACAGGGTGTAACTCTTTGTGAGCGTAAAAGTGAAACCAAATGGACTCTTGCGGGTCCATTTGGTTTCATTTTTACACTCTCAAGAGTTAAAATATTCATCATCTGAATTAGCCCAAGTCTACACAACTATAGAATGTAGAAGATTATTGGACATTTTGATCTGTATATTTGACTGTTTTGTTTACCAAATGGAATTGTGGATAAAAGCAAAAGAAATCTTTAGTTTCAGGGTCTGTAGGGCTAAAATATCATCAAATGGTGGTCTCTGGTATATAAAAAACAAAACAAAACATTATTGTATGACAAAGTATGCCATTAAATGACCCCCTCCCTCCAAAAAACAATTTTGAGATATGATGTTTGGATGATATCCTGATTGGCCAGCTGTGGTGGTGTGGTGGTGTTGGTGGTGGTGGTGGGGGAGAGGCATGATCAATGACCCCCAATCTCTGTTTATCAGTTCGGAAAGAAAGTTTGTGCCGTGTTAGGAATACAAATCTCTGGCTTGTTCTCTAACTCTCCCTCCTCCTCCACGGGGCACGCTGCCAAAATGCCATCTGATCTGCTGCCCAGTCACTGTCCTCTCCAGGGCAGCAGCCAAATGAGATATTGATACCTGCAGCGCTCATATCATTCACAGCATGTTCCCCACCTCTCCACCTCTGATGAAACAGACGTAAATAAAGTAGAAACTTTGGAGAACAGTCGAAGACAGATGGGATAATTCTGGGGCGTTTTGATACCTAACCCGGTCCCTAATACAGTAGATCTGCTGAGCATAAATTAGGGCATACATCCAACCCTAACCCTTTAACCTAACCTTTGAAAGCCTAACATTAACTAACCCTATTGTAAATCTCAATATCAATATCCATAAAACAACCATTTGTCTTGTGAGGATTGGGGGAGTTGTCCTCACAATAACTTTATTTTCATGCATATTCAAAATCATAAATTATATTTTATTTAACCTTTTTAAGCAGACTTGTGATTTGCAAATTCTGATTCACAAGGATGGGCCAAACAGCCCTCAGGAAGATTCAGTGGGTGCACAGTAAAAAAGAGCAGTATAACATTTTTATTTTATGATGTACTTTTATTCATTTATTCTTTCTGGACGTAACTGCAGATCTTTGAATTGTATTGTTGTTTGGATACTGTAGAACTAGACGTATAGTGTATACGTATTGTATCTCTCACCAGCCACCTTAATATACTGAGACTGTGTAGTTGCGCATGTGTGGAATGACCCGGCAGTATTACTATTGTTGTTATGTTGTTAACCGAGCCGCACTGAACACCCATCCTAAGTCTTGTTAATAAAGTGTCTTGAGGAAACCCCTGCTCGTTATTTACCGACTTAAAACATGGTGTCAGAAGTCTCGGACCTGTCGCACCCATAAGCAACGGAGTGAGTAAACGGACCGGAGCGTTTCCACGTGTATACTACAGCTTCTGACAGACCGCTGACAGCAGAATGGCGGAGGGATTCCGAAAACCGGACCCGTTGGTGTTTGACGGCAACGTCGCGGAAAACTGGAGGATTTTCGAGCAAGAATACGACATATTCATTGCAGCAGCATGTGCCGACAAACCTCCACGTACACAAGCTTTCATCCTACTGAACTTGGCCGGCTCGGAGGCCATAGAACGTGAACGGTCGTTCGTTTATGCCCCCGCCGTCTACGAGGGAGAGGGGGAGGACGCACGGTTGGTTACCCCCGCCGAGTCGAGAGAGAATCCGGAGTGTCTCAAAAAGAAGTTCCGTGAGCTGTGTAATCCACAAACGAATATCACCATGGAAAGACACATATTTTTCTCAAGGAACCAGAAGCAAGGTGAGACTGTGGAAGCTTACGTGAGTGACTTACGGAATAAAGTGAAGACATGCAAATTTGGTAATCTACAGGATGAGCTAGTCAAAGATAGGCTCGTCACAGGAATACACAACGACAGTGTCAGGAAGATTTTGCTGCGCCACGGTGACCTGACTTTGTCAAAGGCAATTGAAATTTGTCAGATACACGAGATGACAGAGCAACACACAAAGACCCTTGCGGCGCCCAAACAGAGCTCAGCAAATGTGGACGCTGTTCGTGTCAAGACAAAACAACCACGGCCGTTCAAACAAAGGACGAATGCTGAAGAAGAAAATCCCCGACCAAATTCCACCTGTGGCAACTGTGGGGGAAAACACGACAGGGACAGGAGGAAGTGCCCTGCGTTTGGCCAGCAATGCCACAAGTGCGGAAAATGGAACCACTTTAAGCAGTGTTGCAGATCAGCCCAGTCCACCCGCAGGTACAGTCAAGGAAGAGCAGTCAACGTGGTGGAACCTGCCCAAGGCTCAAGCAGCAGTGATGAGTCCTACTATGTGGATGGCGTTTCCATCACCACAGACATGATCGTCACACAGGAAGAAGAGGAAAAAGAGGAGATTTTCTGTACAGTCTATGTCAATGGGAAGCCTTTGGAACTGAAAGTGGACACTGGAGCAAAATGCAACGTTCTCTCCAGTGATGCCCTGACGCAACTGAGATGTAAAGAGAAACTAGACACTTCAAGGAGGACAAAACTCGTCGCATACGGAGGCGATGAAATTCCCTCAGCGGGTTCAGTGCATCTATCCTGTCTGTCAGCACGTCAGCCATACGATCTGCGGTTCCAAGTGGTGGAGCGAGATGTGCAGCCGCTACTGGGCCTGCGAGACAGCCTTCGCATGGGTCTAGTCACCTTAAGTAAGGAAGTGCATCAGCTACGTTTGAAGGAGGAGTCCAGTTTCTCACGACAGGTGTTCAAAGACTATACTGACCTCTTCACAGATGATGTGGGCACACTTCCGGTCACGTACAAAATGACAATCGACCCAGAGGCACAACCTGTTGTCAGGCCAGCACGGCGCATACCGGTCGCAATGCGTGAAAGGGTCAAGGCAGAACTGGACAGAATGACCAACCTGGGCGTTATAGCTCCAGTCTCAGAACCGAGTGAATGGGTTTCGGCCATGGTAGCAACCCACAAGAAGAACTCTGATGAGATACGGCTTTGCATCGACCCACGAGACCTAAACAAAGTGCTCAAACGTCCACATTACCCCATGCGCACTGTGGAGGACGTAGCAGCACAGATGCCACACTCCACAGTATTTTCCACGCTGGACGCAAAGAGCTCCTTCTGGCAGATTCCCCTTCACAAGGAGTCCTCCAAACTGACGACTTTCAGTACGCCATTTGGGAGATTCAAATTCCTGAGAATGCCGTTTGGCATCAGCTCTGCCAGCGAGGTATTCCAACACACAATGGAGCAGATCTTTGCTGGCTACCCCTGTGCGGTGATAGTTGATGACATCATTGTGGGGGGAAATGGAGAAAAAGAACATGATGAAAACCTGAAGAAAATCCTCGATCGAGCACGTGAGGTCAACCTGAAACTCAACCCACTGAAGTGCAAATTCAGACAGAGCGAGATCGGCTACGTCGGTCACATCTTCACCAAAGACGGGCTCAAGCCTGATCCGTCCAAGACAAAAGCAATCGAAGAAATGCCAGCGCCAGACAATGTCACAGCTCTCAGGCGCTTCCTCGGTGTCATCAACTACATGGCCCGTTTCATTCCGAACATCAGCGAGATCTCTGCTCCCCTACATCAGCTGACACATAAGGACTGTGAGTGGTGCTGGTACGAAACACACCAAAATGCTTTCGACGCACTCAAAAGAGCTCTGGCCAGCCCACCAACGCTGAGATACTATAACCTGGATAAAGCAGTAACGCTCACCTGTGATGCCTCCCAGCATGGCCTCGGGGCAGCATGCCTGCAGGATGGGGCCCCGATTGCCTATGCATCTCGCACCCTGACGCCGACTGAGATGCGCTACGCACAGATTGAAAAGGAACTTTTGGCCGTCGTGTTTGCCTGCTCCAAGTTCAACGATTACATCTATGGCAAGCACGTTGAAATCGAGACTGACCACCAACCATTGGTCACTATTTTGTCAAAACCCCTACACACAGCCCCGGCGAGGTTGCAGCGCATGATGCTGCGTTTGCAGAAGTACAACTTCCAGCTGAAATACAAGAAAGGCAAGCACATGTACTTGGCAGACACGCTATCCCGTGCTCCTCTGAAAACAACGGAACAGCACAGCAACGAGGAGGCCAGTTTCGAGGTGATGTCCATCCAACACATCTCCTCTTCACGTCTGGAGGAACTCCGAGACCACACAGCGAAAGACAAAGACCTGCAGGCGCTCTGCAAAGTCATACAACAAGGGTGGCCTACAAACAGAGTCAACCTGCCAACGAGCGTGCGCCAGTATTTCACATTCAGAGACGAGCTGGCAATTGAGGACGGCGTTGTCATGAAAGGACATAAAGCGGTCATTCCACAGTCCCTACAATGTGAGTACATCAAAATCCTACACAGAGGTCACCCCGGTACAGACGCAACAAAACGCAGGGCTAGAGACATCGTGTTTTGGCCTTCCATGTCCAAGGACATCGAGAGTGCAACCTCGTCGTGCTCCGTCTGCAACAGCACAAAACCTCACCAGCAAAAGGAACCACTCAAACTCCACCCCATCCCGGATCTGCCATGGTCGACAGTCGCTACAGACATGTTTGAATGGAATGGTCAGCACTACTCAGTGCTGGTCGACTCGTATTCAGGGTGGTTTGAGATTGACCTGCTGCGTGACATGACATCGGCCACCGTGATAACGAAGTTAAAGCGGCACTTTTCAGTCCACGGTTGTCCACACCAGCTTCTTTCAGACAACGCAGCCCAGTACACAAGCCAGCGGTTCAAAGACTTTGCAGCTGCATGGGACTTTGTTCATGTTACCAGCAGCCCAGAGTTCCCGCAGGCTAACGGCCTGGCAGAACGGGCTGTCAGAAGCGCGAAGAAGCTATTGGAGAAGTCCAAACGTGATGGGACGGACGTCTTTCTGAACCTGCTCAACATCCGAAACGTTCCACGGGATGCGGCACTTGGTTCGCCAGCCGACAGGCTGATGTCCAGACAGACACGCACCACTCTCCCAATCAGCAAGAAGCTCCTGGCCCCTGCTGTCAAAGAGAGTGATGCTGTCAAAGAACAACTGACCAGGAAGCGACTGTACCAGAAATCCTACTACGACAAGACGAGCAAATCCCTGCGCCCTCTGTCTGAAGGTCAAGTGGTGCGGATGCAAACCCAGCGTGGTCACGACCGCCTGGCGACGGTGACACGAGTCTGCGAGGAGCCGAGGTCCTACATCGTCGAATCGGGAGGCCACGACTACAGGAGGAACCGGAGACACCTACTGCCCGTCCCAGAGCCACCGCCACCACCAGCTTCTCGAGAGGACGACGGCGACCAGGCGGCGATGACTCCACCTCCACCCTGTGAGCCATCTCGGGGTGGGACTCCTGCTTCCCCGTCCAGAGCCCGAGGCATCGTCGGTGTTGCCGAGCCTGCAGGGGTGGAAGCGCCCCCTCCCCCGCATTCTGCAGGGGGTCCATACGTTACACGGGCGGGACGTGTCTGCAAACCCAACCGTAAGTACCAGCAGTAGGCACTGCGTGGTTAAAGGACTGTCTTAGGGACTCTCCCGCGAACTGTTATTTAGATGGGTTGGCTTTTGGACTGTTGACTGTTCTGGGACTTGTTTCTTTTGTAATGCTGCTGTTAAAAAAAGAAAAAAAGAAAAAAAACAGAAGAAAAAAAAAAGGAAAAAAAAAGGAATGTATTGCACTACACACTGCACTTGACATTTTATTTGTCTCTTTATTTGGGCTGTGGCCTCGCCAACGGTGCCTTGTCTATATTATGTTTGCACTAACGTTTTATATTATTGTATCTCAGTTTTTCTATGGGCATGGAAACTAAAGAGGGGGGATGTAGAACTAGACGTATAGTGTATACGTATTGTATCTCTCACCAGCCACCTTAATATACTGAGACTGTGTAGTTGCGCATGTGTGGAATGACCCGGCAGTATTACTGTTGTTGTTATGTTGTTAACCAAGCCGCACTGAACACCCATCCGAAGTCTTGTTAATAAAGTGTCTTGAGGAAACCCCTGCTCGTTATTTACCGACTTAAAACAGATACTTCGTCTTTGATTGCTGCTTCTTGTTTTGTTTTATATTGACTATGTTTTATATTTGATATTGTTTTATATTGACTATATATATTTAATTCTCTAAAACATTGCAGATCTGATGCCTGTGCTTGGCACAAAAAACGCTCCATTAATATTTTGACGTGGTTCGAGGGAGACGGCACCACACACTCCTGTCAGAATGCGCGAGTGGCGCAGCTACTCAACTATGCTATGGATCACAAAATTCAAAAAAGAACGGGAAGAGAAGACTGCAATAGTTATTCATGAACCTCACCAGCAAAGTTAGTGAGATGTTGGGGGCTTAGAATTTTCTTCATAGTGTCAACTTGTCTTACCATTCTGTCGAGCTCAGTGGTTCTCAAACTTTGTTTGATGTCAAGGACTACCACAACTCTGAGAGCATAAGAATGAAACAAAATGGACCCTTACGGGTGGGTGTACTCGAAAGTCCTCAGGCAACCTCAAGGGTCCCCTGGGACCCCACCACACTTCGAGACCCACTGGTCTAGTTGATTTTGCTTTATTGATCCCTTGGGGGAGATGTATTTTCGGTTTCACCCAGATGAGGGCTGCTCAGATGGTCATATTTAGTGCACAGTAGGGAGTTCCGTGTAAAGCAGGGGTTTTCAACCTTTTTGACACCAGGGCCCACTATTTATTCAGCATTTGAGGACATTTTTAGCCCCACAGACCCCAAAACTAAAGATTTCTTTAGTTTTTGTCCACAATTCCAGGCAAAACAGTCAAATATACATAAAACATTCTTCTACATTCTGTAGTTGTTAAACTTGGGCTAATTCACATGAACATGATGGATGATGATGAATATTTCAACTCTTGGGAGCAGGGGTGGACTGGGAGCTCAAAACGTACCGGGCAATTTTGTCTCAGAGCGGCCCTCAGAGCGGCCCTCTGAATCTTTGTGGGGGCTCCGGGGCCTGAGCCCCCATGAGAATTTAAGACATAAGGGGCTCTGGGGCTCGGGCTAACTAAAATTAGTTAGTTAGTTTTAGTTAACTATAAAAACCCTGCAATAGGCAGTCTCATTTGAAGAGGACAGAGGGCCGCCAGCACTGATTCGTGGGCCGGTTTTGTGTAGATTTTTTTTTTAAATTAAAACACGACATTAATGGCCCCCGGGGGGGGGGTCGGCCCACCGGGAAAATGCCCTGTATGCCAGACTGTCAGTCCACCCCTGCTTGGGAGTATAAAAATGAAACCAAATGGACTCGCAAGGGTCCATTTTTATGCTCTCAAAGAATCTGTGGACCACCTGAGATCCTCTCAGGGACCACTGGTGGTCCCCGGACCACCTGTTGAAAACCCCTGGTGTAAAGCAACACACATAAACTGTACAAACCGGTGGTATAGTGACCATCCAGGTACCAGTCAGCATCCCTACACAATCAGCTATACGGCCAGTAAATAATGTTGGATTACAAATACTGTATCTCTCATTTCCTCTGTCTTAAACACTTCCACATGCAGATCTATACAGTCATGCTCTTTGTGCTCGGGGAAAAGTGAGCCATCGTTTGTGAATAGCAATTACTTGAATATATGCTGATGATGGCACCCCACTGTCCCACTGTTGCACTCAAAAGTTTCAGAGGGGTTTCAACTGATGTGTAATGCATGCCCCCCTTATTCCTCTCCCCTCTCGCTCTTCTCTTCCCCGTTTCTCGTTCTCCCTTTCCTCCCTGTGCTGAATATCAATGAATCTTCATCGCTCCAGGTCTCTGTCTCCTTGCGTCTGCTCCCCCATTTCTCAAAGCTTTAAATGAGGTACCCAGTGCAGTGCTGCGGAACCATCCACACACCTTGTTTAGTTGTGATTTCCTAACATAGCAACATCGTGAGATGTTTGATTTCATTTGTTGTGAGAGTACGTGATGCACATTCGGTATGTGTTGTAGGGCATTAAAAAAAATCTGGGGTGATATTCTTATACCTGCCTAGTAGACTTTACAAAGACTTTTAAAGGACGAAAGTCTGACATTTTCATGCCTACTACACACGTTAAAACTTTGCAAAGACTTGAAAACACTGTTCTGACACCCTCTGACAGCTACTACCGTAGATGACTTTTAAAAGACTTTTAGGAGAAACATTTCTGCCACCCTATCACATTTAAAGGCAATGGGCCATATATAGTGCATGGTAGTTCATGGTCAGAATAGGACATGGTGGTTTGCAGTGTATGCAGTTGTGACTGGGAAACTGGCCCTATAGTGTGCAGGCGAACTACTTCGTACTACACATTTCTTGTGTTGTGTTTATGCCTGTTTTGCTATTATCCATTCATTTCGCTTCAATACAACACTATTGTCAAGCAAAAGGTGAGAAATTGCCTTTGCGGCTTCACTTGGCAGGTATTATGTAAGTCAAGGTATTTGTGTAGTACATTTCAACAAGAAGGCAATCCAGTGAGTGTGCTTTACACAAAACACCAGGCAAAGAAAACACATTATATTTTTGAAATAGACACACTGTGTCGGTAAATCAACAGTCTGCGAACGAGAGAATCCATCGCCAAACAAATAATGGAAAAACAGCACCCTCTTTTCTTTGGTGACGCTTCAACAGTCCGTATTGAGTAACACACATAATAAACATTAAAAAAAAAATACATTAAACTAACAAATGTGGTAGTAAACCACACTGATGGTTGAACCTGGTAGCTGTGCAAGAAAATGCATGGGAAATGATTTCCTTATTGGCAGCAGCACCCAGTGTAGAGTGTAGTTCCCAAGCTGCAGAATCACATCGTCCATTTTAATAGCATATACAGTATATGGACTGTCTTTTTTTGTCAGCATGTCACTTTTTAGTCAGCATGACATTACCATATATGTCAGCATTCATAGATAACTTTAAAAAGAGAAAGAGAGCACTCGTCATTGTAGGCAGGCTAGTCCCTTTTATCGGGTACATGCCTCTGAAAGGAATCCAGGAGGCAAAAAAGCCCTCACACTGTCATTTGGTTATCATGCTGTGGAAACACAGAAGCATCCGCATTGCTGCGGCTCAGTCTGAAATTAATAGAAAGCCCAAAAGGAAAGGACCTTCGACTGAGTGCTGGTGATTTGTCGACCTGACCGAGATATAAATGCTTTTTGTCTCTGCTGTTAAAATGGTCAAATTGAAAAACCATTATATGAAACCAGCAGCCGTTGCATAGAAATGGATGCTGCTGCTTCTAGTTATTTAGTACCTAGATGGATCTCATGTGATATCACTCTGCTCTTGCAAGAAGATGCAATATACAAACATATAAACAATATAGATACATGATGCAGTAGTGTTTTCAATTTCCAAAACAGTTGCAGTAAGCTATATCATTGCAAGTAGAAATAAATGTCTCTGAGGGTTGTATGGCAAAGTTGCTATAAATGCCTCAGTATGACATAGTATCTATGAACGTGTGTAAAACGACATGTGATTTTCCCAGCAGAAGGTATTGGCATACAGAATACACAGGGAAGTGTTGTAGTAGCCGGTTTCTTGAGGCCGGGGGAAAATTCAGTTCACGCAGAATTGATGCTTCATTAACGATCATGAATTTATCATGACCTCATAATTAATTCATTGTTAAATGGTGAGGTCCGAGTGTAATGTCATTATTTAAGGACGTTATTCCACACTTCAGCTCCACGTCTGTGCCCAGGATGAGTGCTGGTATGGGTAGGAATAGTGAGGAGTCTCTGAATGACCACCAGAGAGACCAATGCACCTCATTACGGTTACTCCACCTACTGTATGAGTACTCATCCTGAGCTTTGATGTGTAACTCTGGCATAGTCCAAATCGTGTTATATATTGATTAATTACTTGAACAAGCAGAGTGCTTTGGTGACTGAGGGCAGGGTGGGCAGGTACGAAACGCGCCCATTAGTTGTCTGGATGTTAATTAAGATGCATTTTTTGGGGTAGGTAACAGTGTGTGTACAGTGTGTGATTTATATTGGTAGGACCCCTTGACCAATGAGGATGATTGCGTAACCAATCTGGGTTCCTAAATCCTTTATACATAACCCTAACATTTACAGTGTCACTGTAATAATTTATCTATAGTGTGCAGGAGATCAGGAGTACTTGTGCCTCTGTGACCCAAAACTAAGGGTTTTCAAGTTTGTGCCCACAATTTAGGAGATAACTGGCAAAATGTTGGCCAAAATGACAATTCTTCTACATTTTCTAATTGTGTAGAAAATGTAGAAGAATTGTAGGTTTTACACTCTAGAGTTACAGATCTATAAGGGTCCATTTGGTGTCATTTTACACTCTCAAGAGTTACAGTACGAATCTATAAGGGTCCATTTGGCTACAGACCGTCCATCATTTAGCTGGGGACCACCTGGAATCTTCTCAGGGACCACTGGCGGTCCCTGGACCAACCTCTGCATTAGACCATGGGTTTTTAACCGATAGGAGTGGAGGTATTGCAGGTAGTCTCTGGGAGGATTTTATTTTTTCATTCATCAACATTGGCCAACATCTACAGTTTAAAATGTCCTAATTGATGGATCATAATGTTTCATATAATACTGAAATGTATCCTATGCAACACCTTGAATAAAAGCCAAGTAGGCCTTAATTATTTTCCTATATCTTTGGTTGGAGACATGCGGGATAGTAGTGACAGTAGTGCTATTTTGGACAGTCCTGTGAGATGTGTGCCAGACCTGGTCAGCCCACCCGACAGTTGTGGTGGTCCCCAGGTTGCTCTTAATCAGAATGGTAGTCCCTGGATCAAAGACTATAGACTATAATTCATTTCATGATTTTCTTCAGAATGAAAACATTCTGAGGTAAATTTTAACTAGATTTACATTCCCACTATAGCGCTGAGCAGTCCCGGACCCTCGGGACGTTGCCCCTGTTCGGGAAATCGATTGCCCATTCATTTTTCTCATAGACTTTTCGAAAATAATTTAAATGAAGACGATTACACCACACACAAAGCCAACTCGGGTTGTGACAAATAACGACAACACACACAATCGTTTGGGACAATGAAATCATTTCTAATTGATAAGTGAAAGAGAAAGTGTTGTATCCTGACGTTTTTTTCTTCTTGCCGATTAGATATTGTATGGCAATATTGTGTGTGTTGTCATGATTTGTCACAACCTGTTTTGCTCATTGGGACTGAATATTTCCTTTATCCTCATGTTGGGCTTCTGTTTTCTGCTTTACTTTTATTTATTTTTTTATTTCAGTAATAAGCACAGGTGCTTGCCTTGATTCCTGTAGTGTGCTGACTGTAGCCCCCCTAAGGCCCACATGTCCTAACATCAGCACAATAGGAACCTTACCTAGCTTCCCTATTTTGGGTGAAATTTGGCAAAAAAAAGAAGTCCCCACCAATGTGGACATGCTTGTTAGACCATGGAGCCAACACAATCTCTCTCTCTCTGTCAGGGTATTAGCTCCACTCAGTCACAGCAGAGCAAGCTGCCAGAATATTAGGGTCAACAATGAGAATGATATTAGCTGTATACAGTACATGGCATGCACACAAAGATAAAAGCATGCACACACACGCACACACACACACACACACACACACACACACACACACGCACACACACACACACACACACACACACACACACACACACACGCACACGCACACGCACAGCACACACACTTGTAATCATGTCCACAGAGATAAATGCTGGCCATGAAAGTGTGTGTGTGTGTGTGTGTGTGTGTGTGTGTGTGTGTGTCTTTGTCTATGTTTGTGCTGTCTGCAGATGTCTGTGTGTGTGTTGGCTCAGAAGCTGATGCCCCTGGTGTTTGCAATGGAAACGCTTTTGGCTCTGTAGTGACTGGCTGCCAATGGGTGCATGCATTTTGTATGAGAGCCTCTCACCATAAATCAGTCTCAGTTTCTCTATTACTTTCCTTTTTTTTGCGCTCTCTCTCTGTGTGCTTTGCCCCGTCTGCTCCATCTCTCTCCTCTTCACCCCCTGCCTGGCACTCTCTCGACCTCCCTCTGATTTACACGCTCCCAGGCATTGCGTTCTGCTCCGCTCTACGTCGGCAGAGTGAATATTTTTTTGCACCATCATTCAACCAGCCTTGGGGGGCCCTTATCCCCAACCCTCTGTTTCCCTTTATCTCATCAACTCCTGAAACCTGGTAAAACTTCAGAGTTGGTTGTTTTAGCAGACGATCGGGTGTGTGCACTCTATTCCGTGGGTGCTGCTTCCCTGTGGTGTTAATGCTTGCTGGGTACATAAGCTATAAATAAGGTATATCTTCTGCCCAGTGTTGAGTTACTTAAACTATAATGCCTATCTGGAACCCAACCCATTTGGTTGAGAAAAAAAGAAAAGACAATAGGTTCCTGAGAGATTAAACAAACCCTGCAAATCTCTGTCAAGGGGCCCGCTTGCACATACTGTATACACACACAGATGAAGGGATTCCTGTAATACACACATCTGTTAGCTGTACCCACAAGAACAAATGTGGACATACTCTACTGTATATATTATCGCCCATGTCGCTTCGTGCGATGAAGCCGCACCCATACCATTTTCGGTTACAGGACTTATATTGGGCAAGTAAAGAAAGCATCAATAATAACATCAGTTGTTGTTGAAGTTGCAACAGACACGCAGCATGCATAAAGCTAAAGGCCTGACAGTACGTTTTTACAGCCGGCGATGGACAAACGACGTCGGACATCCATTATTTATCTATGAGAGCCGCCGATTTGGGCGATAGCAGCAGAACGGGCG
The DNA here is from genome assembly GCA_039105355.1 of Benthosema pterotum. Taxonomy (NCBI): domain Eukaryota; kingdom Metazoa; phylum Chordata; class Actinopteri; order Myctophiformes; family Myctophidae; genus Benthosema; species Benthosema pterotum. The sequence goes on from CM076982.1 coordinate 21,118,429, forward strand.
ACGTTGGCGGGCAACGCCGGCCGAAAACATAAGAATTGCTGAGCTTTTTGTTGCTAGTGACGGCCGATGTCATCTGTCCGTCGCCGGCTGTTAAAAACTCATAGAGTTTTCTGTTTTCAATGATGTTCAATGATGAAATGCTGTTGGTTTAGTAGTGCCACAATTGTAGTTAGTTTGTAGCAGTAATAGTGGTTCAAATCATTTTAAATATAAGCACTATAATTTAATATCTTGGGTTGTTTTGCATGCCGTCATGTTTTGTGGGGCAGTCTGGGCATTTAGGGGGGGATTGCCCCCCATGCCCATACACATACACAAAAAACTATAATTTTTACATGCATACATGCCATGCACATTACCACATTAGCTTCTGAAATGACCCTTCTACAACATCCTTATAACGGAACCCAAGGGGATTTCACTTTATCAATACAAAATAAGCTACTAATTGAAGTCAGTGCATTTCTTGAATCAATACTGGTGGATGTTTATCCTACTTTCATAATGTGTATTTATTAGTGCCTGTGGTAGACTAGACATGCAGTGTGTGCATGCCACATTTCAGAATAATTGTTACTTATAAGTTTGACTGAGAGAGTTTAATCTACACAGTATAGTTGAGTACTGTATATTGGACAGGCGTACCTGTAGTTTGACTCTAGTGCTGGGTGCGTACTTTCACAATTAATGGACAGGCGAGTGAGGCAACGCCTACACATATTGGATGTGATCCATTTGCTGCCAGTGAGAGATATTACTATGGTCCTTTCCCTCAGATGGCGTGGATCACCTTGGCACCTCCTGTGATCCTATTCAGAGGTTACCGATAATGATCATTATGATTGGCACATACAGTGCATCTGGGACAATCTCCCTAAGGCCTCAATTACTCGGTGTGAGGACATTGATATGAATAATGCAATATGTGGCCCTTTGCCACCACAATGTCGGTTGGTGTGTGATCAGATTTGCATAGAGTGTGACTGATGCTTTGTGGGTCGCATTTGTGGGTCATTTCTGGAGAGTTTTACTGATTATTTTACCAATATTGTTTCTAGTAAGTTTCTAGTTGAGAACATGTAAAAATGAAGACTTCTTATCTGATGTATCTGCCAAACTGTCTCATTGACATGAAAGTGAGAGGCTATATGCTCTTGCCAATCATCAAAGGCTTGCTGGTGAGAAAATCTTGTTCTCAAACTGCAGTGCACTACACGCAGGTCATCCACATACAATATTCTTACTTATTGAATTTCTGCTTTCTTGCTCATTTAAAATCCCAGTCGTTCTGGATCTCATCCAATGTGAACCTCATATTTATCTGTCTTTCCCTGGTGTTTTCTTGTCCGCCTGCATGCGGTTTGTTCACTCATGGATTTCCGCCCCCGAACACATATCTCTTACAGGGTTGAGGGACGTATTGCTGCACTGAGACCAGCATGGCTTATTGAAAAGCTTTTATGCAGCATGCAGCAGCTAGTGAGGGGCTCCATGGCGTGGATAGGAATCCCAATTCCTCCTCGCGGGCAAGGCTACGTACACAGACACTGCAGGGAATTCAGCCCCGCCGTGTTGTTAGCGCGCCACGAGGGGATGAAGCTGTCATTACGGGCCATCGTTTGATGGATGGCCCTGGCAGTGGTGAGACTATGTAGTGTGCTATTCATCTGTTATGGCCACTCCTATCTTCACCTCATCGGCTGCATGTGCTCCTCCTCCGATATGAGCCCCATCTAGATTATGCGCCTGCCATCTGTGCATATAATCTGTATTGGTCTTACACCTCCACTGTTTTAGCATCCTTGTACACCTTACATTCTTTACACTAATATAGCCATAATAGCCATAAACCCAGAAGTTCGAACATTTCAGAATTGTTAATATTGTTTACCTCGACTCTCGCAAAAAATGTGGGTTTTTAGTTGCCTCTGTTTTTTTAATGGAAAATTATTTTAGCTGTGCAGGATAACACCCTTCGTTCCTGTCACATTTTCCCCACTCACTATGCTAATTTATATGTTTCTGTTTTTGTTAATCTGCCATGCCTTCTAAATGGTTTAAGGAATGTTTATTTCTTCGTGTGTTATTTGAGTCACACATTTCGAATGGTTGTGCGGATTGGAACTGAGATGTACAGTAGGAGGATGAACTGGTTGATCACTCGTGTGAGGTTGGTTAGTCGCTCTCTCTCTCCAGTTCTTTAATAAACCAGAAACACAGTTTCAGTATAGCTTGCCGCTTTCTGCTGACCAGATAGATGGTGACTGCAGGTTGAAAAAGACTAAGAGAGACACTACAGTTACGGTGAGAGACAGAGATGCAAAGGGCAGGACAGTCACTGTGACTAAATACTGTCGGAGGCAGTGTTATTCCATCCAGACACCCATAATGGAGTGAGAGGCAGACCATTCTTTCTCCTCTGTTGGTGTTCCATGGCTCTTCTAATGCTGCAATCTGTCTCTGTCTCTACTACATGGGCGATGGCACACAGAATATCACAGTAAATGATCGTAGGGGTGAGAAAATGTGAAATATACAATATATTATATAGGGTACTGTATGTACACTGTGTGCCTGCATATGTTTGTGTGTGTGTGTGTGTGTGTGTGTGTGTGTGTGTGTGTGTGTGTGTGTGTGTGTGTGTGTGTGTGTGTGTGTGTGTGTGTGTGTGTGTGTGTGTGTGTGTGTGTGTGTGTGTGTGTGTGTGTGTGCGTGCGTGCGTGCGTGCGTGCGTGCGTGCGTGCGTGCGTGCGTGCGTGCGTGCGTGCGTGCGTGCGTGCGTGCGTGCGTGCGTGTGTGTCCATTGTGTATGATGATGAATTTGCGAAATAGACATTTTGAGGACAATCCTCGTCCTCCATAGGGAAATGATTGTTAAAAATAGCTTGCCTTTTGGAAAAGCATCAGGTTAGGGTTGAAGTTATGCTTAACTCTCTCAGTGCCAGCCCTTTTTCATATTTTTGGAGGTCGCCAGTGCCAGCGATTTTCATCTAAAAGTCATATTTCATATTTCGGTCCATGTTTCCCGACGGACAAGTTAGTTGACGGACACACACTTTTGGTTCCGGGTTGGTCCGTCCCTTATTATGGTCTAGCAATGGTCGCTGCGGTCGCTGCTAGCTGCTGTTAGCATGGGGATCGTATTAAACCGGCGCCGGTAAGTAACGTCACGTCAAGTAGCGTAACGTCAGCGGCATCAGTTGTTACTGTAAATCATAATGATAACGGGTGACGTAGATCCATTTCCACGGCACGAAAACTGTTGGGTGTGACTAGTAATATTATTACTTTTCTCTGTAACAAGTAATATAAAGAGATTCTGTCCTACTATGAAACCTTTATAGGTTTCTACTACTAATATAGTATTTACTTTGTTCATGCTGCTGCTTCCAACAGTATTGTGTTGGTGAAGGGAGATGAGCTAATGCATCTTTACTTTGACCTTAAAAAGCAATGACCAGCAATCTATTATCATTACAGTCAGACGTACAAAGCCAATAAGCCATCTAGTGCCAGTGTTGCGACATTGAAACATATACAAAGATCTTGTAATGTGGGTGACTCTATATGACTAAAAAGTTTGTGTTATCTTTTTAGTCTTATCTCTGTTTGTGGGTGGGGTGGTGCAAAAGTAATATACAAGGTAATATGTTACATATTACTCTTGAGTCCAAGTAATAAGTAATGTCATATTATTACTCTTCTAAAGAGGTCATAAGTAATATATTACTCTCGAGCCTGTGCCATGAACTGAAAATATATTTTCAGTGCATGACACTGGAGATCTTCAAACTCACAATTGTCATTTACTATAACATTTGGCATTCATAATGTCCCTGTCCTCAGTTGATGCCTGCACAACTATCTTAGTAATTCAAATGTGTGCACCTGCTGTGCATACACGCGTGTGTGTGTGTGTGTGTGTGTGTGTGTGTGTGTGTGTGTGTGTGTGTGTGTGTGTGTGTGTGTGTGTGTGTGTGTGTGTGTGTGTGTGTGTGTGTGTGTGTGTGTGTGTGTGTGTGTGTGTTTGTTTTATATCTTTGTGTCTTTGCGTACTTGCCTAGCATTAGTTCTTCGGCCTCGGCTGTCTCCTGCATCCTGTCTGCCAGATGGAGAACTGCACGTCTCTACACACAGCAGAACACACACAAGAAGGCCATACACACATTCTGTTCCCATTTGTAATTTACCGTGCGTGTGTGTGTGTGTGTGTGTGTGTGTGGGTGCATGTGTGTTGTGAAGACAGCTCAGGCCTGTGGCTGTCATGACAGGATGGGTGACTGGAATCTGTCTCACGGAAGAACAGGTGTGAAAGGAAAGTGGAGTGCACATGTCATCTGTCACCATCTGACACTTTCCCAGAGCAGAGCACAGAGCAGCGTGTTTTATTTATGGTATCCCGACTACGGTATTTCAATTTTTTTTACTGAATAGGTTTGCCTTTAATGAGTGAAGCAGGTTGCAGGTTAAAGTACACTCACTATAGGGCAGGAGGTTCTCAATGTCTGTGTTTCAATGTTTCAAAAATATTCAGAAAGTGTGAGTGTGACTTTTTTCCCCAAAAATTGTATGGTACGTGTTCTGTAGATTGGCTATTTTCACATTTTTTTAGCAACACTTGAAAAGTTGAAATGTGTAGATACGTGTTTCTGTCCGACAGTGACAGACTGGAAAATGCTTTCTGTCGAGCTGCCAAGTTCTGCTTCTAGTAGAAATGGTTCATGGTGTCCCCCAACTCACTGTTAACAGTCTTTGTTCTGAACTGTTTTCAATCAATCAACTTGCACACAAGTTGGCCATGAATGGCCTACTTGTAGGCAAGCAAAGTTCGCAACTTGCCTCTGACTCTGACTCAATTAAAATGGCAAATAGTACATTTATATAGCGCCTTTATCCAAGGCACTTTACATAAGGCATTACATTCACACACCGATGGAAGCCATGAAAGGTACCAACCAGCACACCAGGTGCAAGTTGGGGTTCAGTTCTTGCCCAAGGACACTTGTCGACATGTAGACAGGAGCCGGCATACAAACCGTCAACCCACGGATCATTGGACGACCTGTTCTACCTCTTGAGCCACAACCAACATATGGATCCAATCCAATTGGTCAAGGTCGTCAACCGAGGTTGTCAATGACACAGTCAGCCGAAAACAGTACTTGTGGTTTGCTCACGCAAGTACAGTAATTATGCAGTAGAGATGCTTTCACACTGAGGCAGGGTGGTGAGACATTTGAAGTGGCATTCAGAGAGAACAAAGGAGTGTGCTGCTGAGCATGTATACCGCGGAAGATCCATTGAGAAGATGAAAACATAGCTGCGAGGGGACACTACTGTCGTCCCAGCAGTGATTTTAGTCTCTTGGTCGGCCTTGTGTGACTAACTTGATGAGAATAGTACCCAAGATAAGGATAGCCAGAGGCCACTTTGGGAAGCAGGCCAATCATTGGTTTCTTAATTGGTGGGAGTGGAGTGAAATAGCTACAGCTATTGGCCGGTCTTTTGGCCGCCTTGCCACGAATGAAATGCTCTTTAGAGACAAGCCGGATGTGCCCCTTAGGCAGGCAGATATGGAGGGAACATTCTGAAAAGAAATAAACACAATTGCACATAGAAAAGAAACCCCAAATGGCAGCTTGTGTGTAAGTGAAGGGGCCATTAAAATGTCTTGGGTATGGGCTGTAGAATATTTTAGTAAATATTATTTGCAACATTTATACTGTAGAATGGCTCACGATGACACATACTGTAAAATGGCTCACAACAACACAGGCAAAATTCAGGTAGCTTTCGGGAGACATATGGATTGTTCATAATATGCATGTACTGTAAATTACTTGAAGCACCATGAAATGGATATTTCAAAATGTTAGCTGCATTTGCAGTATTTTTATGTTTTTAGTCTTTTGACATAATGTATAATGTTGATTAATCTGACTGATTTTTTAATGCAATTAACTCATGTGCACACTGACTTAACCTACTCAGCATTTTCTCATTGAGAAAACCTTATAAATGGAGGCATTAGGATCACCTATTTTGGTAAATATTTAAAAGATAAACAGACCTTTTTTTTCCCAGATTCTGTTTATTTATTAAAATGTTCAAATCCTGTACAGAAAAACATGGCATATTTTGGACATAGTTAGAATGGTGATTAATCATGATTAGATTATTTTTGAAGCTGTGATTAATCTGATTAAAATTTGTTATAATTCAACAGCCTTATATCGTTGTATTATAACATTGTATTTTTTTTCCTCGAAAATTTGATTTTCATTATGATACCGATGTTTTTACACAAGTTAAAGCACATACCACTTTGCTTCCATTGACCTATGAGTTTGAATTAAGGCGGAATAGATGGTAATGATGGTCACTAAGTAGAATGAGTAATTCTAAAAAACGCACGCGGCCTGACCGCTTAACACGGCATCCATGTATTTGGCTGCCGTGTTAAGCGTGGGGGCTGCAAACAAAAGAGGCTCAAGTGGATTCCAGAAAAGGTTGAAATCCTGCAATATTTCTAGAAGGCATTCATTCTTGCCTCGTCCGCCCTCAGAGGATGCTGTATACACTCTGCTGTGACTCGACCTCGTAACAAATGTCTCTGTGACATTTTTAAGGGCTGCAACCTCCTTTGAAATATTCCCCCATATTACTTTTCTTCTGCACAGGAAAATCTCGTTTAGAGCTTTCACATTTTACCGGGCATGCATGGCTCGCTCATGGGGAGAGAGAGAGAGAGAGAGAGAGAGGGAGAGAGAGAGAGAGCCTGTGAAGTAATGGCTGTAGGCTGAGATGAAAGACCTCCTTCCCCCATGCTCTTTTTCATCCATTCCAGATCGATCGTCATGGATTACAGTAGGCTGAGGAGAGCTTCCAGAAATAGATTCTGGGGACCAAAATGGCCTGTTCGCCTGGGACGAGGGGGGGGGGGGGGTGGTCGGGGGGGTCTGTGATACTGTTGGGAAAAATATGACCTTATTTTTTCCTTTCTTTCCTTTTTTTATAATCCTCTCAACATCTGAAATAGTCTGGCTGACCTTTTCAACATCCACCCCTCTGGACCCTCTTAAAAATGTGAAGGTGTGTTTGTCCGCATGCTGGTTAATGTCAGCCTTGTGTTCCTTAACCAGCCTCTGACACGTGATGAGTCTGCTGTACCATTCTACCCATATTGTCCTCATGTTTATCCCCTTATTGAAAACTCTTTGAGAGACACACACACACACATGCGCTTACTGCCCAAACACACACGTGTGCGTACCTTAACTCTACATCAGGGGTTGTCAACCTTTTCGACACCAGGGACCACCATTTATTCAGCATTTGAGCCACGGACCACCATTTGAGGACATTTTAGCCCCAAAGAACTAACACTAAAGAATTATTTTGGTTTTGTCCACAACTCAGGGCCGCATTTTGCAAACAAAACAGTGTAGACTTCTTAATTAGGTGGTGCTAATTCAGATGATGAATATTTTAACTCTTGAGAGTGTACAGAGTTAACATCTGGTTAACCAACTTTCCCTCATTTAGCCAACATTAACCACCTGCTCTACATGCATGCGCATACACACGTGCACAAACATTGTATAATTTACTATGCTTGTGAGGACATCAGTATTTTAGGGCATTTGATGAGTGCCATTTTGTATTTCTTTTGCCGTAAACCTACACCTAAACCAGTACAGTAAATGGCCAATCTACAAGCTAACAAGGTGTGGTTGTGAGCTTGCGAATCGGCTATTTTCAGAGCACGATACCAGTATAAATCACTGTGTGCACTACCCCTGAACCCAACCTCTAAATACACAATCCTAATCCTAGCCTCAACCTGAATGTTTTCCTATTATTGTAAACTACCTCTCGAAAAAAAAATAATAATAATAATAACCATAAAACAACCATTTCTCTTGCAAGTAACCAGAAAACCATTCTCACAATGTCACCTTTTCAAATAATACTATACTTGTGTGGGCATACACTTAATACTAAGTGTGCACAAACGTACATACACACACACACACGTACACACACATGCACAAGTTTCTCAGGAGAATTTGAAAGTGGAATGCTTTCTTGTGTGTCTGAGCCACTGCACAAACCTTGCAGCATACAATGTTGTTCGTTTGAGTACAGTTAAAGGGGAATTTCACCCATTTTCAACTTTTTACTATGTCATTAATATACAGTACCTTAGAGATGTTGTGCAGATATGAGAAAAGTGTTCCCTCCATTCTGTGTTTCCTGGAAATGGTTTAAATAAAATCATTCCCATGGCAAAACACAACTTGATGACATCATCACATGTTTCACCATAAACATTTTTCTTTTACGGCCTATCTTTGTGTACACTAGGATCTATCCTAGTGTACAAATGGAAGCATCCATTTGTACCATTTGTATCCACCCATTTGTACCATTTGTATCCACCCATTTGTATCCATTTGGTTCCATTTTGGCACACTCAGGAAAATCTTGAAAATGGGTGGAATTCCCATTTAATGACCTTGATGAGTGGTGGAATATAGCCTACAGCTACAGTATAACAACTTTCATTCTGAGCTGCATTTGGTTTACTTGAATGTTTCCGTATGTCAGTATTTCTCCAATCTACACCCCTACATCTCAGTGGTTAATAGTGTGTTTTTACTCCACTGCATTTATGTGACAGTTTTAGTTTCAGGTTACTTTGCAGATTTGGATTATTACACAATGTACCCAATAAAGCTCTATTTGAAAAACTATAAACCCACCATGTGCAGACACCAGACACATGAGCTAGTAGCAGTAGCAGCTTAGACCAGCCATTCATAACGTTTTTATATGTCATAAGAATTTGGCATTTTGATATATTTTTTATGCCAGTATAGTTTTTAAACTTTATTAAGTAATAATAACTCAAGTAACATTTTTTAATGGGGGACTTTTACTTCTTCCACCTCTAAACTTGTCCTCTCTCATCTTCTCGTATCTCAGTGGCGTTTCTAAGCAATTTGGAGCTCCAGGCAAGATTTTCCCTGGAGCCCCCCTTACCATTTGGTAAGGGGGGGCTCCAGTGATGTCATGTGATGTCATACCTATGACAGGCACAGTAAAATGGCGCCCCCCAATGGATAAAATTGTGAACTATTTTTAAACTAAAGAACATATTATTTATGTTTTAAATGTTCACTTCTATAGAGGACAAGTATAATGTATTTATCCATATGAGGCTTATTAGCGTCATATGGATAGCATGTCTGGTGGTCGCCCCGGTGCCCCCCCCCTCCCCTCATGGTGCCCCAGGCAACTACCTAGTCTGCCTAATGGCAAAAACACCCCTGCTTCCACCTCTAAACTTGTCCTCTCTCGTCTTCTTCTCATATCTCGTTCTTTGGTTCCCGCTGTCATTCTCCACTGGCTTTATCCCACAGCAGCGCAGCATAGCAGGCTTTCTTTTACACTTGGCTGCGTAATCGCTGAAAATCCTGTTCTTTCACCGGATTTTCATTTGTGACAGTTATATGATAGAGTACAGGGTTCTTCACACCCCAGCAGTGAGTCTAAAAATAATTTGAATCTGAGACTGCATAATATTGCTGCTGTACAGCATTATGCAGCAGTATTAAATACTTCTTCCGTAGATTTTTGCAGTCTGTGTGCAACAACGTCCTTGCAGTTCCAAAACGATGTGGTTGTAACCTCATTTTGCCGATGGTCCGTGGCCATCTCTAACTGCCCAGAACAGTGAGACACAGAAAGTTTTTGGTTGATGGAAATTGTTAACACCATTGCAGTATATGCACACTAAAACCCAAACTCTGCTGAGCTCTTTGAATGTAAAATGTGATAAAGAATTATCTCTCATTCCCATACTCTCTCTATCTCTCTCTCTATACATATACAGTATACAGCATATACCACACACACACACACACACACACACACACACACACACACACACACACACACACACACACACACACACACACACACACACACACACACACACACACACACACACACACACACACACACACTGTGCAGGCTGCTCTGAGGGTGCAGGTTATGCTGACTTGTTCTTTCATGGACAGCATGCCAAAGAACTGTGGCAGAATTTAAATGTGGCGTTGATGAATAATTGAGCAACCTGCTGAAACATATGCAGTTGAGGCTCTGTGCATTAACAGCCTTCTGTCTGAGTGTCTATAACTCCACTGGCAGACATATACTGTGTCAGTGTATGCTCTGAATGCCTGTCAAAGGCAGTGGGGCACACCACCACCCGGCTTCTTGTGGGCTGACATGCCTGACAATAGAAGCAGCACGCTGGTAGTGTAGGCTGCCTGGAAGTTCACTTTTAAACATTTCTATACAGTGCTATACTGTGTTACGTCACACACACATGCATATAGCGAGGACCCAGACGTTGTTGTCAGTTTAGTGCGTGTGAGCAGTTGGAGCACTAGCAGATGTAGTTGGATAGTAGTGTTCTGTACAGTACCATGAACCCATACATGTTTCGCTCGCCAAGAGTCGGATACAACCCTCACGGTCCAAAAAGGACTGATCAACTGCAACACGACGATGATGAGCAGAGAACCAAAGACCTTGACGTCAAAGATAGACTGATCACGCAACTTCGGACCGAAAAGGCAGCAATTCTAGATGAGCACAATGCAGAGCATGCCCTTCTCCAGCAAGAAATCGGAAGATGCAATTCTCTTGTGGACCAACTACACAGTCAATTGCGTATGGCCATGCGTGAGATAAAAGCAAAGGACATGATTATACAACAGCAAGAGTGTAAGGTAAAGGGGAAGGACGAGACCCTCCTACAAGTCCAAATGCTGTTAAAGGAGAAAGATGAAGAAATCAACTCCCTCAGAGAGAGTGTCTGCCTCCATTCAGACCTCCAGTCAAAGATGGAGGCCTACAAAAGGAGAGAAGGTGCCTGGAAACAGGCAAAAATTATGAAACAGGTGTTTAAGGAGGAGCATGTGAAGATGACATGTGATAACCGGCAACTACAGTTAAAGCTAGATCAATTACAGGAGCAACTGACTACCAAAGAAGTTGTGTTCAATGAAATTGCAAAGACGATGAGCGCCCAGGCTCAGGACCTACAGCGCACTATTGCCACCAGGGATAGTCAAATCAAGCAAATGCAGGAGAAATGGGAGGTGGAGATGCAGAGTCAGGCCAGAGAAGAGCAGGCTTTGACTGAGAAGAACGGGCATCTCCAAACTCAAATGGAACTCCTCCTGGAAGAAGGCGGAGAGAAGGAGGCTGTGCTCAAGCAAAGCCTCATCAACCTCAAGAGCCAGTTGGACGTCCTTAATGAAGAACTAAGAATAAAAGATAGCGAGTGGTGCGTGGAGAAGAACGCATGGGAGGAGGAGAAAGAGAGACTAAAGGATGCACTGGATACCAAAACTGGACAAATCCAGCACAAACTGAACCTCGTTCAGCAAGAATTGTATCTCACCCAGGAACAACTAAAAATGAAAGAGGAAGAGAGGCTGAGGCTAAAGGAGGCGCTGGATACGAAGACTGGTCAACTCCAGCACAAACTGCTTCTCGCCCAGGAAGAGCTGCACTTTGTCCAGGAGGATCTGAAAATGAAGGATACTGAGTGGTCCATAGAGAAGAGGACATGGGAGGATGAAAGACTGAGGTTAAATGAGGCGCTGGCTACAAAGACCGGGCAACTCCGGCACAAACTGAACCTCGCTCAGGAAGAACTGAAAATGAAAGATTCTGAGTGGTGTGTGGAGAAGAGGACATGGGAGGAGGAGAGGCAGAAATTAAGGGACGCGGTGTCCAACAAGAGTGTACAACTCCATAACAAACTTCACCTCACCCAGGAAGAACTGAAAATGAAAGATAGTGAGTGGTGTGAGGACAAGAAGAGATGGGAGGAGGAGAGATGTAGACTGGATAAAGAAAAGGAGGTGATGGCCAAAAAGAATGCACAACTCAAGCACAAACTGCACATCTTGCAGGACGAACTGAAAAAGAAAGATGGTGATTGGAGTGTGGCGTGGGGGAGATGGGAGGAGGCGAGAGAGGGACTAACTAGAGAAAAGGAGGCTTTGGCTGAGGAGAATAGACGACTCCAGATAGAAATGGCAATGTTGGAGGGGGTGAGGCAAGGTCTAGATAGAGACAAGGAGGCTTTGTCTGAGGAGAATGGGCGACTCCAGAAACAGCTGGGCTTCATGGAGGTGCCAAGACAGGGACTAGCTAGAGACAAGGAGGCTTTGGCCGAGGAGAACGGGCGACTCCAGAAAGAACTTTACCTCCTGGAAGAGGCGAAACAAATAATAGCTAGAAAGTATGATGCTTTGGCTGAGAAGAATGGGCGTCTCCTGAAACAACTTGCACTTTGGCGCAAGGAAAAGGAGAAATGGGGGAGGAAGCGGATAGAACTGGGAGAAAGGGAGGCTATGCTTAGTAAAAGCCTTTACCAAGTCCAGAGCCAATTGGACTTCATCCAGGAAGGACTTAGGAACAAAGAGGGAGAAAATGGGACAGGGTATTAGCCCATGAGAGATACACGTCACTCCACATCACAAAGTCCCTCACTAACTAGTGCTTTGGCTGAGAAGACCAGACAACCAAACCAACTCAGTGCTTAATTGAGTTGGTAATTAGGTTTTACAAAATAAATACCATGTTTTTCTTTAAAAGTCACTGCATATAAAGACAAATCATTAAGCATCATTAGCTTTTAGGTAACACGCACAGTGTACAAACTTAGTCTTATTAAGGTCTTATTAAATAAACTGTATATCCACTAAAAGATGTTTCCAAAAGTTATAAAATAAAAAATGACACTAAAACGACAATAAAGCGTAAGAAAGAGGGAATTGGAATGCTAAGTTGGTATACATACGTAAATTAATGATTCACTAAGCTTGTTTATGGCCCACCGTTAACTTTGTTGACTCTCCCCTTTGGTGACAACCAGCGTTAAGGTCCACATACTCACCTTGAGGGGTGGATGGAGATATTTAAGCTGAGGTCTGACCGAATTTGTGTTGAGACAGTATGTGGTGTTCCAATCTGAATGCTTTTCTGTCTCCGTATTCAAATACTAAATTCTAATGCTTCTGAACTGTACTGAACTGTTTGTCTCGTTTTGTTATTTAACTATGTCACAAGTGCTCTCCAAACAGATTTCCTTGCAATTGCAAACCTGTTTCCAAGGTTCTTGTTGCCACAGTATGTACAGTACAGTATTTTAGCATTTAGCAACATAACATTTTTGTAATTTTTTGACAGCCTTATCAAAGACAAATTTCACTTTACTTTATGTACTGTATTTTGGAGATGCTCTAATCCATAACCTCTTACAATAAGCAAGGTAGCCTTGTATGTACAGTAAATAGATTGCATCGATCAAACAAAGTACCTATCACCAGTCAAAAATTAAAATAACAATCTATACATTGAAACAATAGGTGAAACTAGTGGGAAACTATAGGTGAACAATGGACCTAGCTCCTTTTGAAACCATGACGTTTCAATCTCGTCTTCACGCCGTGTTGATAACTCTGTTTCAACTATATTTCTATCTACAGACTCTATGCAGTGGTGATAAGTTCTGATAACTGTTGCAATGATCTCTATGCCGAAATAAGCCTGATTATTATTGGAGATCCCTGATGTAGTACACTCAGAGAGGGGGGTTGGGTCTATGGGCTGCATCCAGGATACTATGGATTCATACTCAAAGGATAACAGCGGAAATAAGCACTCAAGCCTCTTTGCATTTTATCCTTTTGATATGTTTATGTTTGCAGTTTTGTCAATTTTACTATTATAAAACATTTTAAAATTGTTAGCTAACTAGCCAGTCTACATTGACATGTGAGCTTGTAGACTAATTATTTGGATTATTAAGTGGTGGGAAAAAATGCAAAATGGTGAAAATAAGGCCCCAAGTTTGTGGTGGACAATGTACTGTTGTTGGCACACAACGGTAATCAGTTATAGTGGAGGCAGGGAATCCACAGCACAGTATATATAGTAGTTTATTGCATGTCGCCTACATTAGCTTAGTGTGGTTGTAGTCTACATGGTGCTGGTCAACGAATTAGAATAATTTGAAATAGTGCATCATTAAATTCTTTGAATGCATTTCTTGTGCAGAAAGCAAATCAGGTGTTCACCGCACCTGTCCTACTTGTTAGAGTAATCACAGAACTGTTACCTGTAAAAAAAATTTGCTCAGCTGAGCTTTCCAAAAGACCCATTTAGGCCATTTAACTGTGACACTGTTGTTTCATTGAATTAGAATAATGGAGAAACCGTTTCATTGAATTAGAATATTTTTTATTATAATTAGAATCATCACTTTCTCAGTATTTTGTGGCTGCCCCCTTGGCTTGTATGACTGCCTGAAGTCTCCGTGCAAGGGTTGACACTAAGGTCTCCGAGGCACTTGCCCATCGGGCAAGTGCAAATCAGGTTCTACTTGTCCTCAGGTCATGGTCACTTGCCCCCCCAAAAATATATTGTAAATTTTGCTTTTAAGTTTACTTCCTACTTGGGTGCTTTCAACAGGTGATCCGGGGACCACCAGTGGTCCCTGAGAGGGTTCCAGGTGGTCCCCAGCTAAGTTGGTTAACCAGATGTAACTCTTGAGAGCGTAAAAATGAAACCAAATGGACCCTTGCGGGTCCATTTGGTTTCATTTTTACGCTCTCAAGAGTTAAAATTCATCATCTTAATTAGCCCATAGTGGTCACAGACCCAGTGGTCTCTGACCCCAGCAAAATGAATGAGTTTGGAACCAAATGGACCTGGGAGAGAGATAGGTAGAGAAAGCGGGGAAAGACGCAGAGGCAGAGTGCAATGACTGCCTTCAAGACAAATTTATCTTGTGTTGTAGTAGGTGAAGGAGGCACTGGAGCAGTTGTCATTTTAGTGCTTGCACCCTGTATATTAAATAAAGGCTCAAACTGTCTGTGCTGCTCCAGTGCCTCCTTCACCTACTGCTACATGTCCTGCCTCTGAGATGCACCAGACTGGCCTGCTACAGGCTTGAGGCGCGGTTGGAACTCCCTGTTGCTTATCTTGTGTTGTGTTATAGTGCACTATGTTGCACACTTGCCCGATCGGGCAACCAGGTAGCAGTCTTCACTTGTCCCACCATTTTTTTTTACTTGCCCCGGGAAGCGGGCAAGTGTTAGTGTCAAGCCCTGTCCGTGGCATCGATTTGAAGAACTAGCTATCTCTACCTATCTCTCTCCCAGGTCCATTTGGTTCCAAACTCTCTTTTTGCTGGGGTCAGGGACCACTGGGTCTGTGACCACTATGGGCTAATTAAGATGATGAATTTTAACTCTTGAGAGCGTAAAAATGAAACCAAATGCACCCGCAAGGGTCCATTTGGTTTCATTTTTACGCTCTCAAGAGTTACATCTGGTTAACCAACTTAGCTGGGGACCACCTGGAACCCTCTCAGGGACCACTGGTGGTCCCTGGACCACCTGTTGAAAGCACCCAAGTAGGAAGTAAACTTAAAAGCAAAATTTACAATATATTTTTTGGGGGGCAAGTGACCATGACCTGAGGACAAGTAGAACCTGATTTGCACTTGCCCGATGGGCAAGTGCCTCGGAGACCTTAGTGTCAACCCCTGCACGGAGACTTCAGGCAGTCATACAAGCCAAGGGGGCAGCCACAAAATACTGAGAAAGTGATGATTCTAATTATAATAAAAATTATTCTAATTCAATGAAACGGTTTCTCCATTATTCTAATTCAATGAAACAACAGTGTCACAGTTAAATGGCCTAAATGGGCCTTTTGGAAAGCTCAGCTGAGCATTTTTTTTTTTACAGGTAACAGTTCTGTGATTACTCTAACAAGTAGGACAGGTGTGGTGAACACCTGATTTGCTTTCTGCACAAGAAATGCATTCAAAGAATTTAATGATGCACTATTTCAAATTATTCTAATTCGTTGACCAGCACCTGTATATGGAAAGCTTGTCATCCTGTAGGGACAGAGAGAATAGCATAGGTCAGGGGTGAACTGTGTGCCCGTCAGTGCGTAAAAATGCCCCTAAATATAGATGCTTTTTAGAGTAAGCTGCTAAAAAAATGAATGGATGAATGCTGTGTGTGCGTGCTTTGCGTGCGTGCGTGCGTGCGTGCGCGCGCAGCAGCAGAGAACTGCATCCATCCACACAACAGAGAAACAAACAAATCTTGCAAAAATATAAAGAGCAAAAAGCAAGTTTGGAGTCCATCCCTGCAGCCTGTGGATTATGCAAGGTGAGCTGCCTTCAAATCCCTGCCAGTCTGTCTGAGTGGCAACAACAAAGACCCTGGCAGCTGATCGATATATATATGCCTTTGCAGCGTTCGCTACAGGGCCTGTCTTGTGAGAGAGGGCTCTCTGTTCTAGCCTTCTGTGCTCTGTTCTCAGTCAAAGTCAAGTCAGGAGAGGGGGGCTTAAGCTTATAGCTTAGGTTTTCTGGAAATTAAAATTGCATTTTAGCTATTGAACTTTTTAGATATTGAACCTCTGCCCGCGGGTCTGTTCTGCTTGTAATGAATAGAGAAGAGGCTTGTCTCGAATTGGCGTTTGCAGCAGCCAAGGCTTTCGTTCTTCCCATCAATGCTGAGTGTGTGTGTGTGTGTGTGTGTGTGTGTGTGTGTGTGTGTGTGTGTGTGTGTGTGTGTGTGTGTGTGTGTGTGTGTGTGTGTGTGTGTGTGTGTGTGTGTGTGTGTGTGTGTGCGTGCGCGTGCACGTGTGCACCAGGGGCGGATATAATATGTCCCATTTGGGGGGGCAAGAGAACATGTTGGAGGGAACCCGCACCCATACCATTTTCGGTTACAGGACTTATTAGTCAAGTAAAGTATCAATAATAGTTAGTAGCAGTAGTAGTGTTTCACATAATTTTAAATATAAGCACTTTAATTTGAAATATTTTGGGTTAGTTTGCATGGCATCGTGTTTGGGGGGGGGGGGGGGGGGCAGACTGGGTATTTAGGGGGGCATTACCCCCATGCCCATGCCTAGATCTGCCCCTGGTGTGCACATGCGTGTGCGTGTGTGTGTGTGTGTGTGTGTGTGTGTGTGTGCGTGTGTGCGTGTGTGCGTGCGTGCGTGCGTGCGTGCGTGGACTCACAGACATGCTAACAAACACAGGGCATGGTAAAGGTCCATTATCACACTTCCTGCTGAAGACATTATTAATCGTACACTGTAGCACTTACAGTTTCTCTCTCTCTTCTCTGCACTACTCTTGCTCATTTTTATCCTTCATAAAACACTGCAGGTTCCCTACAACATTTTGTGACATATGTGCACGCAAGGTCTTATTTTTCCATTTTTATCAAGTTATATGATAAATAATCCTGTCTTCGCTTTGCACTACTATACTGCTTGAAAAAAATATATACCGTAGTGAAGCTGCATGAAATAGTCATCTATCCGCTGCCCAAATGGGATTTCCATTTTAACTCTGGAGTATCATTTTGGCTCTTGCATGAGCCCCGGGTTTATATCCCACCTGGGTAGATCAGGAATATAACGTTTTTGCAGATTTTACAGTAACTGTAACAGTTTCACTGCAGGATTAATTAATCACGATCCTCATCTGACTGCCTGTTTTCCCACTAACCTTTGCAGCTATCATCGCTTAGCAGCTATCATTGCTCTTAGCAGCTATCATCGCTTAGCAGCTATCATCGCTCTGTTTCGTGAAATTCCACCTTAATCAAGTGATCATTTGTCGCCACGTTGAAATATAATCCAAAGAGCAGTGAGCAGTGGTTTTCAACCTTTTTCATACCAGGGTGGGCCCTGGTATGAAAAAGGTTTATTTATTCTGCATTTTAGCCAGGGACCACCATTTCATGTTGAGTTTAGCCTCTCGGACCAAACTGTCTCCACATTTTAGGAGATATACTGTAACTGTCAAAAGGTTGGTCAAAATAACTCTTCTACATTTTCTAATTGTGTAGATTCTTAAAAATTAAGGTGTGAAAATGAAGGTGTTTAAAATATAATTTAACTCTTGAGAGTGTAAAATGATACCAAATGGACCCGCAGGGGTCCATTTTACGATCTCAAGAGTTACAGACCTATAAGGATCCATTTGGTTACCAATCCATCGTTTAGCTGGGGACCACCTGGAATCCTCTCAGGGACCACAGGCGTCCCAGGACCACTTTTTGAAAACCCCTGCAAAGAGGAAAACTCCCATAGCATGCCAAGCATTAGGAATGCATTGGTCCCCGATTCCCCAAAAGCCTTAGCAAGCCAGTGTGACTGCTCTTTCTTGGTGTCTCATTTGAACGTGTCACTTCTCCCACTCTGTCTAATGGAAACCCGTGCCGCTCAGTGCCGGCACAAGTGTAATAAATTACGCCTTCTAGTTCATTATCAACGGCACCAGCACCGTGCTTAGAGAACGCTGTGCGATAAAGCAAGCGTGTGACGCCGGGCGTTATCGCATGGCCTCCAGTGTTGTTTGTTGCGTGGTTTTAGACCTCAATTCTGTGAGCTTTTTTCCACGTTACACGATTCTCGTCTGACGGCACTGAGCGGCACGGTGGAATCGGTGTGATTATGTGGGCGTTTATCACTCCCTGACGGTAAAGCCCTTACCGTAAGTCTCATATAAGTCTAAGTTAAGTCTTACATATTAAAAACAGGGAGTTGGAAAACAATATAAATATATACTGTATATATGGCACATGGCAACTCATATGGATATATCCCAACTATCTGAACCTGTAGGCCTTCTTTGGCTACTTTTCATGACTTTGTCATGAACAAAGTATTTTCTGCCCCACAGTTGTGTATTTTCTGCCCAGAGACACCTCCATTTGTTGTGTAGTAACTCCTCTGCACCACTGTGCTCTTCTATAGACTGTTGCTACACAAACACACACACACACACACACACACACACACACACACACACACACACACACACACACACACACACACACACACACACACACACACACACACACACACACATTGTGTTTTCATATCTGTATCTCAAAGCCCTTTGATCTAACCCTGGAGGGTTAGGACGAGCTCTGCTCTTATCTCATTCTCTATTCTCATCTCTGCGCTCTTCGTCTTCAGAAGAAGAACGGCGTCTATTTGATGTTCTGTTATAAAACCCCGTCGCAACCTACACTATACCGTCTCTGTGGAACCCCAAGCCAATTCATTAGGAGGCTCAGAACGTAAATTACGTTAAATAGTTTCCTCGTTGCCAAAGGAAGTCGGAACTCGACAGATCCCCATTGTGCCTTCCCAGCTACTTCTTGTACATATTTTATTTAGAGCGCGTTTAGATGTGCAAATTGATACTCTGAGGAAGATAGAGAATGTTGTGGAGGAGGATGGATCCTGAAGGAGGGGCTGGGGGCTGTGTTGCCATGTCCGCTTGTTAAAACTGACCTGGGGCTTATTTTTTCTGTAAAGTCGCTTGTAAATGTTGCCAGTTTTTGGGGGGTTGTTTCGAAAATGTAGTTGCTTATTTGAGGCTGATGTTCTTTAAACCTAGTGGTTCTCTGCCCCTCCTGTTTTTAGGTGACTTCTGGGGACATTTTCATGGCAAGAACGCCCCACATTTGTATTGGGAAACAGACCCCAGTTGAAAATATTTGTGCCAGGTACGCTCATACAAGATTTGTGTTAAAATACTCCAACAAATGTATTTGTTTCCCCCAAAGAAATGTCAAGTAGCTGATCAATCTGCCATGCGAGTCGTCATGTGGCCTAGTCGCTTTTTTTGGGCTCATTTTGGCAGACCTGGTTGTTTATTCGTCGCACAAAATGTGGCAAACCATGAACAGTTACGGTGGAAGAGATGGAGAGACAAGGCAGGAGGGTGTAGTGGGGGGCCGCCTGGGGTAGACCCAGGTGTCAAGAGACCAAGCAGTGGAATCCCATCCTTACTTATTCATGCGCTTCCCGGGTTTCACGGAATCTCCCGGCCTCATTATGAAGAGTGTATTTGCGGAAGCCCAGTGCGGAAGCCCAGCGTAATGCCCCGGCTCCCACTTGAAAGACTTTCCTTATACTACACTCCAGTCTCCTCCCTGGTGACCACAGCGAAAGTGAAGTTATTCTGACTCATCAAGAACCCCCTGCCGCCATCCCATTTTCTGAGTTAGGGAAGAACCAGGCTAATTTGAAATACACAGTATAAGCACATGCAGTGAAAAGCTGTGCCTGAGCTGAACTACGTTCACACCACTTCTATTCCGTTTGACACTAAACTTCAGTGAATGCAGAAGAGGCCAGCACACTTGATCCCAGGTGAAGCCATGGAGACAGCATCGGTATTCCTGAGATTATACTCACATCCTATTATAATCCTAGTATCCTATGTAAAATTGATTTGTGTGTCCGTCCATCCATTATGCATTATGTATTTTTGTCACTCTTCACGTAGGGGATTGATCAATTCAATCAGAAATTGCACTTGCATATTATTGGCACGGATTGAGGAAGCAGATTTTCACCTTCTCAAATGTAATCTGTTTATTAACATTACTACCCGTAATTGATCTGCTTGTATACGGTGGACTAATAGGTTACGCATTAGGCTAAGTTAATGAAAGCTCTAACATACAGCAGACGATGCAATTTTGTTATTCAAAAATTCAATCGTTTCCCTTATTTTCCACCATACTGTACATCAGCAACCAGCCTGGCTTTTAAAGTGTACAACAGCAATCCAACTGAGATAACTTTATCAATGCAGTGCTGTGCATTCCTCTGTATAGGTTTATTTTTTTCCTTCTCGCCAGACCTTGCAGAGGTCATTGTTATCGCCGTGGTTTGTATTTCTCCCTCGCCTCGCACAAGGCCTTGCTCGACGGTGTGTTTCTTTTCCTGGACTCATTTATTCACTATCTTCCCGAAGGCCCCTGGTCTGGAGGAGATAAAAAAGAACCTCGGCCTTTTCATGTGGACTCGGTGGCTGCCATTAGGCCGAGCCAGGTGACCTACGGCGTGAATTAAATTGGCTGGGTGCTTTGGAGCGGCCCAGCTGATAGAGGCCGAGGATAATAAATCCATTGAGAAGGAGAGAGAGAGGGAGGGATGGGAGCAGCCCACAGACCCTCTGGGGCACTCTGCGTCTCTTTATTAGCATGGCAAAACGGCTACCCTCCTGCTCCACTCTGTCTAGAGAACTGGTCCTCCAACATCGTCATGTCAAGTGCCCCCCAAATTGATACGGTACATATTAAAGCCAGAAGGGAGAGAAGCAGAACTTAGAATCTGAATAGTTGGTGAATTTAGTGAGCCCTTACTGTGAAAGCCAGGTAGAACGTGTCTGCCTGTCTGTTGCGTCACACCGTCTGTCTGTGCAGGAAACAACAGCAGAGGGGTTATTTTTTTGTGACACTATACTTCTATACTGTGTTGCAGCTTTCCATACTCGAACGTACATGGACCCAGGGACAGACATGGGGACAGACATACAGTACACACACACATTGCTACTTAATGGAGAGGAGGCACCGCTCAAAAATGCCATTGACAATGAACTGAGCAGGAATGTTGTGTTGTCTGACCAAACATTAATTTGCCATTGACAATGAACAGGGAATTTATGTCATACATTATGCGTCTGCGTAAAGCAGATTATGTGCTTGTAAGCCGGTGGGATCCCTTGGCCAATAAGGGGCCGCCATTCTTGATGATGTACAACGATTAGAGCAGCTCTCACTTCACACAGGAGTGATTATTCCCTTTTTTAACGCTGGGTTCCCAGATTTCACTCAGGCAGACCAAACACACACATGGAACATACTGTATATTCCGGTACATCCGCTCGTACTAATGATATTCCCCAGAGGTTTTCTGTCAACGTATAAAGTGAAGTCCCAAGCAAACACAGCAATTTCTTTGAAGTTGTAGAGTATACATCTGTCTGTGTGTACGGTGTGGGTGTCTCTCTTCTATTTGGTTTCCATGCAGTGTCGTCAGTATGCACGTTAACGCGTGTGGCATTTCGTTGGGCATTGTATAAACGCAAGGGAGATTCACAAGTCGGTTATGTATTGGCATTTAGGTAATCTACTCTGCAACGTGGTTGGAATGCAAATACAAGACAGTCCCATAACATGCTTGGGAGGACACGCCCAGCCACCACACAACGCGCACATACACACGCGCACTCACTCATACACACAAGCGCACACACGCACACTAATCCAAATGGCAGATGACGAGAGAGGAGCTGTTTGATCACATTAAAAAGCCAATTACAAATCTCAAAGCCTGGGCTGTAAATGATGCGGTGGCTGTTCCAGTGTTTGTTATTATAGAGGGACAAGGATCTTTAATTAAAATAATGTGCTGCTGTGATATGATGACACAAGGCTATATATCCCTGCCTTGTTCCTATTTATGATTGAAAAGCATTCCAATTTACAAATGGGAGGCATTCATCCAGACACTGTTATCCAGAATTGACTTACAAGTGCGAGGAATGATGGGGACCCTGGTAATGTTTATCAGTGCTCTTTTTTTCTTTTGTTGCCTGTTTTATGTTTTAGGGCTATGGATGGAAACTGGAATTCTTGCTAAACCCGTTGTATCTTACATGGTATTGTTTGTGTTGTCTTCATAAACATTGTGCCGTGTGAATAAATAAATATCTGCTGCTTTTCAATTTCACAGTTTCTTCAACAGTCTCAAGTATTTTGTTTTCTTGCCAGTTATGTGCCTTGTTTGTGACACTCCTATTAAGTCCCCTTTTGTTGTTTGAGCTGTAATTTACAAACCAACGTGCCAACCAGTGGGCTGTTTGTTGATGTGTTTAAACAGAAACTCCATAAGCAATAACATAAACATACTGGAAAAAGACTAGAAAATGGGATAGAAGAAAACAGTGCTATAGTGAGAGTTTGATTAATGTTACGTGAACATGAATGTGACAGCTAGGTTTCACCAAGAAATTATTGGAAGATGTTCTATGGGCTGTTCTGCATCTCCTCATTGCTAATAGCAAGTCATTCAGTTAAACACGATTGGAAGTGTTGGCTCCATAATCAAAACATAATTACAATCAAAACTGCCACTGGCCCTTTCTCTTCTTTTTTCATCTTGTTTATTGTTCATTGTTATTGTTATCTTATCTCTTACATTTTGATACAATGTTTAATTTGACTTTGTCTTCCTCCCTCCCTCCCATCTCCTCCCTCCTGTCCTTCTCCTGCAGGGTTTTGAGGGTGCAGTCTCTGGAATGGTACTACAACAATGTAAAGATTCGCTTCAAGAGGTTTGGCAGCGCTAAGGTCTTGAAGACCCTGTACCGCAAGCACATCATAGAGAGAGGAGCCCTCTCTGATCTCCCAGGTATCTCCCTACTCCTTCTCATCCTCTCTTTCATCACATCAAACACATGGGGATTCTGTGGTTGATTTGAGCTTGTTTGTTTTATCCTTTGTTTTCAGTATATATTCAGTCAACACTTACAAAAGTAGTTGCTCCATTCAGAATCTATTGTTTGGGTCTAACAGTGCTGTGCACGGGTTGTTTTGTAACTATGGACTATTTCAACTGTAGATATTCACACACAGAAAGCAGGCTCATGTTGATGAGCTGCGACACCCTCAGACACAGCATCATAAAATCAACTACACTTGTTTTCAGGAATCAAAGCTAAATGTTTCACTACACAGCACACTGATTTTCAGTTACTACTCACTAATGAGTATTTTTGATTGTTTCAGCTCACTTTGCTGTCAAATCAAGGGTTGTGTTAGAGCAGTGGTGTCAAAGTCATTTGGGGTGGGGGCCGCATTGGACTTAATGTGACTTCATGGGGGCCGGAGCGCCGCGGTGCAACCATTCGCAGACCGCAAGCATGCACGGCACATGCATGTTTATGTAGACAGCCGTTACTTCTATACAGTATATCACACAAGTCATATTTATTATTAAGAATAGCTATTAATATATATTAATGACTTTTCATTATTGGTTTTATACTTGTAGCCTAGATTAAGACATTTGCTATGAAAGATGCTATTTTTATTTACAGAGCATCAATAAACCATACGAAAATAGCATTTAAATTTCAAATACTAAATTTAAGTAAGTATGTATAGTTCTCGGTTATACACCCTTGTACTGCTGAAGTATAGTTCTCTCGGTTACACACCCTTGTACTGCTGAAGTATAGTTCTCTCGGTTACACACCCTTGTACTGCTGAAATATAGTTCTCACTTTGCAGTGCCAGCAGCCTAGCCTGGTAAAACGACTCCCCCTGCTGGACAACATGCATTACATGCCGTTCAGAAGAGAGCTCAAAAGCATTTCTTTAAACGACCATAACTTTTGATAGGAACGTGCTAGAGACTTACTTTTTTTTTTAATAGACTCAGACATTTTTGCTCTACAAGCCTGGGGCCGGATTAAATCATCTCGCGGGCCGGATCTGGCCCGCGGGCCTTGACTTTGACACATGTGTTTTAGAGCCAAGCCAAAAAGATACAAATGCCGTTGATTGCTGATTGCTTTTTTTTCTTCATGTTGCATGATTAGCCATTTCCCAGACATGATAACACAAAAATAGTATATAGCCAAGTTCAAAACATGGAACATTGTGCTTCATTGTGAGCTTGTGTGGCAATGACAGGGGTGAAGTGTGTCTGAGGGTCTCATGAATGAACATTGAACCAATGAAAAGTATTAAGAGCCTGTGAATAAATATTGGCTCCATTGGACCACTGATTCTTTTACCCATCTTGAAAATGAACAGTTTTGGACAGTGCAGTACAAGGTTTCCACCTGGCAGTGACAAGGTGGTAGAATAAACTCGCACCCATCCACAGATTTGAATTTCAGGAGTTGGAAGGGTAATTCCAGTATGATATATCAGCAGTTTCTCTGTAAGCATAATGGAACAGACAGTTCCACTTAGCTGGGCAATGTACGGTACACTCAACACTGTACACTGTGTGCATGCGTGAATGAGGGGAATAGAAAATACAAGAAATTGCAAAAGAAATAGAAATAGTTCACCATTGACATGCATCATACATTCATTTTGTATGCATGACGTGCACGCACGTGTGTGTGTGTGGGGGGGGGATGCGTGCGTGTGTGCGTGCGTCATGCCTGGTGGCATGTTGGATCACTGCCGTGTGTCTGCTTGAAGATCATGGTGGATCCATGTCCTCGCTAGCCAGCATGCCCACTAATCCGGCCCGCAGGCTGGTCCACTGTGATTCATCTGTGTCTTATGTGTGTGTGCACTGCAGCATCAGGGAAGGTTTGATGCTGCCGCCTCCAGGTCCCACGCTTTGGACCTGACTGCAACCTGACGTGGATGCCTCTTAGTCTTTAGCTACAGGGCTTTATTACAAGCTCTGGCACACTGGATTTAGATGGTTTATGGTTTAATGGCTTAAAGCCTTACACCAAATATGAAACAGTTTAGCTGAAAAACTACTTTTAACATTGGCCCAGTTGCTAGGCAACACTTGCATCATCCCCATGACCAGGAGTTCTTAAGTAAGATCTTGTATGCCTCCTATATGTCTCTGAAACTGCATGCGCTGTCCATAGTTATGATGATCCATCCGAGGTTGAGATGTGGTTTGCGATTTTATATTGCATTGCTGCAGACCATCGGGCATGTTAACGTTTCTGGCGAAAGGTAAATAGCGTGAGCTAATGCTAACATAAACCAGTTGATACAGTTACACCCTCCACGCTGGGAAAGCAGAAAGGAAAATGAAATGTATGAGTCTTACCCGGAGTCATGTAGAGGAGTTGCGAGACTTGCGACATTGTGGGTACCAAAAACAGTTTGTGTGCTATTCATGCAGATTTGAACTGTGACGAACCAGTGTTGTAAAAACGTTGTTTTCAATGAGGGTGCGCAAATAAAATAAGAGCTATTTTAGGCGTGTGTACAGTCAATATGTCAACTGTTTTATAGCATTGCATAGTTACAACTTAGGTCTCTGTATGGTCTATGCTGTTCTATTACTACAAAACAATCTAAAATTAAATTAAAGCTGGGCTGTTGCCTGAGTCCAAAGCATTTCCACCTGCATCCAGTTGGCCCTCCCCACACTCAGTAGAAGTCTATGTAGAGCAGCCGCCATCAGACCTTTCCATGGGGGTCCACTGACCCCATTTTGAGAACCTCTGCAGTGGTTCTGCGGTAATATGTGTATACATCATACTGTATATCAATGTGGTGTGTAGAATCAAATTGTATATTCATGTGTGGGTTGACACTGTGTGCTCTGTGCGTGTGTGGGTGAACATGCGTTCATATCATGCATGGTACATGTACAATTTATTTATACTCAATCGGTCGGTTGTTGTCGCTTGTACAAGTCAGAGGCTGGTTGATTTATTGACTTGCCAACATCTCCCATCTTGCAAAGTGTGAGTTATGCATGGGTTTTCTCTCCGTCCTGACCTCTCTGCTCTTGCGTGTGTGTGTGTACGTGTGTGTACGTGTGTGTGTGTGTGTGTGTGTGTGTGTGTGTGTGTGTGTGTGTGTGTGTGTGTGTGTGTGTGTGTGTGTGTGTGTGTGTGTGTGTGTGTGTGTGTGTGTGTGTGTGCGCGTGCGTGTGTGTGCGTGTGTGTCCATGCGTTTTATTGCTTTTCTCTTGCTAAGAGACGCACATAGGCGAGAAATACTGTAAATATCAGAAAAGAATGCTTTAAAGCATATTTGAAAACATGTAGCTTACAAATATTATACAAATACGCCGCACACACACGTACACGAGCAAGTGCATGCCAGGCACTCAAACACGGCCCATGTCTGTGTCGTATATCAGGTGAAATTGGTTAAGACTGTAAACATGGCCACAGAATGAGCCAAAGACAGGAGCTGTCAGAAAAGGGGATTGAGCTTTAATTTACTCCAAAGGCCTTGTTCTTCAAGAGGACATTCTCCTTTGTAGCGCTCGTGCCCAACTTGTGTGGAAGATGGAACACAACTATTTGTTTTGCAAAATATACGACGGTGACAGTTTATCCATAATAGGTACAACTAAAACCTTTATGACCCCCCCGGAGGTCGACCTTAGCTTTAATGAGATTTCACTTGGGGCTGTGAATCACTGCTCAGTGAACTTACTGTGTTTTGCTTGGTCAGCTCAGCTGCAGTACAGTGGACAGAAACAAACTAAGTTAATTTACTTGAGTAATGATTAGGCTAATGTGCATGTACATTTTGTCCGCACCCTACTTGAGTATTTTTTTTGATACTTAGTTACTGTATGACATTCACAAAAGTACGAATGAACTGCTTAGTCTTAAGCTCTATTTAAAGCTTGTAGATTGGCAATTTTCACTATTGATATTTTGTACTTTTGAATTTAAAATAAAATAGTTCCTACTCATGTGAATGTTTGAGCAGGAACATCTGTACTTTTTTTCCAAGTTAGTCGTTGCGAAAAGTAATTCCTCCCCACACAAATTTAGTTATCACTGCTGTATCCTATTGACTCACCTAATAGTGAGGACCCCCCCCCCCACACACACACACACACTCACATCGTGAGAATGCAAGCTTCATAATCCTCCTGCATAAAGTTCACTGACATCAGCCTCCCCCGCCTAAGTTCCCTCCCTCAAACTCAGGCCAATTGCGTTGTACAAAGCCGGATGTATGGTGGATTCGAACCCAAGACATCCGCGGGGTTGGGCAGAAACTTTACCACTGTGGCACCCGAACGCCTGCATTAATACTTTGCCTAGAGTTTTGGGAGTTGAGTATACTGTACTTAAACCACTGACTGCTGATGTTTTACTTCAGGCTCTGTATCAAAACAACTCCCTGTTTTAACTTTCAGTGTGTTTTGCTGGGTCAGCTGATGTGGGAGCAAAGAGTTTCACATCAGCCGCATCAGATAGTGTTACAACAACAACCCCAGAAACAGGGGCGGATCTAGGCATGGGCATGGGGGGCAATGCCCCCCTAAATACCCAGTCTGCCCCCCCCCCCCCCCCCCCCCCCAAACACGATGCCATGCAAAACAACCCAAAATATTTCAAATTAAAGTGCTTATATTTAAAATGATTTGAAACACTACTGCTGCTACTAACTAACTACAGCTGTGACACCACTAAAACAACAGCATTTCATCATTGAAAACAGAAAACTCGGAGTCAGACTTTTAGCTTCATGCATGCTGCGTGTCTATTTTGCAACTTCAACAACTGATGTTATTATTGATGCTTTACTTGACTAATAAAAGTCCTGTAACTGAAAATGGTATGGGTGCGGCTTCATCGCCCGTGGCGCGAAGCGACACGGGGGATGAAGCCACCCCCATACCATTTTCTCTTGCCCCTCCAACATGTTCTCTTGCCCCCCCAAATGGGACATGTTACATCCGCCCTGCCCAGAAATGAATCTAACCACTGGAGGTTTGCGTGTTATGTTGCAACCACTGGAACATAAAACATCCTCGTAAAACTCTTCCCCCTCCTGTTTTATCGCCGCTGTCGGACACAAACATTGTATGTCCAAAACAGTTCATTTTCAGTAAATGAGGAGGAGATGTGATATTTTTTATTTAGTCACAAGCTTGTTTTAATATTTTGCATTCATTAAATATTTATAAACTCCACAGGCTGATTTCAGCCTTGCATCTCTGATAGGCCAAATCCTCCATTTCTTTCAAAGATACTGTTGCTAAAATAGCTGATCTTATGTTTAACCACTTATTTTGCATTTGTTCAATATTTATAAACCCCACAGGCTGACGTTCAGCCTTGCATCTCAGTTTTGGGTCATTGTAGGCAAAAATCTTTCCATTTCTATCAAACATATTTATCCAAAGAAACTGATCTACTGTTGAGCTGGGTCTTTCTGAGCTCTAGCTTTTCCGCTTTCAGTAATTGTGCGGAAAGCTTTCACTGAAAATACCCACTAGAACTTGTTTTCTTAAGCCACTTTCTAAATTTTCCACAACCTTGTGGCTGTCGCGGGGACAAAGCATAAAATATGGCATTTAATTCACGAAAGAAAACCATGAAAAGATGAAATGTATAGATCCCCGGTTTCTGCCCCAACCGTGACGATATATATGACGAGCTGCGGGCTCCTTTCATATGTTGTGAAATAGGTTTCATTTATCACCCCAGCGTTGCAGTAAAAGCTAGTCAAATCAATTATAGACCAGTGGGAAATCACAGGACAAGTGACAGTCAGTGAGAGAGATGTGACTCTTTTACATCTATCATGTCCCCGGAGAGAACATAATGACCTTCACACCTAAAGTGGAAGACAACACGAAAGATGGGATTTGTACTTTGTACTTATATGTCATCTCCAGTGAAAGCCCTGTAGAAGCAGCTACCATGCAGTACCTGAATGAGTGTGAGAGAGAGCCGACCAAGGGCGGATCTAGGCATGGGCATGGTCAATGCCCCCCTAAATGCCCTAAATGTCAGCCTATATTTAAAGTGCCTATATTTAAAATTATTTGAAACACTACTACAGCTACTAACTAACTACAGTTTCATCATTGAAAACAGAAAACTCTCTGAGTCAGACCTTTAGCTTTATGCATGCTTTGTGTCTGTTGTAACTTTAACAATGACTATGTTATTATGTTATTATTGATGCTTAATCGCCTAATAAAAGTCCTGTAACCAAAAATGGTATGGGTGCGGCCGCCCCCATACCATTTTCTCCTGCCCCCCCAATTGGGAAATGTTACATCCTTTATGACATAACAAAAACAATGGAGCATGGGGCGTAAAATGAATTTCACCGCAGTGTTTGTTTTACACCTTTAAACCTTGTAACTTCATGTTACATTGACATTGATTCTGATTAGATAGATCCTCACGAATAGAACTGTCTCACACATGCACACACACAGACACAAGCACGCGCACACACACACACACACACACACACACACACACACACACACACACACACACACACACACACACACACACACACACACACACACACACACACACACACACACAAAACACACACACACACACAAAACACAAAACATACACAACACTTGTCAACCAGTAAAATGGAAAAAGATAAGGTTTCAACCACCGATAGGCATCGACGAACGCTGTGACACATTTTACAGCCGAAACAGATAGGATTCACTGAGACGTCGTAACCTAAACGTTTATAGAATGATAGTGTTCACTTTAACACCACATACCTGTTCCTCTTCCATTTATTTATGGATGCTGTAGATCAGTTATTTTCAGGGAAAACATTGGCTGTCGAGTGAAAACACGAAAGACACTATAGCTGTGGTCAGCGTAGTGCAGATATTTTCTCATGCAATGGGCGCCTCACACCGCACTTTTAAAGGGGAACTCCACCCATTTTCAACATTTTTTCTGAGAGCGTACAATGCAACCAAATGAACCCTAACGGGTTCATTTGGTTCCATTTGTACGCTCTCA
Source organism: Benthosema pterotum (assembly GCA_039105355.1). Classification (NCBI taxonomy): domain Eukaryota; kingdom Metazoa; phylum Chordata; class Actinopteri; order Myctophiformes; family Myctophidae; genus Benthosema; species Benthosema pterotum. The sequence goes on from CM076982.1 coordinate 21,148,859, forward strand.
GAAAAAAGAAGCGTCTAAAGAAATCCATTAACATGGTGAACTGAAAATACATCTTGATGATGTCATCAAGATGTTTCACCATGTTAGTGGTTTTCTTCAGACCTAGGGTATACTAATGACATATTAGAATGTTGAAAGTGGGTGAAATTCCCCTTTAAGAGCTCTTTCAGCAGCCATTGCTTCAAAATGTTGGGACATCAGCATGCTGGCTTGTGGGGGACATTTTTGTCAGTTTTATTGTTTTGCCACAGACATTAAAAAATGAGCAGACAGTGATACTACCAGAAACACATAAAGGGTAGTTGGCATACATTCTGTAACACTGAGGGTGTACCAAATTCATGGGTACATTTGGTTCCATTTCTACATTCTCAGAGTTATGGGGGCCTTATAAATAAAACATTTGGGAACCACTTGTAACGGTACTAGTTGCAGTGTCATAGTAATGCAGTGTCCGTAACTGGGTCTTATGACCACAATAAAAAAAACATTATAATGTTGTATAAAGCATAAAATCTCAAATGTGCCATGGCCCATGCACGGACAAGACCAAGTCATTGCCACAAACATTATTGTCTCCACCGTAAGGTGGTGACTATGTTTCGCCCCCTGTCCGTCCGTCCACGCGTACGTCTGTGCACGCGTACGTCTGTGCACACGCTTGTCCGTCCACATGCCTGCGGGTGACGTAACAGCATGGTGGTGATCCGTCTGTCTGTTCTCACGTCTGTCTGTGCACGCGTTTGTCCATCCACAGGTCTGTTACGTCATCCGCAGGGTGACGCAACAGTTGCCTGCAGGGGTGAAACAGTCACCAGCAGTGATTGTTATGTAACCCGCAGGGTGACTTACCTATGACAGGCACAGCCCCCCAAGGGATGAGAATATGTAAACTAAAGAACATATTATTATGTGTTTTAAATGTTCAATTCTATAGTTCTAGAGGACAAGTATATTGTATTTATCCATAGGAGGCTTATTAGCCTGAGATCATTTTAAAGTATGTCTGGTGGTCACCATGGTGCCCCCCCCCATGGCACTC
>CM076982.1:21154900-21330232 GCA_039105355.1 Benthosema pterotum
CTATTACTACACACACTGTGTGGTGCGTGTGAGTGTGTGCATGCGCGTATGTGTGTGCATGTGTGCTTGCGTGTCCGTTCCATTACCAGCTAAACTCCGGCACCGTTGCCCTGATCAATGCAAAATTTTACATGCAACAATGAACCTCTGCCCCAAATTGTCCAAACCAGTTTGTTATAGTGCCACAAGGCAGCTTTTCACTGCCATAACTGACATAACTGCCCCGATCTGTGTGAAATAGGCCAAGAAAAAAATGATCTGCATTTTTCACTCTGCCACCAAGAGGTGGACTTTTGAAAAACAGACTTTTTTGCAATACTCCTCCAAATTGTCTCGAAAAATCCTGCAAGACGTTGCACAGTTTCTCTATAGTCACGTCACATATTTCATCATAATTAGTTCACACAGTTGCAGGATTTGCCTGTCTTGAACATGAAGTCTCAAATCATGAACATGGCATGCAATTTATTTCTCTACTAGGTTGAGGAATAAATACAGCCCTTTTCAAATTGGCCTGTAACGTAAGAAGTGGATTTTTTGATAAACACATTTTTTTTAACAAAATGCCTCAAATCATTGAATAAAAAAAAAACATTAATTTTATTAACATAAACATTTTGCCAAACATCACACACATCACATTATCGTCCTGGTACTGGAGATCTGTGCCCAGAAGGCCTCTCTTCTCCTCGCCTTCCCAAATGATGCTCCAACAAGTCGAGAACAGGACAACTCCATTTGACACACAGATCCCACTTTTGCCAGTGCAAAACAGCTTTCACACTGATCCTGGAATAGAGTGAATACGAATTTGGCTGGTAGTACACTACTAGAGGCTGACATGGGAGTGGATTTTCACTCCTGTCCTATCCCGCTCCCGCAGAAAAAAATCCTGTCCTGTCCCACTCCTCAACCAGGACAGAAAAAAAAATCTGTCCTGTCCCAGTCCTGTAGAATGGCTCCTGATCCTGTCCCACTCAAAAGTACTCCCACTCCTGTCCCGCTCCTGTTTTTTTTTTCTTTCTTCCTTTTTTACAATAAACACATGCTTTCTCTCGTTATTGAGGGAGGCTCTAGAGTAGACCACAGTAGCCTATTCTGCAAATGGTTAATTAATTCAATCCATCAAAGACTTGGTCTCTGGTCAATAATCCTCCTAAAGCACTGCCCTATGTAAGCACTATGTTGCCAGACGATATAGAACGCTAACCAGCTGTTCGCGTTAGTATGTAGCATCACAGCCAGCAGCACGAGATGTGCTGCTGCTGCTGGAGAACAACAACAAAGCAAACTGTCTTCATTAAAACTTTATTAAAGAAAAGTCCAGTCCATAAGTCCAACCATAACACGCTGTTTGACTATTGCTGCGTTGTGTACTGTTGTCTGCCTGTCAGTCGTCTGGTCTGCCTCTGAACAGCGCATGAGCGAAACGGCAGGCTGGCTGCACTGCATTCTGGGATACAGTATATAGTTCTTTTGACTATCTGACGCAAATCAAAATCGTGTTGGCTCACAGAAAGATGACAACAAATATGTGTGCTCTGCTCTTTATGTTGGAAACATAAACTCCGGCCAGCTGAAAATGATCATTATGATTGATAGATCGAAGTCCCTCCCGCTACTGCACGCTCCCGTTGACTTTCATTGTCCCGTCCCGATCACGGGAATTATAAAATTATTAATCCCGTCCTGCGAGATTCCCGCGTGAATCCCGGGTCACGGCGGGAGTCCCGTCAAAATGTCATGCTCTACACTACACAAGTACAAGGTGTTCTCCCATCCAGAAGTGCTGTGACCCGTTTGCGATGTCCCCAGTTCAATTCTGCACAGCTTGCGTGGCGTGCTGCTCGGCATGTTTAATTCCCATGGTTCTGCTATGGTGAGTTACTGTACAATGCCGTCCAGAAAACAGTGGGCGACGTCGTCCCTTAACAGCCAGACACCGCAAACCGCAGAGAAGCCCGAGACTGTCTACATGTGCGCTCATCCTGAAAGAGCAGTCCCACTGAGAGAGAGACCATTCCTGCTCCAAGTGATGAATACAAAAGATTAAAATGCTCTGATTTTGTTTTTCTGCATAATCTTGAGGGAAAATGCCGGCATTTGTCCTGAAGAGGCAAAAAACGGACACTATCTGTTTAAAGAAAACATTGAAAATAAAATGCTCTATGCCCTGTTATATCATGTATAAAACATAAATCTGTTTACAAAACTCTGTACCCCCTCCAACTATACGGTATAAACTTTCCCCATTTTAAACTGTGTTTCAATCGTATTGCATTTGTGATGCTTTCTTTGTAAATGTAAACGCTTGTTTTCTCATGCTAATAAAGCTTTTTTAATTTAATTGTTTAATTTAATTGTTGTTGTTATGTAACGCAGCTCTGTTTACACATTTTGTTATTCCCCAATCCCCATCTAATTCTACATATACTGTACGTAGTTGTATTTAGATTGTTCTACATTTGCTTCAACAACTGACTGACTGACTAGTGAATTGCGTCTTGTGTCTTTGACTGGAGACTATACAGTGTTGTCTGCCACGAGAGAGGGCTTGGGGCTGTACTTGGGAACGATTACATTTTGACTGAGCAGGAAGCCGTTATGGGGCTGACATGCGGGCTGTGGTTTGGGGGAACAAGAGGGGAAGTGGAGCCCGGATGTCGGCCCTCTGACTCCTGTGGTAATCTGTCTGTCTCTCAGCTTATCCTGGTGGTGGTCTGGCACAGAGTGTTCCCTCTATTTTGCCCGTCTGTCTGTCTGTCTGTTTATCTTTTCAACTTGTCCGTGGCTTGGTGTTATGGTTCAGCGTCTGTGCTTTGACTGCAGAATGATGTGAGAAGCAATCAACAGATGGAGAAACATGGGAGAAGCCTCTGACAGGATAATGGCTCCTATAGGGCAGTGGTTCTCAAAGTGGGTTCCAAGGGGACCATCAGGGGCCTTTATTGGATTCCAGACATGTCTGATAACATCAGCCTCTGAGGGGGTTCCGCTCATTCACCTTCATTCCTCTCCTATAAAGGCAGTTTAACCATTTTAAGCCTATACAATCCTTATCCTATATATACGACGATACGAAAATGATTCAATAATATTAATCACTTTTGCCGGGCACATGTGTGTTGGAAGGGTGAATGTTTTTTAGTTTAGGCATTACTGGATTTTGCAGATATAGATGGATATTATTGTAGATAGATGGATGGATGGATAGATAGATTGCTGAATATGATTCGGAGACAGTTTTCGATTTGCTTTCCTTATTGTAGCAATCCTTTGCAGATTTCATGCTTATCTAACTCATATTTATCCCTTAGATCTTTGTATCTCTCCAACTTCTCATCCTTCCCCAAAGTTCACATTGCCATCATTCCTTTATCGCTCCACTGCTTATCGTAAGCCCTTATCATATTCTGCAGGTTTAAATGAGATATCAAAGGCAACCCATTTTCAAATCTTTATATCTTCTTTTAGCCTATACTGTATGTCCAGCAATGTGTGTCCTTGGCATTTTGTTCACCATCCTATCACACACACACACACACACACACACACACACACACACACACACACACACACACACACACACACACACACACACACACACACACACACACACACACACACACACACACACACACACACACACACACACACAGTACAGTACAGTACACGTACAACCCAAACCCACTGTGTTGAGATGTGTCTGATTTTAACTATTTTAAACCAATCCAACATTAATGCTGCAATTCTATGAAATTACAATAATTATAGGCTACCATAATAATTCTCTCTCTTTCTCTCTCTCTCTCTCTCTCTCTCTCTCTCTCTCTCTCTCTCTCTCTCTCTCTCTCTCAGAAGGCAGTCTTAACGAAGGCAGTAATGATAATGATGGCAGCATCTGTGGCAGTGAGATCGCTTTCTACAGGCAGAGTGAAGGTAACACATGGTACTGTTGTATTGTGTTGTATTGTGCATGTGCTGTGCTTGTGCTGTGCTGTGTCGTGCCTTGCTGTGCGGCAACTGTGTTTAGGATTGGAATTCTTTAGGATTCTAATACGATTTGGTTTTCTTTACCATTCCCCCTTAACGGTCAGATTCCTAAACGGTTTGGATTCCCTTTTACGGTTCCAAATGGACTTGTAGAAGTCTGTACCTCTGAGAGGGTAAATGTGTTTACACTCTCAGAGTTATGGAGTAATAGTGATGTACCTGTCTCTGATTCCGCCGGTTCCACCCCCCCCCCCCCCCCCCCCCCCCACATTGTGTTGTGTTGTGATCTGATGCTCAGCTGTTTTGTGTTACAGCAGCTCATTGAGTCATTGAGTCATATGATGAATGATCTGATTTGTACTTTGCACACATTTTGACGTCATTCTGCTGTTGCTGTGACATTATCTGGGTATGAGTCACAGTCTGTTGAGACACTGACTCATACAGATTTACCCAATGAGCTTGCATGCAATTTACATCCAAACCACAACTATAGTCCATTATGTGTAATATACTGCGCACAGATAAACACAAGTAAAAAATATATATATATATCTCATTTGCATATGATTATCAGTTGTTGTTTGTGCAATGACACAAATCTGCCATTTAGATGATGGTGATGATCGTCAAACACAGGATGGTGTCACTGATAGTGATAAAACACACTATTGTTACTACGGGGGGATGGTGTTAGGAATGGAATTGCAATTAGCTTTAGAGTGTGTGTGTGTGTGTATGTACGTTTATGTGTGTGTGTGTGTGTGTGTGTGTGTGTGTGTGTGTGTGTGTGTGTGTGTGTGTGTGTGTGTGTGTGTGTGTGTGTGTGTGTGTGTGTGTGCGTGCGTGCGTGCGTGCGTGCGTGCGTGCGTGCGTGCGTGCGTGCGTGCGTGCATGCATGCAATCTCAGGTCACAGCATGGCAGAGACTCTCACAGTTGCACTGCGGGTGGCTGAGGAGGCCATAGAGGAAGCCATCGCTAAAGCGGAGGAGTTCAGCGACAGCTTGGTGAGCAGGGGCGGATCTACAGTAGGCATGGGCATGGGGGCGGGGGGGGCCTAAATGCCCAGACTGTCTCACCAAACACGATGGCATGCAAAACAACCCACGACATTTCAAATTAAAGTGCTTATATTTAGAATGAATTGAAACACTACTACTGCTACTAACTAACTACAGTTATGTCACCACTAAACCGACAGCATTCCATCATCGAAAACAGAAAACTCTCTGGGTCAGACCTTTAGCTTTATGCATGCTGCGTGTCTGTTGCAACTTCAACAACAACTGATATTGTTGATGCTTATAGTTGCCTAATACCTAAGTCCTGTAACTGAAAATGTTATGGGTGCGGCTTCATTGCACGTGGCACGAAGCGACACGGGGATGAAGCCGCACCCATACCATTTTCTCCTGCCCCCCCAATCGGGGAATGTTACACCCACCCCTGTTGGTGAGACATTATACATGCATTATACATTGATGATTTTTGACCACTTTTAATTTGACAATGTAAGTGTTTGTTTTCTCATGCGAATAAAGGCCCCTTAGAATCGAATGGAATTTAATTGAATCTGGGCCAGCTGGGCGCACTGAGGCAGTGGAGCGACTAAAGTGCACATCACATAATGCTTTGTTTCCTGACAGTCCTGGGTTCGATTCCCGAGCCTGATGGACCTTTGCTGCATGCCATCCCTGACTCTACTGTCACTATGTTCACTGTCTCCCTTCAATGTAAAGAGTGAACTATTGAATCACTAGAGGCAGGGAAAAAATATACAGTACAAAAACTGAATTCTCTCCTTCTCGTTTTTACTCACGCCACACACACACACACACACACACACACACACACACACACACACACACACACACACACACACACACACACACACACACACACACACACACACACACACACACACACACACACACACACACACACACACACACACACACACACAGTGCACAACCGTTTCCTCTCTGTCATCCATGCATCATTTATGCTCTGTAATACACAGCAGCACGCCGTGGATATCAGCTGTTTTCATCATGCGACATTGATGTGCGATGAAGCATTTGTTGGGCTTAACTTCCTCTCTCCTCCTCTCTCAAAGTCTTCATATCAGTGAGATGCAGCCCTGGGTTTTTCACTGAAACTCAAGCCAAAAGCCTCTTGGTAATTCACAGCCACTTTGAAAAAGCTTTGACCGGTGTGTGTGTGTGTGTGTGTGTGTGTGTGTGTGTGTGTGTGTGTGTGTGTGTGTGTGTGTGTGTGTGTGTGTGTGTGTGTGTGTGTGTGTGTGTGTGTGTGTGTGTGTGTGTGTGTGTGTGTGTGTGTGTGTGTGTGTGCGCGTGCGCAGGAGAAGCAGAATGAGGCTCGGTATCTGCGGGACCACAAAGAAGAGCTTATAGAGGAACTCGCCACAACCATCGTGCAAAAGGTACTGTATATATGCTATGTTTCTGGCATTTCATGTTCACTTTTCACGTTTTCACTAGAGATGGCCGATATTGACTTTTTTGCCGATATCCGATATCCCGATATTATCCAACTACTAATTCCCGATACCGATATCAACCGATACCGATATATGCGGCCTCCAGTGGTGGAAAAATAACAGAAACTATTACTATACAAATATTTAATATAAATAAACATTTAGTATAAATACGAATTCATGTTATAGCCTAGAAATACTCCATACAACTATAAATTCAACATGTAGCCTACTTCAGTAAAGTACAAAAGTAATGGTATAAACATGACCGTAGCACTGAGTCTACATCTCTGTAAATAGTCATAATTTCCAGTTTGTAAATACCGATACCGATATTTTCCGATATGAAATTTGAAAGCTTTTATCGGCCGATAATATCGGAGGGCCGATAATATCTGCCATCTCTAGTTTTCACATTTCAATATAACACAAACAAATCTACATACAGGTATTTATCAACCTTTGTTTGTCTCTCAAAGGAGGACAAGCGCAGCTAATGACTGTTTACAAAAAGTACAAAAGGCATACATACATACATAAGGTATTTGACATGACGGCCAAATGGCTGCCGTATGAGACATGAATCAATATGTCTGTCCTTTCAGATCATCCAGAGGAGGAAGCGTTCTGAGATGCAGACAGAGTATGACTTGGTCTGGCCCCATCAGTCCCACCAGCCTCTGAGTCAACCTGCCAACCCTCCATCTCCCTCCCAGCCTCACACCTCCTCCTCCCAGGGGGCCCAGGACCAGCTCAAGACCTCATCCTCCACCCTGTGGGTCAGTATGTACACCAGATATATACAGTATATATAATATATATATATATATATATATATATATATATATATATATATATATATATATATATATATATATATATATAGGAGAGGGAAAGGGGAACTACACCCATTTTCAACATTTTAATGTCATTAATATACCTTAGAGATGTTGTGTGGACATGATAAAAAAAAGTTCTCCCATTCTGTGTTTCCAAGAAATGGAGGTCTGAAGAAAGCCATTAACATGTATGATGTATTTTCACCATGTTAATGGATTTCTTTAGATGTTTTTTTTTTCTGAGAGCGTACAAATGGAACCAAATGAACCCGTTAGGGTTCATTTGGTTGCATTTGTACGCTCTCAGAAAAAAAAAAAGAAAATGGGTGAAATTCCCCTTTACACCGCGTTCCAACTTATTATGCAAATCATGTTTTTGTTTGATTTTCCAACATAATTGATGCAAATGATATCAGCATAATTTTCAAGTCATTAGCTGTCAATTTATATTTCAAATGTTATTGAACAAACCTCCTAATGAAAACAGAATTTAGAAAATAAATTAAAACCTTGGAAAAGTGCGTTTCGCACTGTTCCAGGTTATTATGCACATCATAGTTTCAAGACATTTTCTAGTTTGTAAAGAACTGAAAATAGTAATTTGTTGAATTCATAGCAATAAGGAGGTCATATGTACTGGGAAAAAAAGCTATTTCAATCCAAAACATGTTAACAGGTCCAGTTACATGTTAACATGGGACCCCTTGTTTGATAGCAGCTTGCGTCCATAAAACTTGTGAGTTTATGGAGAGTTTCTGCTTGAATGTCTTTGCAGGATGTCAGAACAGCCTCCCAGAGTTGCTGTTTGGATGTGAACTGCCTCCCACTCTCATACTGTACATTTTTCAGTACAGTCTTATTCAGTGATGAGTGCCGTGCAACCCTGGATGGTCCAGATGGATGGAGTAGTGGATGGTTGGTGCATGGCCAGTTTGGCCACCATGTCCCAACAAGGCTGCAACGTCAGCAAGGAGGTGGCGGAGTCATATTTTGGGCCGGAGTCCTAGGGAAAGGGGGGGGGGGGGGGGGGGGGGGATGGGGGGCCACACCATGATTTTTTTTCCCCCTTTTATGCCCATAGCAGCCAATGAAGCTGAGGTATTCCTTGCAGCATGAGATGGTGCATTGTTGTGCTTGAAGATGATTTTGTTTCAGAAAGCATGATTCTTCCCTTTTGTACCGTGGAAGAAAGTGGTCAGTCAGAAACTCAACATACTTTGCAGAAGTCATTTTCACACCTTCAGGGACCCTAAAGGGGCCAACCAGATCTTTCCCTAGGATTCCGACCCAAAACATGACTCCACCACCTCCTTGCTGACGTCGCAGCCTTGTTGGACGGCACTCATCAGTGAACAAGACTGTTTGAAAATTAGTCTTTGTGTACAGTATGAGGTTGGGAGGCAGTTCACATCCAAACAGCAACTCTGGGAGGCTGTTCTGACATCCTGCAAAGACATTCAAGCAGAAACTCTCCCTAAACTCACAAGTTTTATGGACGCAAGCTGCTATCAAACAAGGGGTCCCATGTTAACATGTAACTGGACCTGTTAACATGTTTTGGATTGAAATAGCATTTTTTCCCAGTACATATGACCTCCTTATTGCTATGAATTCAACAAATTACTATTTTCAGTTCTTTACAAACTAGAAAATGTCTTAAAACTATGATGTGCATAATAACCTGGAACAGTGCGAAAACAGTTTTTAATTTATTTTCTAAATTCTGTTTTCATTAGGAGGTTTGTTCAATAACATTTGAAATATAAATTGACAGCTAATGACTTGAAAATTATGCTGATATCATTTGCATCAATTATGTTGGAAAATCAAACAAAAACATGATTTGCATAATAAGTTGGAACGCGGTGTAATCATATGTCTGTGTGTTGCTACCCCCCTGCAAAAAAAGAAGATACCAGAGGTAGATTCCTCTGTTGATAACTATAGATTATGTGAACCGATTTGCATTTGCTTTGTCAAAATTAGCCTCTCTGAGAGAGCTCTTCAACGGGACAATGCGAAAAGTGCAGACCAAGGCTTGTTTCCTGGCCTCTAGGGAGTGTGACTGCAAAACACAATATAAAATCAGCCTTAAATCAGGCCCTATAATAGGCTGATGTTTCCCAGAGGTTCTGACCTCTGGCCCACCTCTGTGCGTAAAGGACTGGGAGCTAAACATAGCCTCGGCCTGGCGAGGGAAAAAAAAAAGACTGCATGCACGTGTGCTGGTTTCATTTAAGTCAGTTGTGCTAAAACCTAAACCTTTTCTGGATCAGGGCTGAGGACCCACTTGAAAATGTCAAAACTCAGCAGCCATTCACGTCCGGTGCACTCATCTGACCACTTACAGTAACAACACGGCCGGCAGCCGCACGGCTGCCACCAACAATTTGGTTCTGTGATCTAACGGAGCTTACTACAAGCCGAGCTGAATCTCCACTGCTGTTTCCCTTCTCATTGTGCTCTGCTCCGCCTCCCCACATGTACGTAGGCAGGGTGGTTTCACCCTCAGCTCCTGTTTGGATGACCCACATTTCAGGACCTACTACAAACAACCAAGGGCGCATACGCTCACACACATGCATGCACACACACACACACACACACACACACACACACACACGCACACACACACGCACACACACACACACACACACACACACACATACACATACACACACACACACACACACACACACACACACACACACACACACACACACACACACACACACACACACACACACACACACGCACTCACACCAGCTTGTGTAATTGCTTGGCTGAATCTTTGTGTCTGTGCCAAATGGTGCCTGTGTGCTATTTTTCATAAACATCATGTGTTAACAGTTGTAATTAAAAAAAAACAAACAAACAAAAAGAAAACACAACCGGGACATCAAGCACTATTCTCTATATTGCTAATAGTGTCATTTTGAACTTGATCTTGATGGTGACTTTGACCATTTAGCCCTCCCAGTTTATCATCTCTTCTGTGTTGCCCAGATGATTGATTCACACTATGCAGATTTATTGTCACATTTATTTTTGTGTGAGCTCCATCATGCTTTGCTATTTCTAAAAAGGGAAGAAGCGATGATGAGAGTGGAGAGAGGAGGAGCAAGAAAAACATTATCCATTAAAAAGAAAACGTATACAGTAGCATATCCATTCAGTACCTTATGTACTGTATGAGATGAACATTGCAGCAAGTACAGCATATACTGTACATGGTGTTAAACAAGCAGGGCGTTTTACACAGGATGAAGGTGCAAAGAGCACATTCTACACGCACTCACACACACACACACACACACACACACACACACACACACACACACACACACACACACACACACACACACACACACACACACACACACACACACACACACACACACACACTGTGGTGATTACAACAACATGACCTCCACTGCTGTGGGCATGTTAATTAACATTCATATTAGGTGTTATTGTTGCCATTAATAACAGAGAGAGAACAATTAGCGGGCTGTGTGTTCATAATGGGGCACTTTAAGCTTCAGATTTACACCCCACCGTAAGAGGCAATGTTTAAGGCTGTGGCTTTCTGTCAAGATAATATTCTATAATTGGATTTAAGGCTCACAGATTAATGGTTCTTATTAACTACAAACTGTGAATTTGGGAGATCTTAACGTTCTCACCTGCCAAAAAAATGAAAGAAACTACTACTGCTCTGGCAAAGAGCTTTGGCACAAGAGGGAGGGAGGGAGCAGGAGAGAGAGAGGGAGAGAGATAGAGAGATTTCAGTCCTCCTTATTAATTATGTAATACCTCACTAAACGGGAACATTCATGATTCAAGATTTGAATTGTTACATCTCTGTACAATTACTTTATTCTGGTCCCTCGGACATTGTGGCATCAATAATAAACGATATCATTAATTACTTAAATAGTACCTCACTAAACATGAACATTCAAGATTCACAATTTGAATTGTTGCATCTTGCGTACAATGACTGTTCTGTGTCAGACATTGTAGCAGTAATAGTGAACTATAACAATGCAAAGTCCCATTATCAGTGGCTTGGAGTTCCCTGGCGCCATTATTTTCAGATGGTGATTTGCGGTCAAATAAGTATTCATTTCGGGGTCCATGGCACTAAAATGCTTTAGACACTGCAGTAAAATAACATTTTATTCACACAAAGTTAAGGGTGGCGGCTTCATCCCACAATGCCTGTGGACCACTAAGTGTCACATAATATTTGTGGGTAGCTGTTAGTACATTAGTTCTTCTTGGCGTAGCACCAGAGGCTTTGCCTTCATAGTGCATCAGATGCCACTGTTCACACAGTGACAGCATCAATCACACAAAGTTAGACGGGTGACTTAACAAACCTTCCAGCATCATGTCATGTCGTTGCTGTCTAAAACACTTAATTCTCAGAAAATGAAAAAGAGAATCTCTATTCCAGGGGATGAAATGTAGTTAGTTATTATTTTGACACCAAGTCGATACCTTTCAATATTTCAATATTTAACCCACAGTTCAAGGTTTATTGTTAAATCTTGTGCACACTGCACAGGTACCTAATTTTGTTTGTCTTTCTTCAGACAATTAGTTAAAAATAGCAAACGAAAGAGAGAAAAACAAGAACAAAATCCTCATATGTATGGACAATGCATGACAATATACGTTCCATGGGTCAGAGACATGGACACTTCCAAGGATATTAGAGAAACGGCTGCATGGCACTTACTGTACACCCACCTTATATGAGAGCGCAAACTCTCTCTCAAGAGCAACATCGACTTCTCTAATGTCTTGCAATCTCCCTATGTTTCTTCACTAGCCTGATCCTAAAAAACACAGTTTGCTGGTCGCTGCTGCAGAGCTAATCATGAGGTTGTATATTCCATTCTTCTCTGACATCCTGCCTCAAAGCAGACCAGGGATAGAAAACTGTCATTCCCTGAGCGCTAAGGACACATGCATTAGTTAGCAGAGGAGGATTACACTGAAGTCATTAGTCATTAGTTCAATACAGTATCTGTCATTGGAAAAGTATAGCGGAGGGAAAGTTATCCAACAATACAAATACATAAGTAATACATAAGTACTAATGATCTTGCTGCCATGAACATGCACACACAATCTTCAAGATTGTGGCCCCTACAATCTTCAAGATGCTCTCCTGCAAGACCAGTTAGTTAAATTCCAGCACCCCCTGCTGGTGAGATGAGTGAACTAGTACATGTTTGTCAAGTAGGATGCAGCACTGTTCTCTTGTTATCTCTCTCAGATGAATTTAGTGGTAAGATTTAGGAACTAACACATGTACTGTACTTTTCACATATTTTAACTGAGTAGGTCAATGTTTCACTTTTTGACTACATATCCAAGCACTTACAATATATTCTACTTTCTTTTAATACTCACTACAATTAGTTGAAAACTTTAATTACAGATTTCTTTGTAGATCTAGATTGTTATTACGAAATATAGGCTACATTAACCACTTAAGACATCATTTTAAGCACAATGTGAACATAAACTAGATCAATTCTCGGCAGAGTGCATACTTGCGTGCAGGCAATGGCCTACTTGTGCGTGAGCGGAGTGAGCGAGCAGAGAGTGTACCCCGACACCTCCAGGAGATAATACTCTCGAGAATACTTGTAAAGATCTCTTGATTATGTCACCATTGCGTCATCCTCTGACCCAGCCAACCGGAGTACTTCGAGGGACGGTCGACAACCGCGAACCGGTCGCTTAACTTAAGTAATGAAGCTTCTCAAATGTGTTGTTACCCTGCAGCGGTCCCGTTCGGCGTTCTCCCTCACCAGTGACGACTCCCCGGAGAAAGGCCCAGAGGAGGTGGGTGCTGTGGCAGTCGGGAGCTTCCAGGAATACGCGTCTCTGAAGAGAGAGCCCAAGGCTGCCTCTCTGCCCAGCTGGAAGAGCATGGACCGCCTGGACAACTCCAGTAAGGACCCTGCAATGATGAGATTACGCACTGACTACACTGACCTCACAGCATTCTATTCTATTTTCAACATGCTCTTTGTAGAGCAACATTGCATATTTTTGGTTAAACTAAGACATAATGTGTTTCTTTTTTTCTTTTTTTCTTTTTTTTTTTCATTTCTGTCATCCCTTCAATTTCAAGCAAAATACAAATATGACTGTGCAATACAAATTACAAAATGTACATGCAAAATTAATGATGTACAACAGTCACTGCCATATGGTGCCATAAGAAGCCATGTGCTTTATATACTGTACTTCATCATCATTTTGAAAGTAGCAAATAGAAACAAGAAATTATAACATTTGAGTGATATTTGTCAGGTGAAAGAAGTGCTGGTGTCTTTAAGTAATCAATGCTCCTCTCAAGCGGCTGGTCTCATAATATTAGTGTGACTGAGACATTTTCACACAAATTTGGCCCAGACCACCACAACCAAGGTGCAGATGGCAGTAACTCCATCGCCCGCTCCATCAGGGCACTTTCACAAACCAACAAGCCCTAATACCACCACTTTTACAGAACAACATAAATGATACCAACCCGACAGATACAGTAACTACACAACCCTTTGTTTCTCTTACAAGAATAATGCTGGCAAAAGCATTCAAAATAGAAGAGGGTTTATTAGTCACTCACTGATACAGGCACACTGAAATTATCAAGCTGGCACTGGCAGAATGGCAGCAGGGCCCTGGGACTTTCCCGGTGGCATGCCGCCTATTAGCCTGCCTGGCTTTAAAAAAGAAATCACATCACAACTTGAGCGGCCCCCTATGGTTGCAGCCCAATATGCTCAGTCATAGGTCCTGCAGTTTCTGAGGCACTCAGGACTAGGTTCTCTAGTTTCTGAGGGCATTCATTTGTCAGCTTTCACCTGACAAAAATGTGGTAATCCCTACTGTAGACAGTAGAAGATACAGAAACATTATATATTGGGTGAAAAGAAGGGCTAATACTCATATTAATTATTTTCTGTTTGTATTCTACGTTCAGTGGCGTTTCTAAGCAATTTGGAGCCCCAGGCAAGATTTACCCTGGAGCCCCCCTTAGTCAAATGGACCCGTAAGGGTCCATTCGGTAAATTTGTGCTGTCATACCTATGACAGCGCACCCCAAGGGATACAAATATGAAACTTTTTTAAACTAAAGAACATATTACAGTATGTGAGTTTTAAATGTTCAATTCTAGTTATAGAGGACAAGTATAATGTATTTATCCGTATGAGGCTTATTAGCCTGGGATCCTTTTAAAGCATGTCTGGTGGTCGCCCCAGGCAACTGCCTAGTCTGCCTGATGGCAAAAAACGCCCGTGTCTACGTTGCCCCAACGCGACAGATGATCTGTTATAATCCATTGTGACCCCGGTCCCTGCAGGCGCCTCCTCGGTGCTCCAGAGCCCGGACGGCAACTGGATCGCCCTGCCCAGCTCACAGCTCTCGCGGCCCAGCCTGCTGACCAAGAGGAAGAGCCTGGTGTACAGCGTCCTGGAGAAGGAGTCTGGTGTCGTCTCGGCCTACGATGAGATGGGCTCCGAGTCTGAGGGCGGCGAGGACGAGGGCGGCTGGGTGGCAGCACTGCGGCAGTTTCGCCGTAAGCTGTCCGATGAGACCTACTACACAGACTCACAGCATGACCCCGAGTGGACTTACACCCAGGTTCATCTCTCTTTTTTTGCTTTTTTTGTTAAATGGGCCCAACCGTGAATTCAAAATTAAATGTATTGTATAAATTTGATTGAAGACTAAACAAGCACCACTTTTTCCCGCTCACCTTAGTCTCGGTGGGGGGGGGGGCATTGAACCACGGTGGGAGGATGTGGGGACTGATCCATGCATACCATGGCAGTGACTTAAAGTGTGGACGGAGGAAAAGTTAATGTTGGAGGACTATTCGAATGTGTCCCATCACACTAGTAAAGAATCTGAGAGAAACCATTCTGACATGCCCATTGAGACGATCACAGATTTCTCTTTGAAGGTCTGACTTTTTGGTGTGTAAAAATACACTGGGATGCTAAAAACATAAAAGTGTCAAATTCATGGTGGAGAACCTTTAAGGCTTAGTGTTGGTTTAGATTGTATTCGTTTTGGTGTTAGTTTAGTGATATGATATGAGGTCAAGGTCAAGGTGTTCTACACGCTCAGAAAATAGCAAGCATAGTCCCAGTCTGTATGGTGGAGTATGCTAATGCAATATAACTTATACAATTGGGGTGGTTGCTTTTGGTCTCCTAGTTTGTATATAGGTCATAGCAGTAGGTGAGGCTTTCTGGCAGGACTGAAATATTTTCCACTCAAGACTTATGACTTACAATTATTTTTAGCCTAGAATCAAGGTGTGATGGTCATGATTCACCAGGATCCTGGATGTCTTGATTTGCTTAAAATAATTGCTGTTAGTTACTGTATCTAGGTTGTACACAACAAAATTCAGTTGCTCCGCTAAGCAAGCAGGCATATGCTTTAGTTCCTCTGTAAAAGATTTCAGCTCTTAGCACATATAGTCATGGAATATTATTAGAATAATGCTGAATCTTGCCACTTGCCCAAATGTGCTGAAATCATCACATTAAATGTGATTTTGAGAGGAGGGTTCATTACAGATTTTATTAATACTGTATCCCCTGACTAATAGAAGACCTGCTGGTTTCAAATTTGAGATAGAACAGGAAACTGACAAGTGCAAATGTTAAGTCAATTCTAGCCTTTTATCACTATTAATTGTCTGTATAATAACTTTGTGGTGCGCACCCTCCAGCACGTTCCCATCACCTCTCCGTCGTCGGGTCAGTACACCAACACAGAGACCCTCAACTCGGACTCGGAGGCCTCATCGTCGGTGGTGTCCTCCTCGGCCGCGCGGCACTGCAGACCTCCCCACAACCTGCTGAAGAAGAGAGGTCCCACGGAGACCCACCTCCACCCCCAGCACCAGCCCCTCTACCACCACCACCACCACCACAACGTCCCTGCACACCCGCCCCACCCTGACACACTGGACGTCAACTTTAACCCCAAGGTCATTCATCCCTGCACCTTCACTACTCTTAATGCTAACTGTTACACTAACAATATCAAGATGTTGATACAATACTGTATCCCTATCGGAACTATCGGCTCATATTGGTATTGCTAAACGGGACATCCCCGATAATGTATTAATATTAAGAAAGTGCCTAAAAGAGTGTATTGTATTTGGCCACAGACCCCTCTGAAAAATAAAAAGAAATAAAGACCCCAATACAATATTTTGCTTAGTAAATATATTATTATATACAATGTTTTGAAAACACCAAACAGAAAATAAGGTATTGGTGATTAACCCTTAGTGTATTGAATGCGTTTTGGTGTTCTAAGCATTATGTTTTAACTATTGAAAAATAGCAGATCTACAAGCGTGATAGCGCGCCACCGAGTGGCGCGCTATGAGCTTGTATCTCTGCTATTTTTGAAAAATCGTGAAAAATTAACTCCTGTTAATTCATATCCAGGTGTTGGGAGACAGCAGTGAGGCTGAGGAGAGACACAATGATGGTCATGTGCGAAGATCACGGAGACGCAGGAAGAGCAGGAGAGAGTCGTCAGGAGAACAGGACAGGACTGTAGGCCAGAGTCGCACACAGCCCACCTGTCCACTAGTGCAGGTAAACCTAGACTGTATATAGGGGCGGATTGGCCATCTGGAGTACAGGGAGTTTTCCCGGTGGCCTGCGTCTGCACCTAGTGGCCTGGACAAGATCCAAAATGCACTAGTGGCACTTCCAAAATGCATTAGAATGTGCTAGATGCTCACCTGGAACATACAGATCAAAATGACCATTAATCTTCTACATTCTCTAGTTGGGCTAATTCACATGATGACTATTTTAACTCTTGAGGGTGTAAAAATGAAACCAAATGGATTTCATTTTTGGTTTTTGGTCTCATTTTTACGCTCTCAAAGAGTTACATCAGCTGCCCCCCCCCCCCCTCTGTGAACTAGTGTACCATGTTTAATCTATTTTGTGATCTGATTGTATTGATAGCCAAAAGCTGTTAGCATACAGTTCATTTGAGACAATTGTGTTCAGCCATTTTGACATGCGCACCCACGCACCCACCCCCATTCTATGGTCTACATTCCAGTATATCAGATTCTGCTTTCCTGACAGACCAGGTGTATTCACTGCCCGAGACCAGGCACTGTGTGGCTTGCTTTCTGTTTTTTTGCATAGGGGAGAATGACAACTGTCATCATAACATCTGGTTTCACAGATCTGGCTCTTCAAAATAAGGGTTATAACAGGGAACCCTTAGGCATGGAACTATGTTTAACACTACAGGGAGTGGGTTAATATTGTACCACACACATTATATCCATCCACTAGTACAGGTAAACTTATACTGTACCACATACAGTATCTATCCACTAGTATAAAGGTAAACTTATGCCATACCACTGGTACACACAGTCCATCTTCCACTAGTACAAAGTACACACAAACTTAATTATTTGTATATAAAATGTGACAAAAACAAAGAAATGAATTCAAGCCTTCATGTTGTCTCTTAGGGGAGTATTTTATTTTTATTTTTATTTTTCAATAATGTAGTAAAAAAGTACTTCTAGGTCCCAGGGAGACCTTCTGAGTGTCAAGCTGAAAGTTACAGGTATTATTTGATTGTCTGTCTACAATGATTTTGTGTTGAAGTCACTGTCATTGCCATTTTCTCCACTAGAGGGAAGCAACTCATCATCCTTTAGTATTGGAGAATGTTTTGGAGTAACTCTCTCTTTCTCTCTCCCTCTCTCTCTCTCTCTCCCTCCCTCTCTCTCATAGGAGGACAGTGCCATCTTGCTCAGTGCGCTGCTGAAGAGGAGTTATAGCGAGGAGCAGTCGGGTCCTGACAGCGTCCTCCCTGGTGTCCCCTATAAGCCAGCACTCACTGCTGTCCCGGACACTTCCACGTCCGATGCCATGACCCCTGAGGACCTGGGCACGGTGGCACTCAACTCTGTGGCCCCCAGCCCCTCGGAGGGGGTCCCCTGTCGGACCCCCCCTGGTCCCTGCTACTCTCCAAACAGGTTATTATAGGAGTGTATCACACCTGTGTGAAGGGAGGGGAAAATGGCGCTTTGTTAGTTTTGTTTTTTCTTTTAGTTTGGGTTTATTGTTTTCCTTTAATACGCGATGGAAGTCAACAAGCGTCAATCTTAGACTATATATTAATAGAGACCTTTCCAGGAGGAAACACTGAAGCGCAATGTCGACATGGTGGCCGAAAGTGGTATTGCAGCTTTGAATAGAATTGGGTCTTAGGTTAACATGCTGGCTCTCACTGCAAGCCAATACACACTATATTACACACTTGCGCGCGCACACACATACATTCATGCCGGTACTCGTTAATGTTTTCGACTCAATGCATTCATGCATTCCATCAAGAAAATGAAGAAAGGGTGAAGGAGAAATCTGGTGACATCTCTATTATATACTACAATATCACTCATTGGCGTCAACATGTTACAATGTGATGCCAAGGCTTAAAAGTGGTATGGCTAAAGTATTGGAGGATAAGATTTCATATCCACCCAAAATATTTGGCTCATATGAAACACTGAAAAAAAAAACTATGATGCAAAGTACACACAATTCAATTTCACTTTTGTGTTTTCTTTTCTGTTTTTTCCCCCTTATAATACTAGTTGAGGTTATTCATTAGTTTTAGTTAAACAAGGCTATAATAAACCCTGATCTCCCCTGCCAGCAGTCCAGTACCAGGCCACCCCCGGGATGTGGAACGCTACTCCAAACTCAGCTGCCTGACCGGCCGGGCCAGCAGCCAGGACGAAGACGGTTCCTCTGAGGACGACAAACCCACAGCGCACGGGGACACGTCCCGGCTCATCGGCAGAGACAGAAGCCTGCGGTGCGAGACGGGTGGGAGACCGTGGGACGGGTCGAGCAGCAAGGAGGGACAAAGAAGCAGCGCCGAAACGGCCGAGCAAGCAAGCGTGGAGGTCAGATCGACAGAAAGGAGGCTGGAGAGAGGAGGAGAAGGAGGGAAGGGCTTCGAGGAGAAGGCCGACAAGGTGGAGAAGCGAGGAGGCGAGGGGAGCAGGAGAGAGGGAGGCAGGCAAAGCAAGAGACAACAGAAACGAGAATCGGAGGAGAAAGGAGCGGAGCGGAGAGCACGGGGAGAGAGGAGGAGCGGCTCCAGCACCAGCTCTCCTGCTGTTACGCCGTCTCCTCTGGAGGGGGCGCTGTTGGACGGACAGGTGGGATTATGTTACATGATTGTGTTGATCTGTCTGGTCTAGTCTGTGTCTGTTGTCTTTTTTCATCCCTTCTTCCCCCTTGGTCTTCTACTCATCCTCGCTGTGTCCCCTTCCTCTCTTATCCACATATTTCTATGGCATTCAATGTCATCTTTCTCTCTTTCTATTTTCTCTCTCTCTCTCTCTCTCTTGCATCTCTGCTGTCTACTCTGTCCTTGGATGCTTCCCTGCGGGGCTGTGTACGTACGTGTGTGTGGGTGTAACGTGTCAAAGGGACAGAAGGACTTGGCACTACAGCGGCGGCTCGAGTTGCTTAACTCTCTCTTACACCAGGTGAGAACCGTGAAGCAGCATCTCTGGGCAAGATGCTCTGTTTAAAGACTGACATTGCACTGACAACACTCTCACACGCTTCTATGCAAGGTCCCCCTGGCACAGATAAACAACAGTGACATTTGTGGCGCTTAGGTGGAGCAGTGTTGCAGTAGTGCCTCCTGTCTACCACAGCAACGCAATATAGTCTAGGAAAGGGGTTTCAAACTGTTTTGCACGCACCTTGTAATAACCACAAGGAGATATGTATAGCAGCTGTGGGAGTATACAGCAGCAGCACGTCCCTCAGTGCAGTGCATTTAGAAATGTATAATTTTCGGGCCAAATACAACAAGACTTCTAGCATTTAAGCTAGGGTGTCTATATAATATTGAAAGATACAATAGAGGGGACAGAGTGGCACGGTGGTGGTGCTGTTGCCTCACAGCTAGACGGTCCTGGGTTCGATTCCCTCCTTTGTGTCATCAGTGCAAAAGGCAAAAGGCCTCCCCTAGGGTAGATACCCTCACAAAAGCACACAGTAATCCTGGTCTCCATCAGGCGGGCCTTATGGAGGGGACAGGAACTGGTTGGAATAACTATTTCATTCCACACGCTACCAACCATGGAAAGTCTTCCCTGTCAGGTAAAAAGAAGGCAGCTTGGACACTGCATGCACTGAAGGAGGCATGAGGCCAGTCCACCGCCTCCCCAGCTTGGCAGAGGGTGTGTAGAGCTCAGGATCACATTAGGTAATTGGCATTGCGTGACAAAAATGTGTTACAAAATCATGGGATAATAAAATATATATAAATAAATCTATAATAGAGCACACACACACACACACACACACACACACACACACACACACACACACACACACACACACACACACACACACACACACACACACACACACACACACACACACACACACACTAACTAATCACAAGGTGCTGGGCCGAGGCAAATAATAGAAAAGAAAATAAGGTCCACAGGCTCAGCACACTGGACTGAGCTCCGTAGCTGAAATATTTATTAAGGGCTTTCAAACGCGCCTCTAGTTCATTTTCAAGGAGACCTGTGTTTTTGTGCTGGCAAGCCGCAGTGCGATAATGCAAGCGTATTGATGCGAGCGCGGCCCCGTGAATTTGTTGTGCATACTGTATGCTTGTTTTGTGCACATGCCCATGATTCACCTGGAATATATATATATTTTTTTGCTTGCATTATCATGCCCTTCTTGAGTAGAGCTGATCCAGGCAACCACTGATCCAGGCAACGACA
This sequence comes from Benthosema pterotum, assembly GCA_039105355.1. Lineage (NCBI taxonomy): Eukaryota > Metazoa > Chordata > Actinopteri > Myctophiformes > Myctophidae > Benthosema > Benthosema pterotum. Next base: position 21,176,111 of record CM076982.1, read on the forward strand.
TGTGTGTTTATCACTCCCAGTTTGCAAGGCCCCTTAAAGGTTTCCTTACCCCCGTGGCCATGATGTTTTGAGCCGATTGTTGCTTTTATATAAATAATGTACTTTTATGTTTTATTCATTCCAAGTAGGCTACATACAGGAAGGTGACAGGCTACGCACGTGCTCACGTGCGCGCGCGCACACACACACACACACGCACACGCACGCACGCACACACACACACACACACACACACACACACACACACACACACACACACACACACACACACACAGTCACACACTGTTGAATTATCATGGCTCATACATGTGAGCTAAGATGATTCAACAGCTGGTAGTTGTAATTATTCATGCCCATTGTTAACATGTTAATGGCTAATGCTCCTCTCTTACATGACACCCGTGTAAAAGAGGACGGTGGTGTATTTCTGTCCATCGTCACAGCTTCCATTGTAGCTGTACTGTGCAGGTGCTGTACTGTGTATCACAGTAGTCATATGGCGGTAGCTCTGCTCTTTGTGGTGAATGAGAGCGACCAGCTCTGAAAAGAGCTTATTTCTCCATCAACATTCACATTCCCCAGTCATTAACGCTATCTCACAGTCCATCTTTGCTTTTTGCTTGTGTTTTTCGCATCTCATGAGTGGTATGAGGGACAGTAAAGGTACAGGATGTCACACTTTGATCTTATCTTGTCGTTGTTTCATGCGAGTGGCCGCTGTAAGCAAGTACCAAAAGCCCCTGCCTTTTCGGCCCATCAACAGCTTAGCATGGCTAGATGAGAGAGGATCAATGGCCTGGTCTGAATGATCAAAGCTTCAGCCGATGATTAATACATTATTGAATCGCGTCCATCTCTCTTTCCTTCTCCGCCTGTTTTCATCTATTTAGTCATTTGTTCCACAAGCACACATCAGCTCCTTTGCATTCACTAATACATCTGTATATACTCACTGAAAGCTTTTCTTTTTTCTTCTTCTTCTTGTTTGGGAAGACAGAAATTGTTTGGATGCATTTATCATTACCGTTGGGCCTATGGCATGAAGAAGGGTTACTAAAGATTTTCTATCATCAGAAGATTGGTAAACCCTTCCTTCCCTGGTCTGATTACTCTCTATCTCTGCTGTGACATAGGGTAGGGATGGTGAAGTTGTAAGCTATAGAACAAATACATCCATACTGTGTACATTTGTATACTATATCAGTGGTTTTTAACCATTTTCATGACAGCATATTATTTATTCTGCATTTTAGCCACAAGCCACCTTTTGATGTTGAGTTTAGTCTCTCAGACCCCAAACTAAGGATTTTCAATTTTGTTTGCAGAGTGGGGGATATTTTGTGCCAGTTCTAAAAGCAAATCAGGGTCCAACGCGGTACTAGCAAGGTGTACCTAATAAAATATTTTAATTGATTATTAGTGAGGAACATCTTGACATAAAAAGTGGGGAGGAGAGAGGGAAATTGTCATCCACAGTGGGAATAGAAAATCACCCCAACTCGCTTCTTTCTTCACTTGGGCTGAGCAGCACACATGAAGGTGTGAATTCACAATGCAACCAGTTAATGCATGGCTTACATTACATATCAGCTCAACAGTAGTATCAGTAGTTTGTGTCTAATTGTAGTTTTCATTTTGAAAAACACCTTAACTTGCAACGTGCAATCACGTAAGGCACCTCGAGTATTGACACCATACACTGTACCTTCCATTTGCATGGTTCTCTGACAACATGCCTTTGATGTTTGCAGAGAATTGCCTTCCCAACAACACACAGGCAGAGAATGTACTCCCTGAAGAAATGAGGAAATCATAGTGCTGACGTAGTAATTGAGATAAAAGTGCGCTCATTGGAGATGGCTATTAAACATGCAGACAGGGTGGTGGGCAAAGATAAGTTACAAAGAGAGGGACTTGCTGGTCACACAGTACCAGCAAACCCAAAGCCTGCCTGTGCCAGGTCAACTTGACTCTCTGGTATTCAGATGTTCAGAACGTAATCTTGTGTTTACCGTATGACTGGTATTTTATACGTGTGTGTGTGTGCGTGTGTGCGTGTGTGTGTGTGTGTGTGTGTGTGTGTGTGTGTGTGTGTGTGTGTGTGTGTGTGTGTGTGTGTGTGTGTGTGTGTGTGTGTGTGTGCGCGTGCGCGTGTGCGTGTGCGTGTGCGTGTGCGTGCATGGAGCAGAAGTACTCTGCAGCATCTCTCTGCAGCATCACCACGGAGGTGCTGAAGGTGCTAAATGCCACAGAGGAGCTGATTGGCGAGGCGGGGAGCGAGAGCCACACCCCCGCAGAATCCATGAGCGCCTCCCCCATCTCCAGCAGTGCCGAGACCTCCAGGCTGGACCAGAAACTTACCAAGATGGAGGAGAACGTAAAGACACATACGGCACACACACCCCCACCCCACCATTACAACTAAGTTAACTGTACCGCGCCTAAACACTTTCAACTCCATTCTCCCTGGCATAAATGTGTGTTGAAGCACCGCTTTAGGTCAATCAATATGCCAATATATCGCAATTCTTAATGCCATGATATGCATATCGAATCGCCAGGTTCAAAATCGATTTTTTTTTTTTTATACCTGTGCATTAATTTGTTCATGTCAGAAAGACTGACTGATGTTATCAGGCTGTATTGATGTGTATGATTGGATTTTTTGTTATTTATATTGTTTAAAATTACTTTAAGACGTTCTAGTTGATTGAACTTGTCATGGTCCATATTGTTCAGAATTGTTTTAAATGGGAATTCCGCCCATTTTCGACATTTTACTGTACTGTATTTTACTTGATGACGTGATCAAGGTTTGTTTGTGTTGTGTTTGTTAATGATTTTTCTTTTAGGACCTTTTTTTTCTGAGGGTGTACAAATGGTTCCATTTGTACACTCTCAGCACAGTCAATCGAGGGAAAAAATGCGATATATTGATGTATCAAACCGAATAGCAGCATAACTAAGAATCGCAATATACTGTAAATCGATTCAGAACCCTAAACATTGATATTGTATCGTATCATGAGGTACAGTAAGTGAATCACCCAACCCCTATTATCCTCCATGTCTCTGCAGGTGTACCTAGCTGCAGGTGCAGTGTACGGGCTGGAGGGGGCGCTGGGGGACCTGGAGGAGTGTGCACGCTCTGTCAGCAGTGGAACCACGGACACAGAGCTGGCCTTCCTGGAGGACCAGGTGGCCACAGCAGCTGCACAGGTCCAGCAGTCTGAACTAAAGGTACAGTAAGTCCCTGTGGGAAGAGTGAATCCTGTTTAAGTGCCTCAATTAAAATGAAGTGTTTATATTCAGCACAATGTTGCCCTGCAATGGAGGAAGTCTTAACTCAGCGAGATGTTCTGTCCTGGAAACAAGACGAATCTGCCCCATTGGGAAAACAATCCCTGAGGAGATTGGTCTGGTACTTCTTAGTTTGTGTTACATTTCGCTTAGCCCAGAGTTGTGGGTGATCAATCGCAGCCCTCAGTTTACACTAGCATTATGCGGAATGTTGCTTGTGAGTCAGACACATCCTGGTAAAAGGGTATCTTCTCCTTCCAGATATCAAACATCGAGGCCAGGATATCGGCTCTAAAAACGGCTGGCTTGAATGTCACTGCCTGCAATCGCTTCTCCAAGTTCAAGCCAAAATCTAAGGTATAACTTCTGTAGTAAAGTTTCACTGATCACTCTGTGCCTTTTCTCTCTCTCCCCCTACCTCCCACGCACCCATTATACTTGTCTAATGTAATATATTACAACAAGTACAGTATTCCTAAGAGCGTTCTATTATATTATATTACTTCTCCTTACAGCCTCAAACCCTTGACTCATCACGTCATCAACGGAGGAAGCTACCAGCCCCTCCACTTAAAGGTGCACTTCAAGGTAAACAAAAACTAGGGTTAAAAACATAACTACAGTATGTCACGAAGAAAAGTAGGAATAGTGTCCGTTGAATGGCTGTCAAATAAAACTAAATACAATAAGATGCACTCAAGATTGGATCCCTGAATCAACAATATGATTTAGTCAATACTAGTAACTCACCCCAAAAAGGGCCAGGCACAGTTAGAAGCAGGAATTAAACCATTAATCCTGTGTCAGGTCAGATGTCGAGTTGCTAGCCGGCTCCATATATGCAGATCTAGGTGAGTCTTTTGGGTTTGAATAGTATAATGGCATTCCACACTCATTCTGTATGACCTTGGTGAAAGCTCTTAGGTAAACCTCAAGTCAAGCAAGGATAAATGTTATGAAGCTTATTGAGTGTCCTTGGCACTTTTGTAGATTTTAATATTATGCATATCCTGACACAATAAAGGCTTTGTAACTTTTATCCTTGTTCGTCCTAATTATTATCTATGACTGGTTGACTGTAAGGGCTCCATTTTCATTACGTGCTAAACACCTTATCCCTAACTACTTTGCATTTTTTACTATTTTGAAAAACATTTGGGACACTTTAACATGCCAGTCTATTGATATAGATGTTGTGAGCTTGTAGACTGGTCATTTTAACTTTTGAAAAGAAAACGTTTTAAATAGTTTAAAAAGGCAAAAAAGATAAGGGATAAAGGGTTTAGCGGTAAAGAAAACCTAGGCCTCTGTCTTGTGTGGGATGTTCTTCCGTGGTCTAATGGCACAAAGTGTCCAGAAGATTACCTTCGGAAACACGCACGCACACACGCACACACATTTGTTTTCTTATTCTACAGGTTTACTTACTGATATACAAATATTACATGCGGGTGAGAGATGTTGGGGGATCAGGACTTTTGTTCACACAGTCATTTACCAGCTTGAAAGAGCAAATTGGATGCTACATGAATGCAAACTACTACGCTAGACAGAGGCTAAGTAACAGAGAAGCGAGCAAATGGACATACAGAAAATAGCACTGAGCATTGGGCATGGTTCCTTTTGAGCCAACGAGGAGGTTTTATTTCATATCAATGAATGGAGGTTTTCCCTCTGCCTTCAGTAATGCTCACACAATAGCTCTGATTCACTGCGGCATTTTGCTGTGAATCATCTATAGCTCCAACGTCACACAGGACAATACTTGAATCAGTGACCATCGCCTGTAATCAAAGCATTGATGGCAGGTGAGCATTGACCAGTGCATCCTTTCAGCCACAATCAGTAGGAAGGTGTTGACCGGGTGATCAAGTTCTCATGTTCTCCAAAAAGGTTCGTTTGAGCCGTGACTCATAGGGTTACCATAGAGTAACCTTGGTGAGGATACTGCAAGTGCCCCCTAAAATAAATAAAAGATAAGACAAGTCGACAATACAGTATTAATGTAAATACAAAGCCATGCTGTTTCGTTCTTTAAAACCTTGAAAATGTTGTTTTCGTTGTGGTATTGATAAATAAGGATGTCAAGTGTACTGTGTTTGTTCTATTGATCCAAAATGGGCCGAAATAAGGAGATTTGGGCCATAATACAGAAAAGGAAATGAGTGGCACACCAAATGGGAGGACTTTAGCAAGATGGATTTTGTTGACTTGTTATGTACTGTATTACTTCACTGTTAGTACCTGTTGTGTCAAGTTTAAAACACCTAGGTTGCACACCTCCAGTTCCTGGCTGCTGTTGGACTACTGGTATATATAGTAAATGTAAAAAAGTTGATAAGTCTGCATACAACTTTGTGTGTAGTTTATTTATGAACAAACAATGACAAATCACAGTACAACGTTTCAGCCGTTGTTGGCCTACATCAGGACGTCCCATTTCCTTTACACTAGCTGTGTTGTCCTAATTTTTGAGGAGCGCTATCCTCTCCTATATAGCTTCTGTCCGTGCACATCTCATATTTGCCATTGACAATGAGAGGAGCAATGTGATGTAAAGTTGTGGCAGCACAAACATTAAATGCCATTGACAATGAAGGGAAAATGTCTGTCATGTATGAGCACATAAATTCAGTTGTCCATGAGATAACTCGGGATGTGTAATGATCTCCCTCTTCACAAGGGTGTCATTTTCATTTCCAGAAACATTGGAGCCAGAGCAACAGGTGTTACAACCATAGTGGCAGTCAACAGCACAAACAGCTCCCCGGGGGGAAAGGACATTTTAGACCCCCTTGACGGATGGGGCCCGCCAACCCAGTGCCTTGATCCAGTGTTCACCCCCAACTCCGGGGGGCATGCTGCATGGGTGCCAAACACCTGCCCTTGTGCAACAACCCACTCAGCACCCATCAGTCAGACAGGCACGGCACTAACACTAAGGACAACGGTCTTTTTACATGCTACACTGGAACGTATAGAACAGGCGAACTAGACAAGTGCATCGTCTCCCTTGTTCTCAGTTTATCCTCTGTTTCACAACCTGTCCTCCAAACATCTGACGGGCGTACTAACTTCAGACAACACACTATACACTGGCCAACAGATGGCGTGTCTCTGCCTTAAAATCCTACAGATATAAACCTGCTTGCGAGACGCCTTCCTGGACAAAACTTGGCCAGAGTTACCATCTTTTAAAATATCCACTGTATAGGGGAAAGGCTTTATTATTATTATTGTTTTTCCTGTCTGTTTGCAAGATTGTTGTAGGTGTTTCTTAATGTACAATAAAGGGGTGGGGGTGGAGGGGCGGCAGGGGTTTCCATGAGACATGTAATTCAGTGTCATCGCCCCCCTCGCCCCAAAAAAAAGAAAGAATATTTAATATCTACTGCATCTCTTCTCATGTAAACATAATGAGGCACAGCAGAATCCTTACCAAGCCTCATACAGTATGAGAATGTTTGTGTCACTTCCCACAGTTGGGAACTGATGTTCTTTTTTAACATTTTTAAATGAAATTCATGAATTTCCAGAGAAGGTTATTGGTGTGTGTGGGTGTGGGTGTGTGCGCGTGCGTGCGTGCGTGCGTGCAATACAGTTACTGGGGCCAAAACAATAATAATAATAATAATAATGAAAACTGCCCTTAAACTGTGATTTATGATTGATGCCAACAGTAGAAAGCAAAGTACACTAACCAATGAAACAATTACAAACATTTAACTATAAAGGAGTTTGTTGTTACCTCCATGATGCTAATGTAACAAACGAATGATTATACAAAAAAATCTTTATTTGTAACAAGTTTGATTAAGAAGGCAAACTGCTGATGGGTAGTGTTACTGTTATTTATCACCCAGAGCATGGCATTTTAATCTAGATGAGCTACAAGAGCTTGTAAATCAACTATTTTTGATTTGAGACACTGGCCACTCAATCAATCAAAATGGCCACTATAAGTCTTCTTTTTATTTTGGCTAAATTCCATCCAGAGGGTTGATACAGAGTATCATATGTTTCCATATGGTTCCTTCTTCCTTCTTGACTCCTGCCACCTGCATGCTGTCTCTTTCAGCATCCTTCTGCAATTACCATTCCTTTTCACACATCCTCACAAACCTCACCTCCTTCTAATCTGGAATGATCCTCCAATGTGGTCATTTCTGATCATGTCCTTCCTTGTCATCCTCAATTCTGCCGTTTGAATACAATACACTCCACTATGTTTCAAATGATGTGGCTTTCCACTTGTTTTACCTTTTTGCCATATAAAAGATTTTGTGTACGGTTGGAAATCTCCTGAAAAAAAACTAAACACCACTCAGTGTGACAGGCTTTATAACAAATGTCATGAAACCAAGATTTTTGTTACAAGCAATTTATTTTTGTACTTTTATGCAAGTATCACCGAAATCGGTACTATTGCAAATTAATTTATTCTCTCCTTAAAGGAGCCATCTTCTGTCCTGTATGACTTTTATGTTTTATGACTGTGCATTTACTGTAACCCTGAATATAATTGTTTAGAATATTTTCTCGTAATTAGGGGTGTGTACGTACAGTATGTGTGTAAAAAAAACGGGTAACAAAGATATTTTGGATTGCTAGCAGCGTTTGTACTGTTGGGACTCTGGAGAAGAGATGTAATGTTTTTGCCAGATTTTCAGATTCAACAACACTTCCTCCGTTCTTCAACTACTGCACCTTGATTGCAGCAGATTTGAATTTATCTCAATCTGAACTGAAACTGAGGATATTCCTGCTAGCCATTTTTCTCTTATGTTATATGTACAGAACCAATGTTATACCACACTCCACTAGAGAAATGGCTGCCATGTCAATATGGTCAAAGATTTGAATGCTCTATGCCCTTTCATTGCTACATCAGCCTTCAATCACAGCATGCCTATTCTGGGGGGGGGGGGGGGTATTCATCAAAAATAGCAGATATATAAGCTCACAACGCACATTTGTGATTTGTGAACTTGCAGTTCTGCTATTTTTTGGCAAAGACATTTTGTGCAGATGGTTAAAAAGAGGTCCAAGAAAAGTAACTCAGGTCCAGTTTACTAAAACTAGATGGTATAAACTTGTGTTATGTCTGATCTATATATACTTGGTCATACAGCGGCATCAAATTGCAGTGAGCTTGTAGATCTGCTATTTTCAAAGGAAAACAATTCACACGTCATTTGCAGAATGTTTCTGTACATTTGTGTAGGTCTTGTTCACACAGGTGTCGATGTATAAAAGCATGTTTCGGGTTTTATCAAATCAAATAGATGTACAAATGAGAAGCACAGTCAAGGGGGTCCAATCATTAATGTCCTGTATTTTTCTATTGTAAAAACAAAACTAAAAACAAATATTTTATCTCATCTCAGAATTTCTTTATATATATACGTATATGTGTGAAAAGATGGATATGATATAGAATAATATATGAAATGCCGAATCATAGTTGCCCAAACATTCAGTGTTGTTTGCAGAAGGCTGTGCATAACTGTGATGACTTATGTGGCTGGATTTACACAGATCTATCGATTTACTGTACATTTACAGTACTGTGTCGTAATCAGAGTTTTGTTAATCCAGCGTGAATGAGTACAGTTTGGTGCATTGTGCACAGCTCCTTGGTTGGACCATTATTGTGTTGCAATGGGGGAAATATTATCAAGCAAAAAAGAAAATACAGATTCTCTATGTGCCACAAAACTGTAATAAGAAACAAATAAAATTTGCAAACCTTAAAAAAAAAGTGTACATGGCTTAAAAATATCTTAAGAACAAATGCTTTATAAACATTGCATGCGCCCAGCAAACTATAGAAAATTGTTAAACACGGTAGTGTGTGATAATATTCAGCACAACTGACACTGGGATAGTGTAAAAACCGATGTGTTACCTCTAGGCTGTTATGCATTGGAAGAAAAAAATGGAACAGATTGTCAGCGATATTGAAACATAGTCAATAGCTTAGATGTTTTACATTTGGCCAACACTCAACCTTTATTTTAGTACATAAACATAGGCTGCAGGCCAAACACAACGGGTATTCATTTAGGGCATATCAGTGGAGAGGAGAAGTTAGTGCGGTTTCTGCTTCCATAGAGAAATCGGCCATTCATTTTTCCCTTTGACATTTATAAAAATTACAGTTCATAACAATTCAATTAAAGCCCCAAATCAAGCCATCCAGGATCCTGGTGAGTCATGACCATGCATAAAACCTTTGGTTATGGTCATGATTCATCAGAATTCTGGATTGCTTGATTCGAAGCTTAAAATAATTTATATAAATATTGTTGTATCTAATCTCTGTTCAGGAAATTACTGGAGATTTTTAAGTGGAACATGCAGAAAACCACATCCGCTGCTATGCCCAAAAGGGGCCAGGCCATTAACCCAGAATATATTAGTATGTGATGTACTATGGTGACATGCAAATATTTACAAGCCTAGCACTTTGTTGCGAGCTTGTAGATGGCTATATTTTCACTATAAAGTTTTTATAAATAAATATATGTTTTTATTCATCATAATCGAGGCAAACGTTTGACATAATTGTGATATTTATTTGAAGTCATAGGCCTACTGCTCTGCCCTAAAATATACAAGTCTTATTCAACTGTGAATAAGACAGATGTGAGCACCAGGGGGTGCATGGGGACGGGGGAACATGCAGTCATGGTAGCCAGTGTCTCTCCCTGTTGTCCAGCCTCTTCTCCTGGGTCTCCTTGTCCCGGAGGGTGGTGAGGAGAAGCTCCACGATGCTGACCACAGGCTGCCTGCTGCTGTGCCTCTTCCCAAAGCGGCCGATGGGTCGTACCCCACGCCCCACATACCATAGCGGGTCTATATTTGGACCTGTGGACCAGTATATGCATAATTTTAACTGCATATTTTATACAAGCATTCAGCATTGGGTAATTTAGGCCTATCTGTGGGGGAAATAAATCACCCTTTCCATATGCTTTAAGTGGTATGTGACATGTCCAACCATGTCCACTGATTTCATGATTCCGAATCCATTCCAAGCATTAGTTTTGAACCCCCCCCCAAAAAACAACAATGTGCTACACCATACATGGTGAGGTCAGTACCGTACATTTTGGGCAAGTGGCTATGGCCACTTTTGTACAAAACTAATGATTGGACTGGATTCAGAATCATGAAAAACGCCTAGTATGACAGGACACGTGCATGCTACATGAAGCATAGGTGACATATACATTTTTTTTTTATCTTGCCTTAACTTCCCATATGGATTTTTTGGATATTTTTTAGAGAGTTTGCATATATGCAAACTCTTGAAAGTGAAAGTTTGAATGTCATATAATTATTATAAATTACACATTTATATAAGATCCATAGTGGATATCCTATATTTTTTTGTAATTTATAAGAATGATATATTACAGAATCAAAACAGATATAATTATTATATTATTTTTTATTCTTATTAATTATTATTATTATTTGTACAAGTGGCTTGTATGAAAGGTGCTACTTACTCAAGAGTTTAATATGACATATACTGTATATAGAATTTTCCAAATGGGTTATATAGGATGTTAATGTACAGTATAGAAACCCATAAAAAGCTCAATACTGACAGTTGGACAGTAAGTGCTTTCATGGATGTATACAGTATAGACACTATTTTAGACCAACAATACAGTCTATATATACTGTACCAAATATCCCACTCTACAACCCGGCTGCCGGAATATTCAAAGTTAATGTGTTCTTCCAGTGTGATACCCTATGTACTGTATTTATCTTTATTCGTCCTTCTCACTTCCTTGTTAGAAATAGAATCAAAACATTTTTTATTATAAAGAGGCAAAACTAGTTTCAAGATGTGGATGCATGTTCTGGTTAATCACAGAACCATTTGGAGACAAGCAGTAAATATAATTCTGCTGTAAAGCTCTGTGGTATATGAGAAATACTGCATCTAATGACACAAGACATGTAAGACAAGGTATTTTAGGAACCTGTATATAAAGGCTCTGTATTAAAGGTAATATATACTACTTTATTAGCCCTTTATTGGCCCTAAATGGAACAAATGTCCAAAACTTGTAAAAGAAAAAAAAATCTAAAATCTCAGTGGGCTTGTTATATCTTTTAATGTTGCAGATATGATGATCACTAGTTATAATTATAATATAATTATAGAGCACTTTATATTTTAAAAAAGAGGGCAACTAAGAATACTGTAATGTAAAGAAATCACGAGTTGAAGAAGAGATCATATATGTACTGTATGTTACTCACATAGTCCAATCCATCATCAAAACTACTAGCCAGGTACACCCTCAAAATAAGCCACTCATTCAGATTTATAAAACGTATACATAAAAAAGAGAGTCTTACTTCTGTTGTCGACGTTGTGGATGATGTGGAAGTTGTGCTCCACCGTGGTGCTCTCAGCGGAGCAGGCTGTGGAGAAGAGGTGCAGAACAGCCAGCAGCACACACACCTCATCTCTGAGTGCTCCTGCAGCCAGCATCGCACTGACTCAATGCACAGGCGCTGCTGCAGGGTGAAGCAATCGGTAATGACAGGTTTAGACTCAGTGGCTCTCAACCTTTTTGATTTCAAGCAGGATCCTCATAACAATAACATAACGAGTTACTATAGGAACTATAGAAACCTGTATAGGGTCCTATACAATCCCCCCCATAAGGACCCTTGTCTTGACCTCACTTCGAGAACCACTTGATGATTTATTCTAAAAAAGAAAGGAATAATTCTAGAAACTATTTGAATACATTAAGATGAAATAAAACATTATGACATTTAAATTGGTAACACTTTTAGCCTATAATTCAAGACAAGTCTAAAGTCTGTAAAAGCAAAAAAGCAAACATATCTACTTACTTAAAACTAACTTTGGCCACACGTTGAGGTTAGTTGGAGGAGAGCTGGTAGAGCAGCAGGTGGCTATATATTCCTGATGGTCGCCGTGACTGGGTGGGATTGTTTGATGATGAGTCAGGAACACCAGTGACATAATTATGTGTATCCAGGAATGGGCTGGGCGCCCCCAGCCCTGTCAAGGATGGAAGGGGGGGCTTATGGATTTATTACCGTATATAAGTACGCTAAAATTAGAAATAACTATAAGTTACCCTATTGGCCTCAATATAAGACTATGTTCTTTCCAATGGGAATATCCTACAAAATGGGGTCACATTATATCCGGGGGCTATACTATTTGATATTCAATGTTCATTTTACAAAAATGGTGGTCGTCTTGTAACCAGAGCTATATTCGGGACAATATGGTAACTTAAAAAAAATACAAATTACTTTTAAAAACTTAAATGTAAAACTTAAATACGCGTAAAGCTCCTGCCTTGCATGGTTTCTTCTGCCATCAGTGTGATGTAGGCTACAATGAAATGTCAAGCACATTGGAGAAAGACGATATAAATGCAATCCATTTGATTATTTTGATAATTGTTGATTATTTTAGTTATTAACAGTGTTGTGCAATATTACTAGAAGAGTAAGGTGTTTACTTTACTTATGACCCCTTAGAAAAAGTAATAATATTACTTTACTTAAACCCATATTACCAACATCGATAAGATTTCATTCTGTATTGAAAAATTATAATCCTTTTGTCAATTTCAGAAAATACATGTAACAGGGTATCTGCACTACAGGCGCAAGTCAGATTTAACTTAAATTCCTTCCGCTCTGCAGACATGGCTCTTCTTGTTCCACCCACAACTCACTGTGTGTTGCAAGGTGACTGAGCTTTTGCTGCCCGCACAACTTTGCTTTGGAATGCCCTCCCTTTAACTCTTAGGTAAGCTGATCTGTCCTCTTTTAAAACATACCTGTATATCAAATATTTTCTTAATTGAATTTTTATCGTATTATTGTTGTTATGTTGCAGCTGTTTGTTTGTTATTTTATGACTAGATTATTGTTTTTACAACTTTATGTTTGGAAAGGTGCTATACAAACAAAGTTCATTCATTCATTCATTCATTCATTTATATTTACTATTGCGAGCTTCTAGATCTGTTCAAACTCTTAGTCTGGGCTTCTTTTTATTTGTAAAGGCCTGATTGATTAATTGAAATGAGGCCGATTAATCTAAAAACAACTAAAATCGGCCGATACCAATCTGTTTATCTCCCATCACTACTGATATAGTGGATTAATAGTACAAAGTACATCAAAGAAATGGAAACACTACACCTGATTACAATACATTAACAGTTTACTTGAGTGGCTTATGGTACTTTAATATATGTACTTAGTTACTTTGCACTACTGCCCCCTCCTCCTCCTCCACATTTCCTGTTGAGAATAGACCTAGGCCCTTCCACCCTTTAATGGGGATTTGGTTTGGGAGTTTTCCTGTTGTCTGGCACGGCGCAGGGCAGTCCATCAGAGACTCACTGACATGTGCACAACATTAAATTAGTTAACTTGGGGGGGGTTGGGGATGGGGGGCATCCCAGCCCTCCACCACTCCACGTCAGGCAGTGACCTGGAAATGTGGTGGGTGGTTTGGGATGAGGCCCATGCACTGCAATCACCATGCATGATCACAGCAAGTGTCTCAAAGATACATTTTCATAATGCGTTGGATCTAGATTGTTCTCAAACAGATTTTGTTTTCTTTTTGAACATCAATTCTCAAAACTGACTCTATCATCTTTTTTTTTTACATTTGGATCTCAGTTTATGTGCCAGTCCCCATATCAGTAGTCAAGGTATTTTAAAGTCCAATTAAAATGTCTTCCATCAATCAATTGCATAAATCATTATGCAAATAGGCATTGTAGTGGGTGGATTATTACAGGCGGCGAGTATACGTCAGCTGGTTTATGGTAGAAGAGTGAAAACCCAAAAATTCAACGTTCTAACACAGTTAATGTACAGGAATTCAGTCTGTTATATCCTCACCCTGGTACATTAACTAAACAAATTAACTTATAATCAACACTTGTATAGACATGACATGACATCACATCATCCATCTCTCACTCTCAGACTTCCTCCTCTAGTTCAAACCCCTCCCATGGCCTGGTATAAGTGTGTTTAATAATGCACATATAATGACAACTTTCTGGTAGACTACAGATGACCAACCTACCAACATAGTCATTGCAAAATTTATGTTTGTCAACAACATATAAACATCAGATACTGCCATCACTTAATGGCAGTTCTATTTGCCTATACCGACATTGACTGCGTTGTTTTTGCACTCACGCTTGTTGCAATTTTGTACATGTTTTACTTAATACTTTGCCTAAACAAGCTTGTGTGCATGCGTGTGATGCTGTCTGTGTGTGTGTGTGTGTGTGTGTGTGTGTGTGTGTGTGTGTGTGTGTGCGTGTGCGTGTGCGTGTGCGTGTGCGTGTGCGTGTGCGTGTGTGTGTGTGTGTGTGTGTGTATGCCCTGAGGGAAGCATTGGTCCTCTACATATCAGACACTATCTGTCTCACAGGTGTTGAGGCAGAGAGGATCTGCAGGTGTCATAAGAGGATGCATACAATTTCAACCTGGCATTGTGTTGTCAGCTTAGCTGTTATGAGTAGATCATCATAAAATCTCATTATGCTCAATTGATTGAGAATACGTTCATGAGATTTTTCTCCCTGATCGATGTGACATGTTAAAATGTTCCCCAAGGACCTACTGTATACTAGGCCCTAGACTCTAGAGTAGGCCTATAGCAAAAAATCTCTTCACTAAATAGCTGATTTCTAAACTCAGACTACCCAGTCTCACAACTATTATATGTGAGATTGTGTTGGCTCAGAAGATGTTGTAATGTTGAGAGTTTGGTGATCCTGTTCCATATGATGTATGATGAAAATTCTGCTAAATATGAAGTAAACACCAAACATTGACAATGATCGTAAATCTTACGCCATACGAGCAAACCAGCTAATCACATCTTAGGAAAGCTTGCCAATCAGGGAAAGTTACCTACGTAGAAATGTAAAATATCTGCTAACATTACACACAAATGTGATTTTTTAAATGTGATTACTACTGGTAGGGCTATCTAACTGCTATGAGCTGTTCTTCTTCCTTCCTGTGACGTTCTTTATGATGAAAGTCTACAAAAGGTGTCCTATTTCAGCCATATGACCTGTCTAATGGACGCTGCCTGTGTGACTCAGTGAGCTAATGCAATGCTCATCATACAGTATGTTCTGAGTACACCTGTTGCCTTGAGGCCAGTGTTGTATGTCCTCACTGTCCTCTCACAAGAACCGCTATGTGAGAGGAACAAATATTAATTCATATTAAAGGACAACTCAACCAAGGCTCATGCTTTAGGTTGTTATTAAAGGAATTTGAAAGATGTGTGTTAATTGGTTTTAACTTGCTGCTTTCTTTAGTTTTAGGGATTTTAGCTTTTTTTGACAGGGGGACTGGGGCTTTCGAACATGGTCCTAAATACATATTTGTTTACACAATTTTAAAGCAATTTCTTTTTTATTGTCTACTACAGTCCTAATAAGCACCAGGAAATTACATCTGGCCAAAAATGATTACAGGATCTACTGAATGTGGCAAACTGCCATATTGAGCATCTGGGTCAGACGTTCCCAAATATGTGTATATTTGAGAACACAGTGTATATTTGAGAACACACACACACATAGAAGGATGTCCTGGTTATTGCACGGTTTGGGCAGTACATTTTTACGTTTCTAACGCTGTTGATATGATAGAGACAGGATGGGCTGGACAGACACCACCCATTGATTGAGAAAATCTTTGGCTGCAGAATGATTAATAGTTTGACCTGACTAAAGCCTTTGGCTCTAAGTTATCCCCCTTATTTGCCATGGTGTTTTTTTTGTTAATGAGTTGCCTCATAAATCTCAACCTACAGAGGGAGTGGGCTGAGGCCTGCATTGATCTTCTCTGTCTTTAAAGAGCTTCTCTGCTAAAGCCTGTTAAACGGTCGGTTAGCCGTGGGAGTTTTGTTATGCCAGCCCCCATTCAGAAGAAAATTATTTAGAATGTGTTTAGATTTGAGAGATGTGACTACTAATCCACTGTACTATGATTAGACCGAGTTAAATATCAATAAACAAGCTAATACTTCATGTGGTCATGACTTTTTGGATAAGCCAGTCTCCGGAGCTGGAGATTGTGGGTTCAAGTCCTAACTGGGTTAGTGATTGATTTCATATTAATCCAAGTGTAACGCCCGGGATTCGAACCCGCGTCTCCCACGTGAAAGTCCAACATCTTAACCACTAGACCAAGAGGACATCCCCTTGGTCCGGGGGCAGATACTAGACTTTGGAGGCCATCACGACAGAAGCTGTAGCCACCACCTGCTACACTCACCTCCCTTTTGACCTCCTTCCACGGGGAAACCCGATCCGGGTCACGGCACCAATGTAACGCCCGGGATTCGAACCCGCGTCTCCCACGTGAAAGTCCAACATCTTAACCACTAGACCAAGAGGACATCCCCTTGGTCCGGGTGCAGATACTAGACTTTGGAGGCCATCACGACAGAGGCTGTAGCCACCTGCTACACAAGGATCCAAGGAAATTCCCTTCAAGACAAAACTGGGTCCAGAACCCTGCAGAAAAATGGGGTCATAGTTCATACGATTGCATGATGAGCCAAATGGTGCAGAGAGTTAGGATAAAGGCCAAAAACTTATACCATATTGAATACTGAACATAGGATGACTCATTATAAGACAACGTCCCATTTTGTTTCATTGGTCACTTTAGCATTTGAGTGAAACACGGGATGTCAGATAGACTAGTTTAGCCATCTAGACCTATCTCAGGCTAAAACTACCTAGTCCCAGATTACCATATATACCTAGTATATGTTCTCTGAGTCTGAAATAATGTAATTTATTGTGATTGTCGCATTGCTTCCATCTCGTGGCCAAAAACCTCTATTACAATCAAAGACCTTTTGCATTTTACCACAGTGCATTGCATTGTAGCATAACTCTGTCTACAAAAATTTGTACCCCCCTCCAACTGTATATATTTGTCCCCATTTTCAACTGTTTTTATTGTATTGTTTTGTGACTCTTGCTTTGGCAATGTAAATGTCTGTTTTATCATGCCAATAAAGCTCCTTTGAATTGAATTGAATTGCATTGCGTTTACGTGATGCTGTTAAGATCCCATATCCCGGTGGGATGGCCAAGCTTTGATCAGCTTCTGAGTCCAGAGTCATAGAGGTACAGTATGCCACAGTATCAGGTTCTCCCCGTTGAACGTTATTGAGAATAGGGACAACAAATAGGGACAAGTCCTGGACCGAAAGTAGGCAGAAATGCAATTAATGATATCTTGAATTATGAATGTTGTGTTTCAACAGTGCACCATAAATTTAACATTATAGAGATTCTACTGTAGTAAACTGTACAATACTTTAAAACAATTGGCACGTTCACAGATGCTTAAAATAGCTCTTATTTGCGCCGCTCTCGTTGTAAACATTGTATTTAAAAATCCATTTTGCCTGCTTTTCAGGCTACAATAACAGCGCTCGGTTTCTGAACCCTCAATGTCGCAACTCTTCTATTAGTTGGCTACGACCAGAGGTAAACAAATAAAAACAAGCAGCCAATCGCAGGAGCGTCCGGCATTCTCGGGCCATGGGATGGACTCTCAACCAAGCTCTCACGCTTCCTGTTGTTATTGTAATAGTTAGTATCGAGCCCCCACCGCTATGGGACGCAGAAGCAGAAGCGCATTTTGAACTACTTTTACTTTTGACCACCTAAACAACCACAGCGACGGGGTTGGTGACTGCCTATAAACCTACCGCGGTGTGTTCGGTCCGTGTTGTTGTGTGTCGTCGACAGACATTCACTAATATAGCCCGCATGAGTGCGGCCGCAGTGGCGGCATGTCGCTGAGTTCAGACGGGTGGGCTCCGCACACCCCCACAGCGGAGCCGCCGCCGCCGCCGTCCTCCTCCTCCTCATCCCATAGTGGGGGCTCCTATGGGGCGCCGCCGCCGCGGCAGCACGCGCCTCAGCCTGCCGCCGCTGCTGCTGGCTCCACTGGCTGTCACACCGTGCTCATGTCGGTGCGGGTGTCAGTTTGCCATTCAGGCATTCGGCCGCTGTGTCTTCCAGGGGCAGCAGCAGCAGCGGGGGACGATGAGTCACTACTCCGGTTGCAGCTCAGCATGGACCCGGGAAAGTCCGGGGAATTCCGCCTCTCACTGCGGGACGCTAGCCAGTCAGCCCGAAGTGTGGTGAGTTCACTCATCAACAACAATACAACAACAACATGTATGTTTGGGAACTACAGTGGTTCTCACTGAGGGGGACAAGGACCCCCGCATTAAAGGGGAACTCCACCCATTTTCAACATTTCAATATGTCATTAATATACCTTAGAGATGTTGTGTGGACATGATAAAAAGTTCGCCACATTCTGTATTTCCTAAAAATGGAGGTCTGAAAAAAACATTAACATGGTGAAATACATCTGATGACATCATCAAGATGTATGTATGTACCATGTTAATGATTTTTCTTTCAGACCCCTTTTTTCCTGAGAGGGTACAAATGGAACCATTTGGTTCACACCTGTATCCTCAGGAAAATTTTGAAAATGGGTGCAATTCCCCTTTTATAACCCTTTAATACACACACACACACACACACACACACACACACACACACACACACACACACACACACACACACACTTTTTTTTATTGATTTACAAAAACAAATATATTTTTGTTCTGTTACTTATTCACTGAAACATCATTGAAGTTCAATGTTTATCCTTGCAATGCCATTGGTCGTTATACAGTATTTGCATATAAATACCACCCACAGAGGCAGAAACTTCAAAATCTCTGGACAATGTTTAACCTTTCACCTTTAACCTGGAACCCTAAAAACTAAGTAAAATCTCAGTAAATTTTTGTTAGCATTAGAATGTTTAGAACATGTTTTATATTTTAATTTAGTAAAAGATATCCCCCAAATGTAAATTGTTTGTTTGTTTATTTTACAGAATTTCCTCTGCAAATCCTAGAGTAACAAACTAGTAGTCAATATGAAATGTCTTTTTTGCAAGTAGAAATATATCCAGATCTTGATTAATTAATTGTGTATTGCTGTGCTTCCCAAAGTCGGCCGGTGACCCCCAGGGGGTCCTTGAGTGAGTTTCAGGGTTCCGTAGTTAGGAACCAAATGGACCCTTATGGGTCTGTAGCTCTGAGAGTGTACCTGTCAGAAAATATTTTCTGCCAGGTACCATCTCCCATACAATATTTTAATTTATGCAAACAAACAACCAATGGTGTAATGATATTCACTCTCATGTAAATGGACCTCTATCCCTGGTCCAGAGCATCATTTGTTATATGCTCTGAACCAGGGATAGGGGTCTCAAGAGCCTCACTTTTGAGAAGCACTGTGTATGAGATTGAACAGCCAACAAATATAACAGAAGTAAACATTGCACCATCCATATTGTCCCTATTTATGAGACGACTGACTGATTTATAAGAACGATGATGACCCTATATTTATGGAAAAAGAACATGTCTAGTGTGTCTAGTAGTCTCCAAATATAATTCAACACCCGTTTTTTCCCAGTAGAAAATAGTCTGTTCAGGCCAATGGCGTAATTAACTAGGACATATAGGCAGCTATTGATAATTTATTGGTATCTTACATCTTAAACATTGTTGTTTCTTCCTCTTTTTTCTCTACACACAGTAGCCTACATTTAGTCTCAACTCAGCAGCTAGGACGGAGTGACATAAATCTTTGATATGACCTGGCTACATAATTCATCTTGAATCTGTTGCAATATACTGACATTGTGGCGATTTTATGCTCCCTCTCTTGTGCTTCCTTTCTCTCTCCCACCTTTCATATTTTTATATCCTTTTTTGATGTTCCCTTCCTCAAATGTCAGTCGATTTCAGAGTTTGACTTGAGGGCAATACGCTACGAGGTGAAATCCCCCAGCTGTCACGAGTTGAGCTTGGCTGCTCCTCCACACAACCGCATCAGCTTCAACTTCCGCTGCGAGCGTGAGGCACAGGAGTGGGCCACTGTGGTCATGTCATCGCTGAGAGAAGCACACAGGGGTCAGTCCATCACATCACATCAGTCGATCACACATAAACATCATAGGGGGCTTCAGCCCCTGTTCTTTTACCCGTCTGTAAAACCACTGCCCTTTCCAGACCGTGATTGTAGCATTCACTACATGGTGAAACTAAAGTCATGCAAATGCCACTCCTTTCCATGGCAGTCAGCATCCAGGAGAATTGTTTTTTCTCGATATCTCCTGAACTTTAACACAGCATTTTGCGTTGAACAATTTGTTTTGAAATCCTTGCCGTACTCCACTTGCTAAAGAGTATTGGGTTGCGCCCAGAGCAAGCTAATCTCAGCATCACGCTATATCTGCTATTTTCACTATATTTCTATATGGGATTTCAGCCCCTGACTCTCATAACACTCATAAAACTTTTTTGTTCCTATGAAGGGTAATCAACGAAAACAATAATGTCTGTGAAATATGTTAGAAAATAAGAGCAAAAATAAATACGACTTCATGCTAAGCATGGCACAGCACAGAAGATCTGGAACAGGTCATGTATGCACCACACAGGTCATGTTGAAACCATAGTGGTGAAACGAATCCAAACCGCCCATTTGTGGTGCCTGGAATCTAATTTGCACCATGGTGATGTGGGGTGGTGCATATTGACTTTGGTGTAACAAAACCAGCATTTTAGAACAGAACAAAGAGCCTTTTCACTGCTCTGTGTGCGTGCGTGCGTCTGTGCATGCGTCTGTGCGTGTGTCCGTGCGTGTGTCCGTGCGTGTGCTTGGATACAAGATTGGGTGGGCACTAAGGAAGAGTGGGCACCTCAATGTAGAATTGGCTATTTTGTCCAAAATGTTGCTAAAGTAAATATTTGAAAAATGTTTCAGCTTCAAAGTGCATTTAATCTCCACCAAGATGGTCACTTATGTTGAGTTCACATGAGGCATATGCAAAGATCACATAGAGCACATTTGTTGCTTTGTCTATCTCAGTGGTTCCCAAACTTTATCATGTCATAAGGTGTGATTCTCAAGCCGTTTCATTTCAAGATCCTCCAGTTTCACATGCATTCGTCTATAGAGACCCCCATTTTAATGGAATTTCTTTCTCTGCAACCCCAAATTGATATTGTAAAATCAAAGTTAACTTAACTCAAGTGTACAAATGGACCCTATGAATGGGTCCTTTTGGTTCCATTTGTACACACAGACCTGTAAGGGTGCAATAGATTCCAGCCTATAATTTAGCTGGGGTCTGTCTAGGGACCCCCTGTATCTTCACCAAGGACCTCTGGGGGTCCCTGGACGAGAACCACTGGTTTATCTGTTGCTCACAGTCGTTGACATCACCAAGTATGCATATGTACTGTGTAGTGATGTGTGTACTGGAGGCTCAGTGCCCGGGTGGGGGTCAGGATTGAGGGAAAATGCTTGGGAGTATCAATTACAAGCACGTTTCGACCTAGGCATTATTTATATGCATTCATCGTGAATAATGGAAATGGACTAGATTTTTTTTCGTCAGGCAGAACAGGGTGGAAAAAGCATGGCGGGGGGATAAAAACAATGCAGCTACAGTTGTAGCTTTGTAGCTTTGCATCTAGAAGGTTATTCCAGCTCAGCTTCACTTTGTAGCTTTGTAGCCTTTGCAGCAGCTACAAACATCAGTTGTGCTTCATGGCTTCACGTCGCTGGCTTCCATTGACAATGAATGGTAGACTGTCTTTGTTTCTGCATGTGTGAACGCACCAATACATCCTTCCTACATTACTAGGCTCACCTCATATTGCCTCCAAGTTCAGCCTGGTCCCATGTCACATTTGTAAAGAGGGTGTGCAGTACAAGTGACATTTAATCCAAAACAGATTCAGTTATCTGAGCCTCCCATCTTCTCTAGGAAACTAGCGACAAGAGCGTCCGAATTGTCACATCACAGCATTTAATGGAGCTTCATTAATTGTGTTTCATGAGAAGAGAGAGGAAGAGAAAATATTCAAAAGCATACGCAGAATTGCAGATATGTACAGTAGTAGCAGGTTTAGAACATTTTGCAGAACTAGAACAAACCGGTAGATCCTTTCACATAATAGTCTCATGTGCAGGTGAGACATCATTTTGCAGCATATCATACATACCATGGTGAATGTATGCCTGTGTGGCAGCCATTGCTGTCATGACTGCCTGGCGACATGCTTTGGATGAATTGCTAATCTGAAAGGCAAA
This sequence comes from Benthosema pterotum, assembly GCA_039105355.1. NCBI lineage: Eukaryota > Metazoa > Chordata > Actinopteri > Myctophiformes > Myctophidae > Benthosema > Benthosema pterotum. The sequence continues at coordinate 21,198,715 of CM076982.1, forward strand.
ACAGGTTCTAGATCAGAGTCACTAAGAGATTATCTGACTGTTCGCCTCATTGAATATCTTCATGTAAGAGGACAAATGGTATGCTGTATCACTGTGGGGAAGTCTATCAAGTATTCCTGTAGTATGAGGAAGTGTTTGCTTGCCTGTTTCTGTTCTTTAACTCTCTGTATGTTTATATCCACATGTCTGCATGTCCTGATTGTCCCCCGTCATCCAACAGTGGCAGACATGGTTTCAGCTGAAGACTCGGGATGCCAGCCTCTATGCGACAACGTTGTATCTCAGAGCTCTACAGATTTACCACGCACAGGTATATCCCGTGCATGTCTTCTTCCTTACCTCACTGAGGCCTGCCCTCTACAGAGCACTAAACTGGCACACTGTAGGTAGTAGGCATGTCACGGTGCCAGAATTTCCCCAACGCCTACATGTCCTTGTGTACACCGGTAACGCTGAATAACAACCACTAGGTGTCCTGGATAATTGCCTGCCAATGATCCAGCAACAGAAAAGGTTTGCACTTCAAATTTACAAAGTAGCAAAATACTTTCACCTTTTAACTTCTTCGCTAAGACCAACAATGCACGTGTTTAGCTCAAACAGCCTTCATCAGTGTTGATCAAGATGCTAAGAGGAAATCATTACAGGAACTGAGAGTGTGTCATTGCTCAGGTTATTTGGAGTAAATAATAAAACAGTGTAGAAGACAGTCATCTGTCTTGAAAGTGAAGTCCAACACTCTTGTGTTGTTCTCCACTCTAGCAGAAAAGCCCTAATACACGCATATAGAACAACAGTTCTGTGGTCTGTTTGATGGCCGCCTGAATGGAAAAGCATTGGGGCGGCTGTCACAGCAGGCAGAACATGTGATTGATATGTGTATATTGTGGTTGCTGCTTGGAGCAGCAGCTCAGTTGAAACCACACTTACTTCTCTTCATAATAATGTTGTGTTTACGTTTTTCTATATAAAATATATGCAATGTATAGCTGCTTTGTGTGTCTATTCATAAATATGTCTGTCTACAGAGGAAATGTGTTGTGAGCTGACCAGAGCCATAGAGGCAGGCGACATGCAGGCTGCCTCTGTCATAGCTAGCAGTCTTGCCCGCCAGCACACTGCACTCAAGATCCAGCCTGCTGTCAGGAACTATGAAGACACTGAGATCAAGTACGTATTTGTTTGTTAGGTTTATTGTGGTGCTCTGTTAGTATACATTATGTAGAGTGTCTAGTTGACATTCTTCAATACTTACAAAGACACAAAACCTTAAAATTCATTCCACCAATGTGGGGCTGAATCTTTTATTTTCATTTTGTCACTAAGCTTGGCTGTTGTTATCGAAGATTCTTCCTCTTCCTGTTGTGTCACGGTGAAAGTCTTCCCCAATACAACTACTGCAGCGCTGAAGCAGCAGGTATGTCTATAGAATGTCCCACTGCTTTTTTACTTTTTTGAGTGCCACACACCCTGTTAGTCTGACCAATCCAGTACCTCAGGCCTACAACAATGAGCCCTTCGCTAAGTCCCTCCCCAATCCGGCCTTGTTCAATAGGCATGTTAAAAGGTGAGAGCTTGACCAGGAAAGTTTGTCCTGGATAGCAACAGTTGCTAAAGTATGTGGATTGACATTGGACATTGAGCAAACCCCGCCCCAAAGGGTGGGGATCATTGCAGACTATTTTGCAGACTATTTTTTGGCCAATGAAATAGACTACGACGGAGGCATGCTGTCTCAAGTGAACTTAAGTCACAGGAGGCGCCTTGAGCAAGCTAAAGTGAGCAGGTTGTCATACTGAACGTTGCTAAGTTCAATTGAACTGACTCTTTTTCAAGTGTCGACCCGATTAGGCACAGAAATTAAATCTTGTTCTGCTGAGAGTGATTCCCGATTGCCACTCAAAGTGGCTGTTGGACCATCATAGCGTGTCCTTGCACAAGTGTTATAGGGTTTGGGATGACACTTGTCAGATAATCTCAACCTTCTGCCCCCTGCCCCACCTCCACTCTGTTCTCCCCTCAGGTGTTCCTTCAGTATGGTTTCCACCCGTGGGTGCAGCGCTGGGTTATCGGCCAGTGTTTGTGTGCGGATCAGCGCTCCCTAGCCTCGTATGGGGTGCGACGGGACGGCGACACAGCCTTCCTCTACCTCCTGTCGGCCCGCCACGCCCGCCTGACCCACCAGCTCTTCCAGCAGGACCAGGAGAGTGCTCTGATGGTCAACGCACCAGCTCCCTCCGTCCCTGCTCCTGCTCCAACTCCTGCTGCCCTCCAACCTTCGCCCTACAGCAATGGCCCCTCGTCTCAAGACCGCAGGCCTTACTCCACCCTGCCTCCCCGGCTCGGTGCTGGCAGCAACAGTGGTGAGAGAGCACATCATGTCATACTAGAATGAATGTGAGCACGACTTCTGTCAAAGAGGAACAGTGGAACACTATTTACCAGGTGCCCGTGGCTCCTAAAGTTAACCAAAAGGGAACTGATGCCAGCACTCACGTTAACTCCAATTTCATTTTATATGGTTATATATGATTAATGTGGTTGTATTCATGTATCTAGATGATAATGACACAATTACAATTCTGAAAACTTTGATTTTTGCAATTTTTCTGCAGAACAGAACAGTAAATAAAATATATTCAAAAGCACCAAACATAGAAAAAGAAATCGCAAATGAAAAAATACAGAAGCATGCTTTGCTGCTCTTACTAGGAGGGGCCATGCAGCCAATCAACATCACTGCTGTTTTGTCTTGCACAGGTCCTGGAGCATCATCTGGCTCTGACAGAGGGAACATTGGTGACATCAGAGACCTCATCAACCTGGAGATGCTGCAGCTTAATGAAGCTCTGGGCCCCGGCAGGACACCTGCCGCTCAGGTAAAGGATGGTCCTCTCTGCTGCTGTGCTATGGCTGGGGTATGCCATGTAAGCATTTTAAGGCTCAGTCCTTCAAGAGGTGTGTGGTATAATGACCCCCGTACCATCCTTGAATTTGACACTTAAAGGATATTTCTTTCTTTGCAGTGTTTTAAAAGCGGGAAAAACAGATTAATAGTCTCTCTATTTGAACAAGAGCTCATTCATGGTCCCAGATCTCTTGGAACAAAGAGAAGCAATGTGTTGTTTAAGGCGTGTGAAACACAGTTTTGGTTTGCCTTTAAAATGAGAGCAGTTATTTATGTACATGTTTTTGAAATAATAATGTTTAAAAAATAAATGTAAAAAAACAAGATCTAAGGATGCGACCCACAAATGAGTTCTGACCCGCTGTATGGGAAGCTAAGCCAGGTTACAGACGCTTAATGGACCTCATGTTCTCACAGGGTGCGCCTCAGGGTTGGTCATGTCCTTCCTGCACATACATCAACAAGCCCACCAGGCCAGGCTGTGAGATCTGCAGCACTGACCGGCCCCAGTCCTACGCTGTCCCAGGAGGCTACCGACCCGACCCTCTGGAGCTTAAACGCATCCAGCAGGAGAAGGAGGCAGTCCGACAGTACCAACTGGTAGGAGAAACATGCATACACACACACACGCACACACACACTTACACAACGACACATTTACTCGAGTTGGTTTATTAGGGCACCTTTACACATACTTTAAGGACAATGAAGCCACTCCTACGTCTACAAGTAATTGCTAGTGTTTTTTAGTATCAGGTGAATAGGGTCTTGCAGGTCAAACATCAGATTGATTTTTTTTTTTGGATTACACAGCGTCCAGGGAGTTGTCAATCACAGAAGTACACACAGAATTGCTTTGTTCCCAGTGCTTGTCTAAAACATGAACCAATTATTTGTTTTGATTGGAGTTAGGGAGTCTGTGTCCAGTGAGACACAAGTGGGGCAAAACATGTGGAGTTAACCCTGACTTGTACTGTACTTAATTGTGCACCTGTGTGGCACACTGAAAATAGATGATCTACAGGCACCACTATGTCTCGCACTGTGATGTATTGTTAGCTTGTAGATAGGCTGTTTTCCTGCGACAGCAACGCACAGCTAAGTATAGGCGAGGCCTTTACCGTGCTGCACGGTGCAGGGCACTGGGTGAGGCTCTCTCAGGTTGACTCTCTTCTCTTCTGTCTCTGTTTTTTGAAGGAGAAAGGGAGAAGAGAGGAGCTGAGGAGTGCTGGGGCACAAAACAACTCACTCTTGTACAACCTGGACCAGGACTACTGAATGTGCACACAGAGACACGCACACTTACTCTTTGCGCTGACTTGCACTACGCACACAGCACTCTGTTTTATCATGAAGAAATTGTTAGACTTTTCCAATATGAGAAGAAACTGAATACAGGTCCTGTGTGCCTGCATGACTTGATGAAAAAAGCACACAGGACCAAAGGGGGTGGAGGTGCCCATATGATAATATTATTTTATTGGTGATTATGATCAAGTGAACAACTCTAATTAGAGTTACAAACATTGAAGTCTCCAAATTCTAAAGTTTTGCATGTCGATACAGCAGAACTGTACTTAGTTTATACTGTATATATCTTTGCCAAACTACGCCAACACAGCCAGTGAAGTAAATGTTTTACTCTTACAATCATGTGTTGAGAATCCTTTTGGATCATCGCAGTTATCGTTCATGTTTAATGAAGAATTTAATTTGTTCTTGACCGTATTAAAAAGGCTTTTGTTGCCTTTGAGCTGAATGTATCAGGTGACAATATATGTTGTCGGATGGATCAAAATAAAATATTTTGACACAATTGAGTGTGAATGTGTGTATGTAAAACATACAGTATGTAGTTATTGATTCAGTCATATATTTATGAAGCGTCATACACATTAGAGACTTATTGTTGTTGCCTGGCCACCACAGCATTCAAACCTGCCATAGGTTGCAGCAGTGGCCATGCATCCTGTCATCTGTGGTATTTGTTCAAATGCCAGGGCTGAACGTAATAAATGACCTGTGCTCCTCTACTATTGTCTGCTTGAAAAGCTCTGCCAACACCATAAAAATGCATTGCACTAAAAAGAAAAGCAAAACACGTGGACACAAGCCCCTTACAAGAGTCCAACTTGAGAATCCAATTGTGGGGCGACTGCGGCTACTCCTGTCTACCTGTCAAAGTGTCCAAATTACTCCTGAGGCTGCTGGCCTTGCATAGTTTCCGCCGCAATTGGTGTATTAATGTGTGTGAATGGGTGAATATAATGTAAAGAGAATAAAGGCACTATATACAATAAATGAATCATTTACAATTCTGACCATTGTGCATTCAACGAATATTAACCCCCCACACATGTGGATTGGCTATTTTCCTGGCAGAGATTTGTTGTTGAGGGAAGTACTTGCAGATCTAGTACAGTAGTCGTGTACTGTATTTGCATTGACCGCTGGTACCAACGCACCAACCCCTAATTGTTCCAGTCCAGGGAGGAGGAACGGCGGAACAATTTTGCCCGGCTGGTGATGATGGACGGCCAGGACCTGATCCCCAACCCCGAGGCTGTGGACTGTAGGATCTGTTACCTGGACCTCCAGCCCGGGGAGGGAGTGCTGCTTAGGGAATGTCTCCACTGCTTCTGCAGGTACTGTAGCCACGTTGCAGTGCAAAACACGCTATTTTCTTACAGACTATCCTGTCCATTACAGTAAGAGATCTATCTACAATTCCTTCCTAACTTAATGGACAACTGTTTTTTGTCTTCAACCAAGGTTCATATTTTATTTTGTTATTAGAGAAGGTAAAAGCTGGGTGTTAATTGTTTGCATTTGTTTCTTTCTTTAATTTTAGGCATTGTAACTGCGACAGGGGGGGCGGGTGCCTTCGAACATGGTTCTAAACATGTATTTGTTCACAAAATTTCAAGAGATTTCTTTTTTTATGATCTACTACAGTCCTAATAAACCCTCAGGGTACCCTGGCTAGATTGAGATTTGGGTGTCTGTAGAGCCTTATTGAGAATACTCCACTACATACTACACTGTTGTGTTTGTGTACAGAGAGTGCCTGCACTCAGTGGTCATGCTGTGTGAGGACCCGGAGGTGTCGTGTCCCTACAGAGATGACACATACGCCTGTGACTGCACTCTGCAGGAGAGAGAGATCAGAGCCGTGAGTCCCACTGTTAACCACCCTAAAACTAAATATTTAAAAAGACATGGAACTCAAACCTGTATACCTGCTTAAAGCATTAAGTTGCTTTAGCTATTGAAAAATATCAGATCTACAGGCTCATACCGAGCTCCGTGCTGCTGTACCTTGTACAGTAGATCTGCTATTTTTGAAAGATCATGAAAATGTGGTGCAAATTATTTAATATATGTTCTTTCAGGGCAAACATAACTCAAGTCTATCTTCTGGGGGTCCCTGGAACAACATATTTTCACCTGGGGTTGTTGTCCAATTAATAGAGTTTTGGGGATCATTTACATGAAAAACTTTGAGAACACTGACATAAAAACATGGGTACTTTTGTGTTTCAGAAGATATTTGTAGAATCTAAATGGGTTATATTTGGGGTCCATGATATGAAAATGCTTAGGACATCATTGCCTTTCATGATGCATGTCTCTCTCTCCCTCCCAGCTGGTTTCTGCAGAGGAGTATGAGCGCTGGCTGCAGAGAGGTCTGTCGGTGGCAGAGTCTCGCTGTGAGGGCAGCTATCACTGTGCCAGTCCAGACTGCCCAGGCTGGTGCGTTTACGAGGACACCGTCAATGTCTTCCACTGCCCCGTCTGTAGCAAACACAACTGCCTGCTCTGCAAGGTACATTAAACACAAGATGTTGTCACAGGAATAGTTGAACGCATGATTAACGCCACACCGCTTATACAAGGCAATGACGGCATAGATGAAAATGGTATTGGTATCTGAATTTGTCTTCAGACTAATCAAGTGACCATTTCCCTCCCTAGCTACCTGTGAAAGAGATACAGTCCCACTAGTCTAGAGAATTTCCCCAAATACGTAACCTCAACCAAGGCCGGCCCCTCCAATATTCGCCATAGCGTGTGACTGCATGTTTCTGCATGGCCTGCAGAACTGGCTAAGGATGTACATTAGGTTTCTCTGGACAGTTTTATGTTTAGTGTTGAGCTTTTGTACTTATAATGTCTATTGTGTACTTTATTTCATTTTTCTCTGCTGCTAGTTAGAAGCAGTGTACTACACCATTCCCTGTGTCCTAGTTCTAAGTTTACACCCAGTGCTGTCATTCTAAAGCCTGCCACCAAGTGTTTAAAAATATTATTGCCAAAAAAAGAATACTCCATTATCATCAAGGCTCCTACACTGAGCTAACAAACAAGTCTTTTTCCAGGCCATCCATGAGGGAATGAACTGTAAACAGTACCAGGACGATCTTGCGGCTCGTGCTATAAATGACTCTGCTGCTAGGAGAACAAGGGATCTGCTCAAGGTCAGTGCTATGTGTGTGACTGTGTGCGTTCGTGTGTGTGCTTAAATTTCCAATTCAAGATTGGTCGATCTTAAATTGAGAAAAGTCCCTTCACTTTACCTGCAATAACAGATGACTTTGACTGTCACTTCACATGTACACAGACTCTGGTGCGCTCGGGGGAGGCCATGCACTGTCCTCAGTGTGGCATCATCGTACAGAAGAAGGAGGGATGTGATTGGCTACGCTGCACTGTCTGTCACACTGAGATCTGCTGGGTGACGCGGGGGCCACGCTGGGGGCCAGGGGTAAGACACACTGTTCTCTGATTCATTGTTTTGTCATCACCATAGGTGCTATGGAGGTCACTTAGACTCTATACTCTGTGAACTGGCTCTATATTGGTTTGCGCTTTTCAGTAGGGGCGAAATCAACTTGTGGCTGCTGCATACCTCGCGGAATACGTTGAGACAGGTGGCCAAACGGTCGCGGCAAACTTCTGTTGTAACATTTTGTGACCACAGCATATGATGCAACGTTTGGGACCAACAGTTGCGACTGTTGGCACAATGGTCGGAAGTTAAGGTTAGGTTTAGGCATGGGCTTTACCGAGGTTATGTTTAGGATTAGGGGTTAAGGTTAGGTTTAGAGCCCGTTGGTAAAATTGTCAACCGTTTTCACTGGTCGCAACTAATTTATAACGGTTGCAACTGATTTATGCCGTTGCGACTGTTTTTGCAGCCGTCACGATGTATGCTGTGGTCGCAAACTGATTTTGCTGTCCCTCCTTTTTTTCCTTGCAACTACACCAGATCACTTCATTGAAAATAGCCATCATTGGCAAACATTACTACCCATTATTACTCATAATTCGGCTTATATTAAATTTATGACCACAAACTAAAGACCTGTGCCGCATGTCATCTGACCAAACTCTTCCATCCAAATAGTTTCACAATAATGAATACAGTGAGGCATACATAATGTACCTCCAAACAAACAAAACAGGACAGATCCTAAATGAAAGGGGACAAGAGTAATTTCTCCACATTTGTTTATCAGTAGTAGTTCGTATCGCCCTTTGGACTGTTTGCTTCTGACTTAGTTTCTGGGCAGGAAAACAAAAGTTGAAGAACCATCCTATGCCTGTTCTTTCTAAGGGTCCTGGAGACACTAGTGGAGGATGCCGCTGCAATGTCAACAAGCAAAAATGTCATCCCAAATGCCAGAACTGCCACTGACGATGCGGTCCAACGGCACAATTTATTATATGGAGTCACACATCTGGTGCGCCCACTGAAAATATGTTATTTTCACGGTCGTATGCATGATGAAGTATGAATTTGCCATTAGTTATCTAAATGGGATTAAAAGAGAATTTCAGACTTAGGAGAGATGTAGTTACACCAAAGCTGACTGTGCAGGACAATTATATGCAATAAAAGTGAACACTTCACTGGACTAAAATTTAACTGACATAAGATCCCTCTTTAGTTTTGCCAATACTGTAACTATTTCCTCACCGTTCTAATGTTGCAGATCACAACTACAAAAATTAGTTCAAGATACATACAGCAATGGTGGTCGATTTTCATTTCAAATGTGCCTTTTCAAAAATGATTGCACTGCAAGCCTTTGTTTTGCTAAGTACCAGGAAGGTAGTTACAGTACAACACCCTTTAGTGGCCATCTTCCTTTCAGTTCACAAAGCTTCACAAATTTTGCCTTAATAAATGTTTTGGGGGGAATTTTCTGCATAATGACTGAACAGACATACAGTAACCAAAGGTTGCGTGTCTTTGTGTGATGGCATGCATGCATGCAGGCTTGGTGTGCGTGTGTGCATTTACCTTTTGCCAAAGGTAGAAACAAGTGCCTCTTATTCTCAACCTGTTTGTTACTATTTATTACTCACTGAGTCACATGATAAGGAATGCAGTTCTTAATGATAGCTAGTTGTTTACACATTAAAATACAGATTTGGTCTCGGAGACTATAAACATTACTGATTTACACTTGTCTATATGCACCCTGTCAAACTCCAAAAATAACATTGCTCTACAGTCTACATACTCACAATGTTTCATCCGCAACCTGTTGCGAGCTTGTATATTGGGTATTTTCACCGTGTGACACAGACATGCAACTAAGTATAAATCACGCTTTCAGTGATGCAACTAGCCCTCATTCTGCATCATTAAACTCACTAAACTGAGAGAGAACGCAATCTTAATGATGTCATCCTGCGAGGGTCTTGGGATGCAACACTGAACTCAGTAATGTACTCTAATGTTGTTGAAGTAGGACTCCGAAAATGTCCCTGGGACTCCTCTAAAAGAGACCACCCCTGGGTCCCAGGACCCGTTACATTGAACACCTTTTTCTTCACTGTCCTTTAGAACTAACTTTAGAGTTACACTGTGTGAGGTCATTGAGGAAGTGGTCATTCTGCTGACTAGGTGGCGCAACATTGAAATAGTTCAAAGGCTGCTTTAGCATGCCTCTCGGTATTCTGTTACTTATTTGGAAATTAAAACGTTTAAAAACTGGAATAAGGTGTAAAGACATGAACAACAGCCTGGGATATGCTCATATTCTGTTTAATTAAAGGTAATATAGGCAACTTTAGTGGGTACAAAATCTGTATGTAAACAGATTTGTATCACCTCCACTCTATCTGGACTGTAGGGCAAAGCAACTGTCTGTCTGCAGAGAAACAGCTGCAACATCAAAGTAGAAGCAAAGTAGAGGAGGAAAAGGCAAAAGATATAGCTGTATACTGTATATATTTAAAAAGTTGCCTGTAATACCCTTTAAGCAAAAGCAAAAAATAAGCCTAAATCCTAAACTATGTAAAATCACATTTATGATAACTTATCGTCTTCAACATAAGATTTGGGAATAATATAATTATCGCAGGCTAAAGGGATAGTGGTGCTTGGAAATATCCTGAATATGACCTCAACCTGGGTATGAGCTAATATCCAGAATACTGCAAGTAAACGCACTGAATGGCAATTACTTAACATGAATGGAATGGGTATGCACTAAATACCCTTGTATAAAGTGATTACATTTAGATATACATACTGCCCCTCATATGCTCGACTACACTACTACTGCCTTGACCTGAGAAGCCATGAATAGTTCACCCTACTTGTTTGTAAAATATAAGCTCATGGTTGATGATACCGTTGTGCCTTAATTGTCAATAAATCCCCTTTGTGTTTACAAAATTGATGTCTCCTTTACTTTAATTGTACCAGCATGGTATTCATTTTGTCTATAGTTCGAATGGTGTTTCAGTTTGTCTGATATATCGGCATTACACCCCCCCCCCCCCTTCCTTTTTATATGAGATTAGAGTCAGCAGTTATCATCCAGTTCTGACCTTTTTAAATGATACATACCGGTAATACTAAAAAGAAAATTTAATGCAGATCTTCCATCTCACAATGCATCATAAGGACAGAATTCAATTGTGCTTAATTAAATGCTTCTCATATTTAATAGGTGCCTGTAAATTATACAATTGATACATTTGATACAGCTACATTTCAAGTAAAGTTACAAAAGCCAGGACATTTTGTTTAAATCTAGGGATTTCTCCTGCTGGCACACCAAATAAAGCCACAAGGGGGCATAATTGCACACGAGTTTGAAATATTTCAGACAATATGTACAGTATTAAAATTGCCAATTCCAGCTTAATTTCTCTTTTTTACTCTCCTTTTCTTTAATATGTTTAACTTTTTTGTTTTATTAGTATATTCTACTGGCTTATGTCCCTGTACAGCAGATGTAACAAAGTGCAACTGCTTGAACCAGCAAAATACAACCTTAACCTACCGTCTGTTGCATTCTAACATGGTGCATCCAAACAAATCTAAAATAACAGACATAGGCAATATTATATATTATTTTTATTGTTTGTTCTACTATATGATGATGTTGAGAAACTTCATATTTTCTTCTCCATTGCTAGTCATTGTTGTAGGGTTAGGGTTTGTCAGGGAGAAACATGTGAGAGATGAGATGTTGGGGAGAGATGTGCTAAAATGTAACAAGGGGCATTTGGAAGACAAGTGCAGTGCACCCCACCCTTTCCGACTTGTTTGACCTATTAATCCATCTATTCAGCAGATGTTGAAACCCAGATGCAATGGCACTGGTGCTTATATACTCTGTGACGTGTGTTATTACATCTGCTGTTGCTGCTTAATATTGATATTTTCCTTTGAACCATACACCTCATGTTATTACATCTGCTGCTATTTTTACGCCTGATCCCGCTGCTTTTTTTTGAGCTACAGTATGCACTTAGTGAACTTTCTTTCTTTCTTGGACTTTTTAAGTTTGTACAACACATTGACAAACATTCTCAGTCTAACCATAACCTCTCACAGGACCATTCTTCCCCAATTGGTGTGGTGTCTATGGGGGTGTCTAATGGCGGGTCTGTTCTTACTATACATCCCATTGTTTCATCTACTTCCTTCAAGGCATATATAAACAAAAACAAACCAGTATGCTTAGCATTGAAACAAGCTGGTTGTGTATCACTTTCCAGGACTTTAGATACAGTACAACATACTGTTATATCATTATCTGGGCTCTCCGCCATGCCATCTTGAACCTTGCTGACAGGAACAATAGTAGGCTACAACAGACAGCTGGCAACACACTGTGATAGTCATACAACCCAGTAAAACAAATGGCAAGTCAATCATTTGGGCTTGCAGACATGAAGTGCTCTGTAGTGATCTGGCCTGAAACCACACCATGTTTAGCCCTGTACAAACATCCAATCTACGAAAAGTCCATTGTTATTACAAAGCAGCCACTCTCACATGTTTTGTGTACATGTTTTCAAACAAGCCTTTCAGGACGATTCCCCTGTGTGAGCCTATAGAACCCTGAATGCACCTGGCTTGATGTAGTTTGCATTATTAGAGAAAGTAATATGATTTGTGTTAACCTTTTTTACATGAAATGCCATGTTTTCATTTTCTTTATAGTGTGCCACCTCGAGGAAACTAGACTGAAAAAAAACTCGCTCACTGTAAAAACGAAGAAAGTAAACCTTAGACGAGTCTTTAGAAATTCATCATTTCGTTTATTTGCTCATAATGAAGTACTCCGTGCTCAAAGTGCTGGTTAAAAAAAGCAAACGTTTCAGTCCAAAGACCTTCGTCAGTGCTTAAAACCTGAGTGTGCCACCTCAACATAATGTTAGTTTCACACCACATCAACATGGTTCTCCTTTTGAAATATGTTCTTTCACATTCAGGACTAATGATCATATAGGAACAACCCACTATCTTCCAGTCAGAGTTCAGCACTTAAATCAATGTAGAATTGAGTGCAATGTAGAATTGAGTGATGGGATTTGCATACATACAGGGGTGTTGCAGCAAATTTCGGCCCCCCTGATTTTTTTTAATCACAGGGCCCCCACTGTGCAGCTTTGCGGTATAAATACAAATAACTTCCTATTAATCTGAGCTTTTTGGGGCCCACCTGGCTTTGGGCCCCCCTAAAACTGTCTACCCTCCACCCCCCATCCCCATCGACGGCCGTGCATATTACATATGTGCATACACAATATGCCTATTTTATTTCCTTACCTTTCCTAAAGATTTACAATTGAACACAAAACCTTTTGCAACCTTTTGCTGCATGCTGCACAACATTACTACTCAGTCAGGTTTAACCATTACACATTCTTCAGAATGTAATAATCCCCATACATCTTGATCAATTGAATACACAGGCAGAACTACAATGTAAACACTTGTGTGTTATCCAAGTGTTCAGTCAATCATGTGCTTGTGACAGAGAGACTTTAGGTCTGGCTGTACTGGCTCCACATAGAGTGTACCGTAAATACACCAACAAACGCGCAGCAACATTTAGACGACGGATCGCCTGGCCCAGTGCCCGCAGCAGTAAAACACGACGGCGGAAGGATTGGAAGGAGGGGACACTGGACCGGCTATACTATAAAGGGGGAGGGAGAAGAGGATATTTGTTTCCCCGGCGTGAACACACATTGCAGATTAGCAGCAGCAGATCTCAACCCGCTGCAACAGAGAAGGTAAGACGGCTAGCATTGCAGACAGTCACTCTCTACTCTGGTCTGTTCCTGTTCGGCACGGCATGTGCAGTTTTGTTCACATTTTGCGAGCAGGATGCATGCACAGCAAGAACTACACGTTGGAAACGTTGCAAGTACATCTTGAAAGGGCTGCGAGCACTCAACAACAGTCTGTTAGTTCACGTATAGTTACTAGTTGTAAGTAACCTGTAAGTAACATGCAATGTCGTAGTAGTCACTACTATCGTAGGCAGCGCTACTGTTTGGGAATGCATTGAGTCATGCCATGTTATTACTGCTGCTAGACTAGTAAGGTTCACTTTCAGCTGTATTTCTGCATTGCATGACCAAATGCAATACAGAAGTATACAGGCATACAGTGCATGTAATTTTGGCAAAAGCAAAGAATTCGAAGGAGAAGCTTCCTGGAAGGTTCGTTCACCTGTTATGCTATTATAAACAGCTGTCCCAAAGTGAGCTCCTTGAGGGAGTGCCGAAGTCAACTAAATGATTGTTAGGAACCAAATGGACCCTTATATGGGTCAGTAACGCAGACTCAGGGAGATCTACATTGGTGTCCCAGAGATAGAAATCAAATGCCATAAAATAGGGAGCCTAATTCAGTTCACTGGGGGTCCAATCACTGCCAGAGCTGTAAAAGTATCTCTTATGGGGTCCCTAGCATTTTTTGTCAAATGGGGGTCGGTTGATAAATGTCTATTTGGGGGTTCTTGACATGAAACACTTTAGGAAACACTGATGTAGGCTATGTTTGATCAGCATTGTTTTTGCAGAACTTGCAGTGAGGCATTGCCGGTCAGTTTACTTCATTCTCTGTCTCTTTCATGTTTCAGAACCTAACACAGACCTGGGAGGAACATTTTGTCTTTTTATCCGTTCCACATGGCTGAGACAACAGGGAAATTTGACTTTGCCATAGACCGTGGTGGCACGTTCACCGATGTGTTCGCCAGACTGCCAGATGGCCGGGAGAGAGTTCTGAAACTGCTGTCCCGAGACCCTCAGAACTACAGGGATGCCCCCACGGAGGGAATCCGCAGAGTCCTGGAGCAGGTAGGGAGGTCCATCTGGCCTGTCATTTTGGGGTTCCCCTGCTCCAGAGAATAGAAATTGAACACAAACATTCTGGTCTTTTATTCACATGTCCTTCACTTACAAAAAACATTCTTGTATTGTTTATTTAAAAAATATATAAAATAAAGTGGTCACTTCAAGATGATTATATTGGTCACAAATTAATTTATGTGCTGTGAATTGTGACATGGCAGTGATAGTACTCTCACCACCTAACCATACTGCATGTAACCTGGGATACTGAAGTTATATAATAGTGGTTCTCAAAGTGCGGACCAGTGATCATCATTATTCTTTGAATGTTTTGTACAGTTTTATTCCTAAAAATAAATAATCTGAGTACCACTTCCCTACTCTGCCCAGTGTGCAAACAGAACTTGTTCAGTGTATTTAATCTGTATTTCAGAAGTTCCAGTTCATTACATTTTAAGCGCTTAAAGTGCATGGAGTACCTTTTAACAAAGTCTCTTCATCGTTGCTGATATGCATGGCAAGGTCGTGCTTTTTAAGAGTGCAAACTGCAAACAACTTATGACAAAGATAGGCCTGGGCAGAGGCCAGTGGATTTTGAGGGTGTGCGTGCATGCGTGCGTGCATAATCATACTCTTGTATTTGCTTGTTAATTTACGTGTGTGTGCGTTGACAGGAAACAGGGCGGGTTTTTCCCCGTGACCAGCCTGTGGACACCTCTCTGATTGGCTGGATCAGGATGGGCACCACGGTGGCGACCAATGCGCTCCTGGAGAGGGAGGGAGAAAGAACTGCTCTCCTGGTCACCAAGGGCTTCAAGGACCTGCTGCATATCGGCACACAGGCCAGACCCAAGCTGTTCGATTTGGTCAGTAATACATTAGTCTCTCTTCACTTGTCTTACATGCAAAACATTGAACAGCATTGCACACTGAAGTTTGGAAGCACTTGTTGGAAATCCTGCAACGGTCCTGCTGCTGTCCTGTTTCTAAATTGCACATAGTACAGGAGGCAGCAGGACGTCACATTTTTGAAAACAAGCGCTTCTAAACTCTGACAGTAATCCCCTGACATGCAATTTCTTGAGAGAAAGTATCATATAGTATAGTAGTAGTATATATAATAATAATAATAATAATAATAATAATAATAACATTCTAAATATTATATTAATAAATCAAGATCTATAAGATCATAACTCATTTCATGAACGATTCATTGAAAATATAAAATCAATCGTTTAGTGCAATAGCCTGCAGCAGTGCAGCAGCCTGTGTGAGTTTTGCTCTGTTGACATTGGCCTGTCACTTGGAAGTGGACCCACAGTACAGACAAGAAGGGAACAATGAGTCCTGTGATGTGAGAGCCTTTTGTGTGAGCCAATGGTTCTTATATGTTCTCTCTTGTTGTGATGAATGTGAGAGAGAATGTCTTCTTTTTAGTCAGTTTCCCTGAACATTTACAAATACTGAACATTGTGTTGCTATCACTGCCCATGACAAAAATGGGTTCAGCCCTCAAGGTACCACAAGCTACAGTATGTCACAACAGTGTCTCACTGTGTTGAAACCGATGTCACAAATAGCTATTCTATTGAAGAATCTACTAACTATACAATTCTACGATTAACTCTTTATATGGGTGTTTGGATAAGGACAGTGGACCTTTAAGCAGTTGAGTGCCAGGCTGTTATTGAATTAAGTCAGACAAATTCACAGCTCACGTTCAGATTCTGTGTTATTAAGGGAATGAAAGCTTGATGCGTTTTGGTTGATGTAGGCCAGCTGGTTAACAAGTACTGCAAGTAATTTTGAAGTTTTTAAACAAATATTACAGAAGCATGCATACACTGACACACCCAACAACACCACCAATAAAACATGCCATGTCCTAGCCAAATAGTGTTTGGGATGTATGCTATCTTTTCGCAGACACAATGGGGGATCTCATTGTTTCTGAGGGAATGCATGGAGGCTTAAGGTTTGGAGTTTGCCCCCAGACCAGTGTTCCATTAATGGTTTTACTGGTCACTTATCAATCCTAGGCAATGACACAGGCACGCCTGACTCTTATGAAAAGCAACCTAAAATAAGTGTTCTTACCCTGATCTTTGAAATACATTGTACTTATAATCCACCCGGTATAATGATGTTATAGCTTTACATGTTGACAAACTAATGAAAGTTAACCCTCATAAATTTTTCATTTACAGTACCGCCTGGTCATTAATTTGAGACCGTGAGGGACTGACACAAGATAATAATTGCCACTGTTTTTATTACTATGAGAGATTAGTGGTAGTACACAGTGAGGCATTAGATAAACTATCTCATCCTTGTCTGATGGTGCACGGCTTAAATGCACCTAAGGCTTTTCTTGACAGGCAACAACACTTCCTACCACTGTTGTCATTCATTGTGTGGTTTTGCCGCTTTACCTGCCTCAGGAATTTCCTCTACGCCTAAGAGATAAATAACGTTTTTGCAATGTGTGTGTGTGTGTGTGTGTGTGTGTGCGTGTGTGTGTGTGCGCGCGTGCGTGCATGCAGGAGGTGTCAATGCCTGAGGTTCTGTACGAGGAGGTCATTGAGGTGGACGAGCGAGTCGTCCTCAGACAAGATGGCTGCCAACTGCCCAGGAAGGAGCCCAAGCGCATTGTTACAGGTATCGAGGTCAAATTGTGGAATTGCTATGGCTATGAAAGCACTTGTCTTGCACCTATAGGCTGTCACCCAGAAAGATGCTAATCACCACAGCTCAAGCTGCTACATGCATGACGTCACAACAAGGAAACTTAACAGTGTTAAGGTCTTATCTTAATGTAAATGGTGCACTTATCTAAAGTGCATTACATTCACCGATTCACACACATACCCTTATGGTGGATGAAACCACGCAAGACACAAAGCTGCACATCAGGATTCAGGAGCAAGTAAGGGTTCAGTGTCAGTCTACCCCCCCTGAGGCACTGTTGCTCCAGGGCCCCACCCCGACCTATAGCCACGGACTGCACATGAAAAGTTACCAACCCTGGCTAATTAACTAAACAGTAATTAAATTAAATACTGTATATGTTGGCACATATGGAGTAATAGTGTGTAACACAAGACTATACAGCCTATTCCTCCCCTTAGCTAACCTTGGTTCAAATCCAACCTGAGGCTTTTTAACAATGCCTTTCTCCTGCCTTTTCTGACTGTTTACTGTAAACCTATCAGGAAGTTGTTTGTTTTTCTATACTGTTTTCATCGTGCTTTCCCCCCCTCTAATGTGTACACACACCTACTGTTGGTCCTCCCTCAGGCAGTACAGGGGATTCTCTGGAGGTGTGGAGGGAGTTGGATTTGGAGCAGGTTGAGGAAGACTTGAGAGGAGTTCTGTCGCGTGGCATCACTAGTCTGGCTGTTCTGCTGCTGCACTCATACACGTCTGTACTTGTCGTATGCATGCTTATCACTTTCAATCATGATGGCTTCCTTCATTCTGTCCGTTTGTCTTTGCCTTGGCCCAATTCTGCACATCAGAATTGATGCTGTCAAATATTTTTATGCAAAATGTTGTGATCTCCAAAAGACTCTTGGTCTGGCTCTCAGTGGCCGAGTTCAATTGAAGTATTCTTTAGTAAAGCTGGTGCACCCAAGAATTCAGAGTTCATAAAGTGAGGAGAAGAAGAGAAAACAGAGTTCATAAAGTTTATTATACAGTACATACAGGCGAATACATACTAGTGTTGGATTATGTAGTGATGAGACATGTGAGTGTGACATAATAGGAACAAGGCTGACCTCACTGACATCTAACAGACGCATCTTGTTTGAATGAAGGACATGTTCCCTAACCATGCATGTACTGTAGTAATGTAGGATTTATTATTTAACTTTGATTTCCAATAGTTAACACTTAGGAGGCGCTCCACGCTGCCTTTAGCCTCCATTCTATGCTGCAGCTGCTGTGTGTGTGTGTGTGTGTGTGTGTGTGTGTGTGTGTGTGTGTGTGTGTGTGTGTGTGTGTGTGTGTGTGTGTGTGTGTGTGTGATGAGATTATTAGTAGTCATCGGTGGAGTGTATACATGAGAAGTATAGCATGTGTTTATTGTCTATTTCTTTTTCTCTCCCTCTCTCCCCCTCCCTTTCTCTCTCAGGTGGTCCACCCATGAGAAAGCGGTGGGTTCCCTGGCACGTCGCCTGGGCTTCACCCAGGTGTCTCTGTCCAGTGAGGTCATGCCCATGGTGCGGGCAGTGCCGCGTGGCTACACGGTGTGCGCCGACGCATATCTCACCCCAAAGATCCGACAGTACTTGAAAGGCTTCTCCGCCGGCTTCAAGGGTGCCCTGAAGGTAGGTAGGTGTGTGTGTGTGTGTGTGTGTGTGTGTGTGTGTGTGTGTGTGTGTGCGTGGGCATGGGTGGTTTATGAGGACATTTTGTATGAAACCATACCAGCATTATGAGGACATACCGTAATTATGAGGACATGTCCAGAGTCCCCATAATTCGAGCACTGTAGCAGTGCTCAGGAGGCCGCCAGGATACTCCTCCCGCTTTTTTAGAAAATGTCCTCATAATTACCTGTACCTGACTTTTTGTGTGTGGCCGTGTGTGTGTGTGTGTGTATGTTTGATTGACACATCATACACAAATCTTACACAAAATGACACGATTTGGTTGGTTGAAGCAGATGTCAATCAGACAATGTCCAGTTAAACCTGGTAGTCCTCATAGCCCAGGGTTTTGTCATGATTGTGTGTGTGTCTGTGTTTGTGTGTATGGGTAACGTCCAGTTAAAGCAGTATGGTCCTCATAACCAAGGGGTGTGCCATGATTGTGTGTGTGTCTGCGTTTGTGTATACTAGGACGTTACCCGTTGAATTAGCCCTACATGGCTATTATTCTTTTTCAAGAATAAAGCCATACTTCACGAGCCATGACTTGTGGTAACATTTAAATGTTGGCACTCTTTTCATACTCATCCAGATCGCTGAAGAGGTCACCGCCTCCAATGGTAAGAAATGTCTTCAAGAGGCCAGCATCTCCTCTAGTTTTGTGTGGGAAAGCAATCGTCATTGCTGTATTGAAGGCAGTAGTGCATGTGTTTGGGGGGTGTAATATGTATTATATCCAGTGTTGGGCAGTAACGAATTTTAGATTACATATTACTGTAATATTCTTTCTTTTGCTCCAAAGTAAAGTAAGTAAACAGGATTACTCTGCAAAAATGGGTAATAAGTAACGCATTACTTTGCAAGTAACGCCAAGTTACTTGTTTAAAATGAGCTTGTTGTTGCATGCAAAAATAGGACAGATTTACAAGCTATCGACAGGTACTGTAACAACAGAGATGTGCACTAGATTGTAGATCCAGTCCACACGCTGCATCCTGCGCACAGTTATGTACACTACAAATTGCTTGCTGCTTTATTTTGTATTTCAACTCAACTGACTCAACTGACTTGAAAACAATTGTGAAAAAGTTTAAAAAGTCAAGAGACAAACTTCATGTTCTAAACAGAGCTCGCTAGACAGATTATGTTGTACATCTCTATTTTTTCAAAGGTGGGAGTTGAGAACTTGTGAGAGTAATAACGTAATATGTAATACATTACTCTTTGATTCCAGTAATAAGTAAAGTAATGATATTACTTTATCTAAGGGGTAACGAGTAAAGTAAAGAAGTTACTTTCCTAAGTAATATTGACCAACACTGATTATATCTAAATATTCACAAAATGACTTCGACATCCAAAGGTACACAGTCCAAAAGTAAGGTATTTGTTTTAAAATGGTTCAGATATTTGAATCATATACCGGGGTTATATCATCAACACAGGAATCGAAATAACAGGTGACAGTATCAATCAATAATTCAGGGTTGTGATATTGCGCTGACATTAACAAGCACTAGCAGAAGTTTCTTTTTCATATCTTTTTTTTTTACCTTAATGTGGTTCTCTTTTTTTGTTTTTTGTTTTTTACTGACTAACGTACCTGTTTTTAAAGTAATACTTTACATGCTGGAGTTTGCATTCATTTATTCATTTAGGAGCAGTGTTGGGACATGTGCACTACGTAAATTAATATATTACCAAAATGCAGTAACATACATATATATATATATATATATATATATATATATATATATATATATATATATATATATATATATATATATATATATAATATATATATATATATACACAATGGGGGAAATAAGTATTTGACACGCTGATGATTTTGTAAGTTTTCATGGTTAGAATGAAATGAGCACTCTGTCATTTTTATGGTACTTATATTTGAACAAATAGAGGCAGAATATCAACAAAAATGTCTTTTAAAGGTTATGAATTAATTTGCGTTAGATCTGGGGAAATAAGTATTGGACACCCAAGCACAGTCTGACTTCGTACTTGGTGGAGAAACCTTTGTGGGCAAGCACAGTTTCTTGTAGTTGGTCACCAAGTTTGCGCACATCTCAGGAGGGGTTTTGGTCCACCCCTTTTTAGAGATCCTCTCCAAATCCTCAAGTTTTCGAGGGTGTTGCATTCCAACTCGAAGCTTCAGCACCCTCCATAGATTTTCCATAGGATTAAGGTCTGGAGACTGGTTAGACCACTCCATAACCCTAATATGCTTCTTCTTGAGTCACTCCTTTGTTGCCTTGACTGCATGTTTTGGTTCGTTGTCATGCTGGAAGACCGAGCCACGACCCATCTTCAGTGGTCTGGCTGAGGAAAGGAGGTTCTTGTCCAAGATGTTGCCCCCATCCATCGACCTCACAATGCGGTAAAGTTGCCCTGTACCCTTAGCAGAGAAACAGCTTCAAAGCACAATGTTTCCAACTCCATGCCTGACAGTGGGGATGATGGTGTTAATGATTTGAAGGCAACACACTACATATTGAAATCCTGCACTGCCCGCAATGTCCCCTTGCTCAAGAACCCACATAGAGGCCTGTCTAAAGTTTGCCAATGAACACCTAAATGATTCAAAGCAGGCTGGGGGTCATGTGATGTGGTCAAATAAGACCAAAATTGAACTCTTTCACGTCAATTTGACTCATTGTGTTTGGAGGAAGAGAAATGCTGAATACAAACCCAACACCACCATCCCCACCGTCAAGCATGGAGGTGGAAACATTATTCTTTGGGGCTGAGGGAACCTCCTTCCCTCAGCCAGAGGACTGAAGATGGGTCGTGGCTCGGTCTTCCAGCATGACAGCAAACCAAAACATACGGTCAAGGCAACAAAAGGAGTGACTCAAGAAGAAGCATATTAAGGTTATGGAGTGGTCTAACCAGTCTCCAGACCTTAATCCTATGGAAAATCTATGGAGGGTGCTGAAGCTTCGAGTTGGAAAGCAACACCCTCGAAAACTTGAGGATTTGGATAGGATCTCTAGAAAGGAGTGGACCAAAACCCCTCCTGAGATGTGCGCAAACTTGGTGACCAACTACAAGAAACTTCTGACAACTGTGCTTGCCCACAAAGGTTTCTCCACCAAGTACGAGGTCAGACTGTGCTTGGGTATCCAATACTTATTTCACCAGATCTAATGCAAATTAATTCATGACCTTTAAAAAATGTTTTCTTGTGGACATTTTTGTTGATATTCTGCCTCTATTTGTTCAAATAAAAGTACCATAAAAATGAAAACTTACAAAATCATCAGCGTGTCAAATACTTATTTCCCCCATTGTATATACAAAAAAATATATATATACAAAAATTCTAATATATTATGGTATACTTTTCTTTCTGCCTCGTTGCAAGAGTTCTTGTGAAATCATCTTGACAACTGCAGAAGTCAATTATTTTCTATAATTTGTCATCAAATTATTTACTGGCTTCCATGAATTCAAGGAATACACTTAACTCCTGTGTTAACTGTCCATAGCCGAGTAGGATGAGGTAGGTCTACATTTAGCTCCATAGCTGAGTAGGATGAGGTAGGTCTACGCCAGGACTGTTTTCAGGAGTTATGTTTTTTCAAGTTGATTTCATATGGATTTGGCCAGATAACCAAGTGTGCTTGCTTTATTGTAGGTATGCCACTGACCTACGCAGTATTTGATTAATAGTGATACTAAACATCTAATTTATTTTGTAAAAGTTTTTTTAAGTAATAGTAATATATTACACTAGCTCAGACAGTAATATTGTAATATAATTGCTTTAAAATGAAGGTAATAATAAGTAATATATTAACAAGGTAAAGTAATATTCCCAACATGGTTTAGGAGATGCCCATCTATTTATAATTGCTTCCATTGATGCAAAAGGTTTTGCATCTCACCCTTAATGTCAAAATGTGATGTTCAGATGTCTGTCATCCTTAGTGGTGTCATTACACCTGTGGTCTGTCCAATAGATGGCAGTGCAGTACATCATCTGAGTAGCTGTACTGCACTGCCAGGAGTTTTTGACCCAACAGCAGAGTATGCTTTGTCATTGGGGTAAATTCTGTTTTTCTAATGACATCAACACAGGAATTGAAATAACTGGTTATAGTATCAATAATTCAGGGTTATTACAATAGACCTGGTGTCTGAGAAATAAGTCCTGTGGGAGCATTTGATTGGGTCAGGTCCATTTAAACATGGTAGTCCTCATAGCCCACGGTTTTGTCATGATCGTGTGTGTGTGTGTGTGGAGTTGGGGAGGTTTTTGTGCTCCTGCTATGGTCAATGTCCACTTAAACCTGGTAGTCCTCATAGCCCACGGTTTTGTCATGATAGTGTGTGTGAGTGTGAGAAAAGAGAGACCCAATATCTTCCAGCTTGGCACTCAGCAAAAATATTTGAATCGGGGGGTTCCTGCTGGGTTAATGGTCCGATTGCACTCCACATAGGCTATGAGGGAACCGCTCTCCATTCCGACATCCTGCCACTCCGACATTCAATTCTTAATTGTCAGAATGGGAGTACTGTTAGGTTTAGGTGTTGGAATGGGGGGATGTCGGAATGGAGAAATGTGCCTGGGCTATGATGCCTGGACGGTGTCGCCTGTGTGATCTGATCTCCCCATCTCTCACCCCCTATACTGTCAGTCTACTGTCCTATCAAATAAGCCCCCCACACACAAATAAATCTTTAAAATAAAAAATAAAACAGAATTACAGACTCACTCCCTAAATGATGGTGTGATCTAAAGACTCAACACTCTCGCTCCACTTTAGCCCTTAGATTAGACCAATATTTATATGCATTTGTTGTATAATGATGTTGTATTACCTGCTTACTGTCCGTCCATTTTTTCCTTGATTAGATACTTGTATGTGATTGAATTGAAGTATCATGATGATGATTGCAAATCGC
Source organism: Benthosema pterotum (assembly GCA_039105355.1). NCBI lineage: Eukaryota > Metazoa > Chordata > Actinopteri > Myctophiformes > Myctophidae > Benthosema > Benthosema pterotum. The sequence continues at coordinate 21,222,550 of CM076982.1, forward strand.
TTTGGATTAAAAATGTCTGCTAAGTGCTTAGATTATGAATTGTAAACACATTAGCTCAACCATAGGTGCCTTTGTTTCGCATAAAAAATGGAAAAATATGCCAGCACTCTAAAGTTCAGTTCATGGTTATTAAAAATAAAGACTCATAGGAAAGAGGAAAGACTCATAGGAAAGAGAACTTAGTAACACTGAGTTCTATACCCCTTTAAATGGTGACCCCACCACGAAATTCTCTCAAGAAATTGAATCATTTTTTACCAATGCTTTGAGTGAATTTCTGATCTCTAAAGATGAATTTAGTTTTCTTTTTCAAAAACATCCTGTCCGTCCCTTATTCCACTGTCTGCCCAAAATCCACAAGTCTCTGGTTGAACTTGTTCCAGGTTGCCCCATTGTAGCGGGTAACCAATCTCTAACAGAGCCCTTATCACAGTATATTGACAGACATATCAAAGGTTTTGGTCTCCCAGCTCCCCTCTTTTTTTAAAAGACACTACTGATTTTTTTTTTACAAAATTGAATCTATTGGTAACATTCAGGAGAATGACTATCTATGTAGCCTTGATATAGCCTCATTGTACACTAATGTTCCCAATCAAGAGGGCCTCAGTGTCTTAGCCTATTATTTGGACCTATTATTTGGACCAAAGAGAAAGCAAGATTCCCCTGACTGGTTTCCTGGTTGAACACACAAATTTGGTTTTAAACAAAAAATTTGAGAATTCATACTATCTTCAGTGTCAGGGGGTCAGCATGGGTAGCCCCTGTTCTCCAATTTTGCAAACTTCTTTATGGGGAAATTTGAGGAAGATTTCATATATAATAATAACCCGTTTTCTGCTTCAATTAAGTCTTGGTCTAGGTATATACTGTAGATGACATTTAGTCATTTAGTCTTCAGAGGCTCGTTATAGAAACTTTTTGACTTTAAGTCTTACTTAGGGCTTACTTAGTTCACCATGGAACACAGCCAACACTGTCTCCTTCTTAGACGTACAGGTCCATAAAACAAATGTAGTTGATACCAGTGTTGGCTCTAGAGAGAGCTAGAGGTCAAAAGAGGTTAAAAGGGAAGACCTACTATCTCCCAAGACGGTGCCTTCTAAAGGGTCCAACAGAATTCTCTGTGCTACTACCTTTTCTTCTGCTTCTAGCGACATTCATAAGGTCATTCAAAATCACTGGCACATCTTGTCTTCTGACCCCAGCATTGGTTCAGTTTTTAGAAACACTCCTATCTTTGCCCACAAGTGGGCCAAAAACTTGAGAGACACTTTAATAAGAGCTGACTTATATACCCCACCACAACATATCTTGTCTAGTGTACCCCCTGGTCATTTTCCCTGCCATAATAGTATTCACTGTAACGCTATGGTCAAAGGCCAGCACTTTACACACTCACACTCTGGCAAAAAGCTGAGGTCTCTCCTGCATTTTGCGTGCCACTGGGTGCTAAACCCGGCTCAGCAATTGTCCTTGTTTCATTTTTCATTTAGTACATTTATTTTTTTTGCCAATAGTACAGCACTATTTTACGTTGAATTTTCTCCTCAGGGCATTTTTGACACATGACTCAATCATGGCTTTTCAGCATATTTCAACACTTCAAAACAATCTTCTTTTTTTTTCCTTTTTTCTATGAAGGCCCATCTTCTTGTATATAAAATTGGAGGAAACACTTCTCTTGCTCCCTCTTTCTGACTCTTTGCAGCCTACTGACTCAGCATGAACTGACTCCTAGTCAGGAGTCAGTTCATGCTGCTATTTATGCATTATGGACTGATACAAAGTATTGTGTGCTCTGGACAAACAGTGCTGTCGCTCTCTGCCCTGACCCTTCATATTCACTTACACCAATTCTTGTGGTATCACGTACACGCCTTTTGAAGTTTGGTACTGTACACAATGTTTTTTTTTTTTTTTAATAGCCCGTCTGGAGACTTCAGCTGGTTTGGCTTCAGGGTCCAGCATTCACTGCCATGTGAGCGAATAGACAATTCAATTCAATTCAATTCAATTGGCTTTATTGGCATGAGAAAACATACGTTTACATTGCCAAAGCAAGAACAGAACAACAAGAAACAAACAAGGAACCAGTACAACAATGTATCAGTACAAAGGTTATGAACAAGGTTGTATACTTTTCAATAAATCAAATTTCTATATGCCTAACTCAATCGATGTAAGAGTACAATACAATGTTTATTCTTCAGGGTGGTTGTGTTCCATTTGAAAATTAACATTTTGGAGTTTTTGACCCAACAGCAGAGTATGCTTTGTCATTTGGGTAAATTCAGTTTTTCTAATGACAATATCAACACAGGAATTTAAATAACTGGTTGCAGTATCAATAATTCAGGGTTATTACAAGAGACCCGGTGACTGAGAAATAAGTTCTGTGGCATCATTTGATTGGGTCAGGTCCAGTTAAACCTGTCCTATAGTCCTCATAGCCCAGGGTTTTGTCATGATAGTGTGTGTGTGTGTGTATGGAGGTGGGGACGTTCTTCACTCTCCTGCTATGGTCAATGTCCAGTTAAACCTGGTAGTCCTCATAGCCCAGGGTTTTGTCATGATACTGTGTGTGTGTGTGTGTGTGTGGAGGGGGGGGGGGGGGTTCTTCACACAACTGGCCAGTCTGTTGGCATTTTGCACTCCTGCTATGGTCAATGTCCAGTTAAACCTGGTAGTCCTCATAGCCCAGGGTTTTGTCATGATTGTGTGTGTGTGTGTCTGTGTTTGTGTGTATGGGTAACGTCCAGTTAAAGCAGTATGGTCCTCATAACCAAGGGGTGTGCCATGATTGTGTGTGTGTCTGCGTTTGTGTATACTAGGACCTTACCCGTTGAATTAGCCCTACATGGCTATTATTCTTTTTCAAGAATAAAGCCATACTTCACGAGCCATGACTTGTGGTAACATTTAAATGTTGGCGCTCTTTTCATACTCATTATTCCCTGTTTACTTACCCATTAAATAATTCCAAAGACGTGGAGTGCGATATAGTCCCCTAGTTTCATATCCATGTGAAAGTTGTGGCACAAAACGCCTATTTAGTCAAATATCTCCACTTTTCACGAGACACACACAGACTCGGGCAAAGGGGCTCATAATACCAGCTGAACGCATTTTGACAACTTCCTCTGATCGCTGCAAACGTCATCAGGCTAACACAAAGATTTTGGGAACACAATTGGCAGGTGGTGTGATTAATTACCCAGCCCCTATCGCAATGCACCAGGCAATTGTGTTCCCCGAACTTTTTGTCTTAGCCTGATGACGTTTGCAGTGATCAGGTGCAGCTGGTATTATGATCCCCTTTGCCCGAAGGGAGAGATGTCTGTGTGTGTCTCGTGAAAAGTGGAGATATTTGACTAAATAGGCGTTTTGTGCCACAACTTTCACATGGATATGAAGCCTTCATCAGGGAAGGATCTAAGGTTCATGGAAAGACCGGAACAGCAATCAAGACCCGACCCAGTACCTTGCAAGGCGCTTCAGATTGGGAGTTGAACGTGGACCTGAAGAGGAAACTTGTTTTCCCGCAAGACATGGCAGTGACTTCCCTTTGACCAGATCTGGTATTGCTGTCGAGGAGCACAAAAACCATCATCGTCGCTGAACTCACGGTACCCTGGGAGGAGAGGCTGGCTGTATCAGACCAACTAAAAAGAGACAAATACCAGGACTTGATCGATGAAGCTGTGTTAAAGGGGTGGCAAGCAACCTGCTACCCCATTGAAGTCTGCTGCCGCGGGTTCCCGGCAAAGTCGGTGAACTGCTTCCTGCGGAAGGTCGGGCTGGAACCTAGTCAGCTGAAGAGTGCCATCAGGGACATTACCGCAGCAGCTGAGTCCAGCTCAAGATGGCTGTGGATGAAAAGAGCCCACGTTTGGAACCCTTCCGCCGGTGACGGCTAGTCAGCCATTGCCGCCCCGCTCAGGAGAGGTGTCAGGGTATGCGGCCTCGTTCAGATAGACCTGGCTCAGGGAGTGACGCCCCTGCCTTGCAAATTTGCCCCCCCCCCCCCCCCCCCCCAGCCGTAGATGGAAAGAGCCCACAGGTGGAACCCTTCTGCTGGTGAAGGCTGGTCAGTCTGCTGCCCCACTCAGGAGAGGTGTTCAGGTTAAGGGGCGAAACACCAGCGACCCTGAGACACCTGCTGACAATGTTCCACCTGTGGGATCAGGGAGTCGTGCCTCAGGAGATCTGCATCAGTTAGCATAGGTCCTAGTTGCAGCTTGTAGCGAGCATCTCTGATGTTTACTTCACCCTATATTTGTACATGGGAAATGGTAAATCACACAGATGAAGCTGGCCATTAATCTTCTACATTCTGTAGTTCTTGGGCTAATTCAGATATTTTAAGCTCCCAAAAAGCTACATCTGGTTCACCATGTCCATCATTTAACCTGGGGACCACTGGTGAAACCCACTGTTTTAACCCAGTGCAGACTCGGAGGGAGACGTTTGTGGGCGCACACACACGCATAGGAAAAGTTGCACGTCCCTGCTGTTGTTGAACAGTGGTCACGCATCCGACCCGTTGCGAGACGAGGATGTCACGGGGCAGCCCGTGCCCAAAAACTATCTAAAGAAGCACACACACACAAACACACAGAGGCAGCCAATCATTATAACATCACCGGCCGGGTTGGGTGCTACTGCAAGTGACTGTGGGGTGTGGGGCGGAGGGCTAAGAGACATTGTTTGTGCATGGTTGCAATAATTCATTTCATTTAGTTCATTATTATTCTTAATGAGTATTCAATATTATTAATAATTTAACTGGCAATGCATTGGTTCATTATAATGAATTAACTTGAAATAATACAGTCATTTCAGAGAAAACATTTCATTCATCATTTGTTTGTCACCTTTGTCTCCACCTCAGCACTGGCCCTCCTCTGCTCAGCTCCACTGCCAAACCAGAGCAAAGGCAGCCATTGGCTGAAATAGAGTGTGGAAGGTGCCAAGTGCTGTGGGGAAGAGAGGGGTGGTTTACAGACTGAAATGATTGATATCGGATTACTATACAATATAGTGATGTGAATCATAGGGATGTTAGTCTAACAACTAATATCTATTGCCATGGATTTATATTGCCTGTATTTTGAGTCCAGTGAGCTTGTAGATCTGCTGCATTGACTTAATTGAGAACCCTCTCAGTGGTGGGATCCACCCCTATAAAAATGAGACTGCTGTGAAGGCTCTTCAATTCTGTCTACCAGCCGTGCTGCGCGCACACACACGTATGAGAGTGTCTAGGGCCTGTACAGTGGCCATAGCCTAGTGCATTTTTTTTGTCAGTCCTCAGTTCGCCTTAGTTTTTCCTCGGTTCTTTCTTTCGTTTTTTGGCCAATATTATTTTGCTGTTTTTTTTGTTCAATGTATATATGCACTACTGGGATTTAATAAAACCCCTTAAAAGACATCTTCGACTGTTTTTGGAGCCTCCTGCCAATTGGGCAACCTCACAGAGGTTATCTTTTTGGCAATGCGAGGCACCCAGGGCTCACTCGTGTCCATGCGCTTATATTCCATGTTGGTGTCGAAATTCATTCAGCTTTTTTTGGACAGAGCGTGAGTAACGGCATGCAACTGTCCTTGCGCACTTGGTCTCTCGATTCCATGCAAGTCGGCTGTTGTTAGCTTGAAGATCGGCTTGTTTTTAGCGAACACCACCGCTGTACGGTAGCATTATAAATGTATCGCAAATGAGATACCCAGTCGACTGTAGAGCCCTGGGCGGCGGGGGTGGCGTGCCGCCTCCTCCTCCCCAACACCAATACCGCGTGTATAGGAATTGAATTGTATAGCCCATTATCAGCTGCATTGCTGGTGTAGCAGTGGGAATATGAGAGTGGGGTAACACCGAGAACGGTGACCTGTGATGTGTGTGACGGTAGGGGGCGGTCGGAGTGTCCCATATTAAGTCGATGGGGGAAAATTTAATGCACTATTAAATTAATGATTCATTAACAATTTGAAAAAGGGGCTTTGTCTGTCTATAACACATTATGCTCAATGACTGTGAAAATTCAGACTGATTGGTGCAGTCTGTGAGGAGTTCTGGTGGCTTCAGACAGACAGACAGAGAGACAGACATTCATTCATTCATGTCCTTAGTTATAGTATGGATGAATGGGTAACGTCCAGTTAAAGCAGTATGGTCCTCATAACCAAGGGGTTTGCCATGATTGTGTGTGTGTGTGTATTTGTTTGTGTATGGGTAATGTCCAGTTAAAGCAGTATGGTCCTCATAACCAAGGGGTTTGCCATGATTGTGTGTGTGTCTGTGTTTGTGTATGGGTAATGTCCAGTTAAAGCAGTATGGTCCTCATAACCAAGGGTTTTGCCATGATTGTGTGTGTGTGTATGGATAATGTCCCAATAAGTAAGGGAGGTCTTCATAAACCACCTTTGTGCTAGGAAACGCCTTATTCTGCTAAGTCCCACCTTGCCCCGCCCTGTCCTCATAATCCTCAAAAAGTTTGTATGTGAAAATCTTGACCTCCTTTGACAATTGTTGAAGTTCAAATAGACAGAAATATTCCTGTTTTTGAGGGTAATTTTTTAGTCTTTGCGGCATATCTCTAAGACAATGGGAAAGGTGGGTCCCCATAATCCATGAAAAAACTGGTATGATGTGGAATGTCCTCATAAACCACCCGTACCAGTATGTGTGTGTGTGTGTGTGTGTGTGTGTGTGTGTGTGTGTGTGTGTGTGTGTGTGTGTGTGTGTGTGTGTGTGTGTGTGTGTGTGTGTGTGTGTGTGTGTGTGTGTGTGTGTGTGCGTGCGCACTGTGTGCTGTTATACATAATGTCCATGTTACCACTTACTAGTAAATCCATTCATTTCTTTAGTGGACCCGTGGCAGACCGATCCCAGCACTTGGTTAACCCACGTTCCTTTACAGTTAAATAACCACCTCTCTCTGTTTCCAGGATGTTGATGTGCTCTTCATGCAGTCCGACGGGGGCCTGACTCCCATGGAGCAGTTCTGCGGCTCTCGGGCCGTCCTCTCCGGCCCCGCGGGGGGTGTGGTGGGTTACGCAATGACCTCCTACAGCCAGACCAACAAGAGGCCCGTCATTGGCTTTGACATGGGCGGTGAGAAGAAAAACAATGGATATTATTACAACCACAGAGCACTCAGATTATAAGAAAATAATTTGAACCTTGACTGACTCAAAACCCCACACTACTCAGCATGGACTCTTTTCTCTTTTACAAATTAAATCAAACCAGTAGCCTTCCAAGTGTAGTTGTAAAGGGATGTTGTATAGAAACAAGGTTGATAAGATTGGAACATCTTGCATTTTTATATGTAATACAGCTCTCGATTTTGCTATCCAAATCCAGATATTGCTTCTCTCATGACTCTCTGGTTCACCTCCAGGCACGTCCACCGACGTGAGTCGCTACGCAGGCCAGTATGAACATGTGTTTGAGGCCACCACAGCAGGGGTGACGCTGCAGGCCCCCCAGCTGGACATCAACACTGTGGCTGCTGGTGGAGGTTCACGCCTCTTCTTCAGGTTAGATTGCCTTGGTTGCCTTCGCTGGGTATACAGACACATCAGTGACCTATAATGAAACAGGTCTGCGTACCATTTTTGGTAGCAGCCCTATGTTTGAGAAACACTGGTCTAGCGGGTCTGTGGTTATAGTTAATGTCTGATTAGATGTGAGCTGATCCTTGTTAGAGATTTGCAAGATAAGGCACAGACAGGTAGACACACAATGTGCAGTCTCCATTGTCATTGTGTGTGACATACTGCAGATTCCATTTAGCAATAGTATAGATGGATACGATTGTATGATTACCGTTTTTGTATCCGTTTCCTTTTTCATGCATATTCTTTCATAGTCTTTGTCTGTAAATCTCTCTGTCATTGTGTTTCAGGTCTGGGATATTTGTGGTGGGCCCAGAGTCTGCAGGTGCTCATCCCGGCCCTGCCTGCTACAGAAAAGGTGAGTAGACCTTCTCTCACTTCCTCACACCCTCTTACTGTTACTTTGCTAATATTTTTTTAATTTAGCGATTGTATTTCTTTTTTATTTTCAAGGACCCCAAGGGCTACAGTTACCCTCTGAGAGTGTACACATGTGTGCACTCTTCTGCAATTATTTGCTACTTCTTCAATGTGTCTGTCTCATACTCTAGTTCCGTGACATAAAGTTGTTGTGCGCATTTTTCTAGGTGGTCCCCTGACTGTGACAGATGCTAACTTAGCCCTGGGGAGGCTTCTCCCTTCGTTCTTCCCTCAAATCTTTGGGCCTGGAGAGAATGAACCCCTGTCGCTGGAGGAAACCATGAAGCACTTCCACCTTCTTACCCAGGAGATCAACTTCCTGTCTTCGAAACAATCACAGGTACCAAAATGTGTTGGGCGCATACCTATTGTAAATACATAGCTAGCTGCCACTGTGTACTTTTGATGCATGTCTTATTTAATTTGACAGGATTGCAGCAATTGTGCGATTTTACTTAGGGTGCAAGTTAACATTATGATCATTCATTCATTCATTCAAGGCTAACGCCAATGGGGATGGCCACTCACACAGAAGCAGAGATGCAGGCAGCCGGTCAGAGATGAGTGTGGAGGAGGTTGCCATGGGATTCATCCGTGTTGCTAACGAGGCCATGTGCAGGCCAATCAGAGCTCTGACACAGGTGGCGTATTAACCCATTGTGTCCTGTCTAGATTTCTAGTTTCTGAATAACATAATATTCAAAGATTTGCACCACGTTTTCACGATTTTTCAAAAATAGCAGAGATACAAGCTCATAGCGCGCCACTCGGTGGCGCGCTATGAGCTTGTAGATCTGCTATTTTTTAAAACATAATGCTTAGAACACCAAAACGCGTTCAGTACACTAATGGGTTAAAGTATTCAATGGGGCTGCGAACTTGTATTTTTTTTTTTTTTTTTTTAATTTCTCTCAAAATGTTGGAAATTAAACGTTATTCAATTACTCTCAATGGATTCATTTGAACTGTTGAACGCCTAGCAGTATGTGTCTTGGTTTCCAACAAACAGATCTTCATCTGTACATACAGTACATACTGTATACAAGGGCCTAGATTTTCGTCACCACTAAACCCCTTATCCATTACAGTAACTTCTTTGCCTTTTTAAACTATTTAAAAAAAACATTTTTCAACGTTAGTGTCAATAGATTGGCACGTTGAACTATACTACAAGGGGTTTAGCGTGTGATGAAAATGAAGCCCTATATGTACCTGTATATGTTCCGATGAGGATTGAACAAAATGTTATTGCAATAAGTGGGCCACAGATGTGTGTTCTTTTTCATATGAAACTGGTCTTAAACTCTTCAACTCTACAATGAAGACTACAAGTACATTTTTAGTGTAATGTAAAATGGGTAATTTTGACAAAATTCCAAAGCACACATGGACTTTTCTTGCCATTTGGGTACAATATTTTTTAAAACCATTTCTCAGTCTCAACTCACTCTCTCCATCTTCTGTCTCTCCCTGTCGTTGCCACCGTGTCTCCCTGCAGGCTAAGGGACACGACACGGCCCAGCATGTGTTGGCGTGTTTCGGGGGAGCGGGGGGACAGCATGCATGTGCTATTGCACGGGCCCTGGGGATGAAGACCGTGTTCATTCATAAGTAAGAGTTTGCCTCATGCACATACCGTACAAAATGTACTATACTGAACATGTACAGTGTGAATGGGAATGAATGAATGCTGTGGTCAAGTACAGTACAGTACAACATGTACTGTCTTATACTACCGTATATGTGTGAATGTGAGTGAAGACTGAGTTCATTCATAAATCGGGGGCTTCCTGTGTGTACAGTACAACATGTTCTGTACCGTATGTCTGCCTGAGAGGGAACATAGCAGGTGTCGAATTCAGCTGAACAGAACATGAATATGAGCCCCCAGTGTGTGCTTGGCTGGAGTTATAACGTCTAATGCTGTCAAATGCAACCGTCTGCGTAGTGTGATTTGTGGCATATGTGCCAAACAGACACATGCATGTTGTATCGGCCCTGTTATTCAGTGATATATTACAGACAGGTGGCTGGAAATACTCTTGCAGAGAGAGAAACTCTCTGTCTGCGTGGAGTGGCTGGGTGCCTGCTCTCTCTGCGCTTGCTATCTGTCCGTTATCTGCGCTTTGTATTTGTTCCAGGCAGTTGTGGTAATTAACTAAGTATTTACTCAAGCACATACAGTATAATAAAATAATTAACGTCATCCTTACCTTTACCAGCTGCACCAATAAAGTGATTAACACATCATTGCAATTGCATTATCCAATAATGATTGTGAAATGTACCATTCTGTATAATTATTTCTTTCACATTCGTGTACTATATGTAAGTCTATTTGATGCCAGTACTTTTGTGCTATTTACTTAACCTCATGCTCACAAAATGTCCTGTTTTGCGACATGTGAGTGAACTGTGAGTTTTTGTGTTGGAAAATCTCAAAAGCGTTTACGGCCCAACCCATCTGGCTGGCCATTTGCCTACACGCTTGTTAAAGGGAATTCCACACAATTTCAACATTTTGCTGCCAATAATATCATTAATACACTTGAGTTGTTGTGTGTTCCCCCATTCTGTGTTTCCTAGAACTGGAGGTCTGAAAAAATAATTACCATACTGAATCACATCTTGATGACATCATCAAGAAGGCGCCGTGTGCATTCTCAGAGCATGTTCATTTTAACGTTGTTCCAGCTTGGATCAATGGCACTAACTTAGGTTTTAAAGTAAAGATTCTGTGCATGCCACGGCCTGGCTATGGGGTTTTTAACCTCCCTGTGTTTGCAGGTACAGCGGTGTGCTGTCTGCGTACGGCCTGGCGCTGGCTGACGTGGTGGAGGAGGCACAGGAGCCGTGCTCACTGCAGTACGAGCAACGAAACTTCCACCAACTGGACCGCAGGGTGGAGCTGCTGGCACAGCGCTGCCGGGACGCGCTCCGCGCGCGTGGCTTCCACAGGTACTGGCACCAACCTCACACCACACACACACACACCCCCACACAAAGCTGTACGGCAATGGTTTCCAATCATCTTCATGTGAAGGTTGATAATATGTATGTATTTGCCTTGGGGGACCCCATTTTAAAAGTCTTGTGCCAGGGCCAATGCAATTTGTTAATGCATGCCCAACCCAGTATTGCAATACCTGTTATACCTGCTGTGGCCACTGTCAGACATATATAGCTGTCTGTCTGTGTCCCTTGTATGCCGATATGGAAGTTCCTGATACAATTTACATTTAGCAGATGCTCTTATTCCTTCAGTGACATTATGCATGTACAATTGAATGCATGGTAATACTGTACATAAAAAGCATTTATTGTGAATCATACATTCATGCTAAGAATGTGACAGTAGGCACATCTCTATAGGCTAAATAAATATAAGTCATATACACTATATACAGTAGATCTATGTTTACATACACTGCTATCTAATAAAACCAGTAATTCTAGTAGTTTTCTTTTTATATCAATAAAGAACAGTCTATATTGCAAGTACTGTGGATTAAGATGTCTGAAGACGTGGATTTTCAGTTTGCGTCACAATATTGGGAGTGAATCTTCTGTTGTTCTCATTGCAATGGGAAGTGCATTCCATAGTTTTGATGTCCATCAGAACTATGCCATTTTTTGGTAAATATTTAGTTGATGGTACTGTATATAATAGAAGTTTTGTCAATTTTTTCCTAACAGCTGGAAAATAAAATATTTATATTACACGTTCTTCGGACCAAGCAATTAGTTGAAATAGGGTCTCCAGCTGTGCTGAAATGAGCATGGCAGCACAACTAGGCGTGGAAGATCTGAGAATCGATTAATCACATTTTGCACAAGTTATGAAATGGAATAGAACAAAAAGGCCAGGGCTACGCTCCCTTATTATTGTTTTTTTTTTAAAGATTTGTTCTGGGGCTTTTTATGCCTTTATTGTCAGGACAGTATATAGACAGGAAAGGGGGAGAGAGATGGGGAGTGACATGCGGCAAATGCCGCCGGGCTCGGGAATCGAACCCGGGGCACGCCATCAGGTTGGCTTAGCAGCCTAGATGCCCAGACGGTTGAGCTAACCGCCTAGGCCTACGCTCCCTTATTTTAACTTCAGTTATTATAGTGGTACTTGGAGCAACAAATATTTTCTTTTCTGGTATTTCTGGTACTTCAGTATAAAATGGTTGGGAATCAATGCCCTAAAGGACCCATCCATGGTGGTCCCCGGACGCCAGTGTGTGACCAGTGTATGCCTCTTCTCCTCCTCTCAGCTCCCAGATCACCACCGAGGTGTTTCTCCACCTGCGTTATGAAGGCACCGACTGTGCTCTCATGGTGACCGCCGACGGCAACCCCAGCAACATGAACTCCTGTGCATCTGGTGACTTCCGCGCAGCCTTCACCAGGCGGTGAGTTCCTGTGTTTCCGCTTGTAGAAACTGTATTAGTCAACGTCAATCACTCCTTCATAGTCTTTTGATTGATCGAGTCATAATGTTATTATTCACCGTTAGCATCTTATCATTGTTTTGGTAGTTGTCATTATCACAGGATCGCGCATCTTACCCGTAAACAGCCATTCAATCTGTTTCTTTCGATCACCTGTATCTCCTACTCCTTGTACCAGATGGCATTTTTGGTCAAAGCAGTGTATAATCAAACTTTCAAACTATGAAACTTTTTTCTATAAATGCCTTGTAGGAAATATAGTTGATTATTTAAAAAAAAAATCTATAAGAATGTTTTCTTGTCAGTGTGTTTCTATTATACAAAACGCACATAGGTTTTTTATTGGATATATCGAAATAAAAAACAAGAATTGCTAATAATCAATAATTCATATTTCATTGGGTTTCTTCCATAGCTGATAATGTTACACTACTAGCCTCCCATACAGTGATCAAGTACAGCCTTCTTGTTTACACTACTCATGTTCTCCCATCACCTTTATCACATCTCTGTCTGTCTCTCTGTCTGTCTGTCTGTCTGTCTGTCTGTCTGCAGCTATCTGAAGGAGTTTGGTTTCACTATCGCAGACAGAGCCATCATGGTGGATGACATCAGAGTGAGGGGTTCCGGGAAGTCTGGCATTAAATCCGTCTCTGAGGCAAAGGAGGGATACGGACAAGCCAGACCTGTCACGGTACCCACCAGTCCTTCATGTTTGGCACTTTCAACTTAAAGGGGAATTTCCACCCATTTTCAACATTTTACTAGGCCATTAATATACATTAGAGTTGTTGTGTAGACATAATAAAAACAAATACACTTTCCCGATTCTGTGTTTAACATGGTGAATCAGATCTTAATGACATCATCAAGATGTGATTCACGATAAAAATGATTTTATCAGACCTTTATTTTCTACTCAACATTAAACGATTATTTCACTTTAAAACATGTTGATCATTTTAATGTCTACTCTCACGCCATAGTGCACCACAGACTGTTTTTAAGTTTCTTGAGTCAGTATTTGGCATTTGATACCTATTTTATCAGACCAATATTTATAGACCAATATAATTCATTTTAAGTGAGAACTCAATTTTAAACAATAAACAATAGATTCATTCAAAACAATTATTATATATTTCCCCAAAACAATGAAAAGTGTAATTGGTGTTCTGCAACTCAGCGGGAATTGAAATGGACCCACGGTATACTTCCGTTGGTCCACTCTTAGAATTATGCTTTATTTTATTCTTATTAAAAGCTTTGAGAATCACTGTACTGTTTACGCTCATATCTGCAGATGACCAGGTGTTACTTTGAGGACGGCTACCTGGAGACCAGTGTGTACTTATGGGAGGAGTTGCAGTGTGGTCAGACCATCATGGGACCAGCCATTATTATTGATAAGAACAGGTGAGCGTTTCCCAGCTAGAGTTATACCAACCCTTCTAGTTACATGACATAAAACTTTCTATTTTCTGTCAAACGTTGCTTGTCTGACATGGATATGTGGAATTGGCAGTGATGACATTGGGTAGAAACTGAAGATTTGACATAGGATGACCTGATGGCTCACAACAGGCCAAACACAGTGTACTGTCTATGTGGGCATGTCATCCCCACCATACTGTTATTGGGACAGATCATGTCCCAATGATGTATATCTGTGTGTGTATATACTGTATATATGAATGTATACCTGTATGTTCTGTACTCCCTCAGCACCATCCTGGTGGAGCCGAGCTGCCAGGCCCAGCTGACTGCAGGCGGTGATGTTTGCATCACAGTGGGCTCTGACCCGTACTGTGCCCTGGGAACTGAACTCAACACAGTCCAGCTGTCCATATTCTCACACCGATTTATGAGCATCGCAGGTCAGTGACTACTCTTGATGGTCATGGTCATATCTCATTTGTAAACCTTTTGGCGCCGCCTATGGATTGAAGCGACATCGCTTTTGGCTCTGCATTGTTAGTGAGATCCTATCTCGATATCTAAGTGTGATTCAAATTTGGAACAGATTGTGCAGTGACATCTCACAAAACAATTCATAGCCAATGAAAACGTAATCTGAAGACAATCAGGCTTTTCTTTAGGGATTATGATCACCAAAAATGTCAACAAGTGTACTGCGAGTTGACTTTGGGATAAACATAATCAGCCCACCAAACAATGACAATTTGTGAAGCACTTTACATAAAGTGCGCTGTAGAATTGCAGACCATTCACCCCATCTTCCCGTTTACAGAACAGATGGGCCGCGTTCTCCAGAGAACTTCCATCTCCACCAACATCAAGGAGCGCCTGGACTTCTCCTGTGCTGTGTTTGGACCAGACGGCGGCCTGGTGTCCAACGCCCCACATATCCCTGTTCACCTGGGAGCCATGCAGGAGACTGTTCAGTACCAGGTACAGTGTATATAGTATATGCAGAAATATGTGCATGTGTAGGATGTACTGCCTGTCTGTCTGGAGGGAGAGACAATTTACCATTTTATATTTTTAGTAGAAGATTCAAGGTAATCATTAAACAATACATAGAGACAGTAGTGCTGCTGTATGTCTGTCTGTTCTATCTGTGTAAGTAACATGCTATGTAAATTTTATTTTTTAAATTGTGGTATAATTTTCTTTTACAAACAATTACAAAAACACAAAGTAAATAAAAAAGTCATGTTTCCAGTATAGGTAGCCTTGATTCCCATACATTTGGTCATTTATAATCTTCGATAGCAGAGTTCATGAATAGGCAACTTATCCCCTTTTTGGCTTGTTTTATATTACACAAACGGCAGCCTGTGTGCATGCATGGCATGCATTCACACATTGATACACCATGTGTTCTGTTCTCTCGTTTCCGTGTGCAGATCAGAGCTTTGGGGAACACTCTGAAAGAAGGTGATGTGATTCTGAGTAACCACCCATGTGCCGGAGGCAGCCATCTTCCTGATCTCACCGTCATCACCCCGGTCAGTCAGTCAGTCTCTCTGTCTCTCTCTCCCTTCCATTCTCTTCCCCTCTACCTCCTATTAAAGATCCTGCTCCCCATTTAACTCTTCCCCATGTCTCCCCCACTAACAGGTGTTTAGAAAAGGAGTGAGTGGTGCTGTGTTCTTCGTGGCCAGCAGGGGGCACCATGCAGACATTGGGGGGATCACGCCGGGCTCCATGCCCCCCCACTCCACCTCCCTGCAGCAGGAGGGGGCCGTCTTCACCTCCTTCAAACTGGTCACTGGAGGGGTCTTCCAGGAGGAAGGTACTGTCAACCCACAGGGTTAGCCGCCCTCACTGGCTGCCCACAGACAGTGAGGGCTGTGCAAGAATACTGTGCAGGAATGCACTTTATGTTAACGCGTTGTGTACTACGTAGGGCAGCAATATCAAAACATTTTTGGCAATGGACCTCCTGTTACCTCCTTACCTAGCTAATCTTACCCCAATGCAAATAATTACAGAATGTCACTAAACGGAGACATGCAGCTGCTGTATACATTGCACCACAATTTGGGAACCCCTGATACCTGTATATGTTGATCAGACATTGGCGACAACACACACAATATATAGTACCTGCATGGATGGTTGGTTCTCAAACTTTTTTTTATGTAGAGGACCACAACATTTTCACTGGGGACGCCCATTTGAAAATGTTTTGTGCCAGGGACCACAAAACAAGATTGATTGAAGTTAAAATTAAGCATCACACAAATAAACTTCATGATGAAATGCTGCAGTCACTCCAGACATCATGATTGGTAAACATTAGGGGTGTCATGTCCGTAGAACGCAGTGCAACGGCACAGTTCTAATATGACTTTCACAGTACGGTGCATGGCATATGTTTGCAGTGCACACTAGAACTCGTCCCCTAAGAGCAGCGTGCTAATGTTGGGTAGCCCAGTCTTGCCCAACTTAGGCCAGGCTGCTGAAAGACAGGTGAGAAAATTGTCGGCTCCTCCGACAACAATAGATACCTTGGCTGTCCCATTAGCACCTTTCCAAGCTGCAAAACCTGCTGACACAACTCGTGCATATCAATGGTCCATGTCTGACCTGTTAAGTAGGCTGTAGTAGGCGCATTGGCTACTGTGTGTGTGCCTGCGTGTGTTTGTATCAATGACAAACTGAGACACTGGAACAAATAGACAACCCACTCTACCAGCCTTTACTAGCACGACAATACTGTGTCGTACTAGTAAAGGCTGGTAGAGTGGGCTGTTACTGTTCTTTTATGGTCGTTTGAATAAATTAATTTGTCTGTTCTGTGCACATACTGTATGCACGTACACAGGCGTGCATGTATGGTCGTACATGTGGCGCCATTAAAATACTGTGATACTGAAAAAAAAAATCAACATTACCTACTGGGTGTGATAATACATTTTAACAATAATACGCTATGTATTGTGATACTTGGTTGTTGATACGATACTTAGGATGTGATTCAATTAAGTGATTTAAAATCAATATAGTAACTATTTACCACAGGACATTTGAGTTGTCATTAGCATGAATAGTGTCTATGCAGGCAGATTTTCTGTGGACTTCATGGAATTCAGACAAGCGAAAACTTTTGTGATTTGTGCAAATCCCAAGAATCTGAAGAATGCTGACTACAAGAAACAGTGCGAAAACCGTGTGGGGGGTTTTGGTGCTCTTTACTGGTGCAGCAGTAAATCGGACTATTCGATTCCCAGCCGGGTCATACCAAAGACTCATCAGCCATCAGCATCAAGGGTTCTATTGGTGGGGGGTCCACGGGGTGTATATGTACATCAAGCTGCCTCACGCTATCCACCTTTTGATTATGGCCCATAATGCATTGTGATTGTGTGTGCGGCAGATCCTGTTGCAAACAGGGGAGGGGTCGCGGGAGGAGTCGAGGAGGGAAGCCTCGCCTTCATGGGGACAGGCTTTCCCCCTTGTCCCCTCCTATGATCCCCTCCCACAAGTGCTGGCTCAAATGATGTTTGTTGTAATGCCGATGTGATGCCAATGACAACAGAGTCTCGTTAGTCTAGTGGACTGCTGCGCAGGCTTGAAATCTGTGCATCTATGCTTCGTGGGTTCAAATCCTGCTCTTGCCACATTATTTTTTCCCCCAACAACCGCAGACTTTACATGTTCAATAATTAAAGTTAGGTTTAGGAATGGTTTTATTGAGGTTTTCGGTCCAAAACACAGCCCAGCGCTCCCTTCTGCACTGACAACCAATCACCAATAACAGAACCATCCGAGGAAAAACCTCTCCAGCTGTGCGCTGCGCACACTCTAAAGCCATTTGGGAGAGGAGTTGCGACATTAAGGGAGTCAGAAAGTAAGCGCTCGAGCGCTGTTCATGCAGCCTGAAAGAGGGACAACCTGGATGCAATGTTTTCAACGAGAGCGGTGCAAATAAGAACTATTTTAGGCATGCGTACACCATGTTAACTGTTTTAACGTTTTGAACAGTAACAACTAAATTCTTCGTAATGATTATGTTGTGAATAAAGGGAATAAAGGGTCCCCATTCTCAGTAGAAGTGTAGGCCTATGCAGAAGATCCGCCATTGGACTGACCCCATTAAGTGAACGGAGTTTGCGTATCTTTGTCTATACTATATGGCTCTGACTTTTCCCGAGCTCTTTACCATCTATGAAGCGAGAAACAATGGAAGCCTTTCGGGGTGTGGGTTCAGGTGAAATATACCCAATCTGCAAACTGTAATATACTTAAACCAATCAATCATTGCACGGCTATGTAGATATGTAATCCTTATTGTGAATGTGGGTGGGACAGTGGGATGCCATGCGACAAGAGTGTCCGCCCATGCGAGCATGTAAACACTGTGACGCTACTTCCCACGGCACTCCCACCGGATGGGTCGCACACACAACTTTTTCCCCATCACTTTGGCGGGGAAAAAGGTGGATAGAAACAGGAGATAGTCTCCTCATGTCTCAACAAGGCTTACATAGTTATTCTAGAACAGGGGTGCCCACACTTTTTTGACTTGAGAGCTACTTTCAAAATGACCAGCTGAACAACATCTACACATAAAAAATCCATTTCAAGGCCCCCAAGAAAGTGTGAGCTTTGAAATAGTGGTGATGGTGTTACTTATTGTTATAGTGTTTAGGAATAATGCACTTACAATGAAAAATAGATGGGGAGAATTGGAAGGTTTTCTTGTATAAGCTACTACTGATGTTTGAAAACAATTTGGGGTTTGAGTTGACAGTTTGTGATGTTGAATTTAGTCTCTTGCACCCAAAACTAATAACTTTCACGTTTTTGTCCATAATTGGGAGGGAGGTAAAATTGAGAGCGGTAAAATGAAACCAAATGGACCCTTACGGGTCAATTTGGTATCATTTTACCGCTCTCAAGAGTTACAGATCGATAAGGGTGCCCCCTCCTAAAATCACCCATGTTCTATATTTTAGGGGACATGTGATCTACCTGCATGGGCTGTGTGATCTACTGGTAGATCACGATCTACCTTTTGGGCACCCCTGTTCTAGAATATCTGATCTACAACCTCACAAGTCCTTTTATTTATATATTTGTTTACCCACTTCCCTTTCACATCCTCCTCCTGTTCCTCTCTGTGTCTCTCTCCTCTGTCTCCATCATATATACCAGCTGTAACTGAAGCCCTCATGGCTCCGGCCCAGCACCCAGGCTGCTCCGGGACGCGCAATCTCCACGACAACCTGTCGGACCTGCGGGCTCAGGTGGCGGCCAATCAGAGAGGCAGCCAGCTGGTGGGGGAGTTGATTGACTGCTATGGATTGGCAGTGGTCCAGGCCTACATGGGTTACATACAGGTGAGAACGGGGTTTAGAGGGTCAGCCTCTCACACGCTGTTGTGCTGCACTGCGCTGTGCTATGTGTGTGGGTTTGTTTGTGTATGTTTGTTTGTGTGTGTTTTAACAGTGGCATCAAGTCATTAAGTACATGTATTCAACAAGCATGTTTCATACAGTACTACTTCAGACCTGTATATATTCCTGTATTTTGGCCATTTGAAAATAGCAGTTATTATTTTCAGAATATTTTGTATACATTTTTGAACTAGTGAAATGAAACGTTCTGCACTATGAGTACCTTTACCATACTTTTGGTACTTTAAATTGTATGTTACTGCCAATACAGTATCTTTTTCTGGTGGCCAATGTCCTAAAGTGATTTTTGAGCGCACCTATGCACAAGAGAGAATAAAACAATGTTTTAAAAATAAATGAAGAGAGTAAAGGGAAAAGCACAGCCCCCTCACATATTAGGAAGACAATATCAGTCACCAGAAAAAAAGAGTTATTATATTGGGTTTGGAAGTTAAAATGAACATATTATGTCTAATTAATGTGTTGAGTAATTTATAAACTGTCCTGTGTGTTCACATGAGCCTGAGTAGACCTAAATAATGCTTTCTTTGTGAGACACAAATACATGGTAAATGGTGTATTCATATTGGGTATATTGGGGCTATGTATGATTGTGTGTGTGCATACGTGCGTGTGTGTCAGAGTAATGCAGAGCTGGCTGTCAGAGACATGCTGAAGGATTTTGCCCGTCAGCGGCGGCAACAGACCGGCTCCTTAGAGGTGGACGCAGAGGATCACATGGACGACGGAACACCAATCAGATTGCGTGTCCAGATCAACGAGGAAGAGGTGGGCGGGCATAATATTGGCATGATAACAAAAACTATTATTCCTCTGAAAAGATGTTATTTGCTTACAGATCGGCTATTTTCACTATATATTTTTAAGGTATATTTTAAGTGCCTTGAGCTACACTGCAAGCTTGTACATCTGCTTTTTTTAACCGTTTCAAGGGGTGCTATCCTATAATTTAATTTAGTTTATATTTCAATGTTAGAAAACACTATTGAAAATAAAGAGAGATGAATATTTGATTTTTCCCTAACATAAACGTTATATTGTAAGATGATAAGAATGCCCCTTATTTCACAAGGGTGTGTTTTGTTTATCTTCAAAGTGTCAAAACTACTGTTTTAGAGGGCATCTGTACAATCGTCCTCAGGTCTTAATGGCTTTACATGGGGCCCGACCTTGACATGACAATGTTTCACAATGGGTGTTTTTAATAGATGACGTATTAGCAGCAGTTCAGAATGAATGTAATGTTATGTACCTGTCACCCTGCAGGGCAGTGCGGTGTTTGACTTCACAGGAACAGGCACAGAGGTGTGGGGAAACTGCAACGCTCCGCGGGCCATCACACTGTCAGCCCTGATCTACTGCCTGCGCTGCATGGTGGGCCAGGACATCCCCCTCAACCAGGTACAGCTTATCAGGAGCCGGCTCCCCATAAACAAAATAATAGACATGATGGTTAACACATGTAACTGTGTTTTTGAAGAGGGATAGTTGTTAGCAGTAGTTAGCCTAGTTTGTGACAATTCAATTCAATTCAATTCATGTAAACGTATGTTTTCTCATGCCAATAAAGTCATTTGAATTGAATTGCTTCTTTACTTGCGCAAGAAAAGCGATATCTCTTTAAGTATCTATGGTTGCTCGATATGCTCGCACACAAGTAGGCCATGACCCACTTGTACACAAGTTGGCACTCTACATAATAAAGACAACAGCTTTCTATAAAAAAGAAACTGCTCTATACTTCTCTGTCTCCCTTGCACTCCCTTCAAATTGCCCTCATGGCTTTGAACTTTCTATTGGCACATACTAGTACTAACTAGTAGTCTGGCAATGTGAAGCTAACAGATTGCCATTGCGCTCACCCATCTGCACCCTCCTTTATTTTATCATTTTATTTTACACAGCAAAAGACAATTCACATTCATAATCACAGTCATTTCCTTCCTCCATACCCAGGGCTGTCTTGCTCCAATCAAAGTTATCATACCCTCGGGCTCAATCCTTCAGCCTTCCCAGAATGCAGCAGTGGTTGGTGGGAACGTGCTGACATCACAGAGGGTGGTTGATGTCATCTTCCGGGCCTTTGAAGTGTGTGCCGCATCACAGGTGAGGAAGACGGGGAAGAAATGTGATACAAATGATATCAAAGGAAAGTTTATGTTTACCATAATTAGCTTAGTATTGATCACTTATGTCATATGTATTTGTTTTTAGGGCTGCATGAACAACATTTCCTTCGGCAGTGAGAGCAGTGGATACTATGAGACGGTTGCAGGAGGAGCGGGGGCGGGGCCAGGCTGGAGTGGGCGGAGCGGTGTACACAGTCACATGACCAACACACGCATCACCGACCCAGAGATCCTGGAGAAAAGGTGAGCACACACTTGTGAAGTCTAGTTATCTAAAGTGGCGGAGCCATACCGATTATTATGAAATGGTTTTGTCCTCTAAATCCTGTATGAATGCTGAACAAATGCTGCAGGTTTGAGTGTTCAGTTCTATTCAGCTGTGTGCATCTCGTTGGCAGGTACCCTGTGGTCTTAGAACAGTTTGATCTGAGGCCTAACTCGGGAGGTGCAGGGAAGTACCACGGTGGAGATGGCGTGATCCGCAAACTTCTCTTCAGGAAAAAGGTTGTACTGTCCGTTCTGACGGAGAGACGCTCCACTCGACCCTATGGCATGAGAGGTATAATCTTTGACCTTTGCCTGTACAAAAAATGCCTTCATTTGAATGGGTGGATCAATTTTGTGATTCCATTAATCACTTATGCAGCAGAGATTAATGGCTAGTTGATCAAGGTGTCACCCAGGGTCCCATTTCTTTGTTTATTAACCCACATCTATAGTCAATCTATTTTCACTGAATGTATCAGTAGAATCATGAAATTATAGTTCCTCCCTGCCACATAGTATGTCTTAATCAATAGGACCCTCTTCTTTCAGAATGAAAAATACATAAAAAAGACATTTAATGTTCCACATTTATGTCTTTTTTCTTTGTGTCCTTCAGGAGGTGAAAGTGGTTCAGCAGGTCTGAACCAGCTCCGCAGAGCAGACGGGAGAGTCCTCAACCTGGGAGCCAAGACCACCGTCGGTCTAGAACCAGGGGTAAGAAAGAGAGAGAGAATATGTATGTGTGTGCCAGCATGTTCTAGGATTTCACATGGTCATTATAAACATATACTGTACTATACTGTATATGCTTTAACCTCTGTCTCCCTCTGCAGGACATGTTCTGCCTCTACACCCCTGGAGGAGGAGGCTACGGGCCAGCGGAGGAGGAGGAGGCAACCAACGGGGCACCAGCTAAGAAGCGCAGGCGCCTGAACGAGGCCTTCACCGAGAGAGGCAGTGTGTTTGAGTACCGCATGGCACAGGAGGCCGTGTGAATACGCTACTAACAAGACAGGGAGAGGTAGAGGATGGAGAAGATGAGAAGGACAGAGGTTTGTAAAGAAACCTTTTAGAGCAATGGTTCTCAAAGTGTGCTCTGGGGAATCCCCCTGGGGTCCTTCAGCAGGGTCAGTGAAGTTAGTTAATGTAGTACTCAAAGCGTTTATTTTCTAACCTTTTATACGTGTCAGTTGTTTTCAATTAATTTTAAAAATGCAGAATATTTGTTAAACATTCTAAGTTCCTTCCACGCCCTGTCGGGTGAAAACAAGCAGCTTGGACTCCTCCCCCAGGTTGACAGAGGAAATGTAGGACCCCGGATTACATTAGATCATTGACACTGGGTGAAAAAATGGGTTGCAAAATTGTGGGATGAAAATTGTACAAAAATAATAATTTTAATTATTATAATATTATTAATAATAATCTGACACAAACTGTTTTAGGGTGGAGGTTGTTGACATGTAAACATTTGAGCACCACTGACTGAATCCTGACTTTTATTGCCCATTCCATAGTCAATGGCCTTACTGCAATTACTGTATGAAATGAAACTAGGACAAAAATATAATAAAAAATAGCCCAAATTATACATGCACAGACAATCTACCTCGGCAATGTAAGAAGAAGAGAACAGTCAGTCTACAGTGGATAGTGAGAAATATTCAATCTGAAACTTGAGAAATCTGACAAAGGTCTGTTTGGCACGGCATTCCTTACCAAAGATGGAGAGGTTTTGGGGGGGTGGGGGAGTGAAAGAGACTAAAGACTAGTCGAACCACTTTCCACTGTTTATTCTGCATAAGACAAAACACAGTTTGTCCTTGAGTTACATCTGCCTAATTTGAAACCTCCAACAGAATAAAAGAACAAACAAACACTACATTTTTTTTTCTTATTTTTAATCATGTACGTATATCCTTTATTTTACCACTAATGATGAAGGATTTGAATATAATGGTACTGGCACCAGCATAATCTTTGTATTTTCTGTAAGGACAAACATCTGATAGAAAACAATTGCAGGTTCAAATTTACTACATTGGTTCCATTGATCCAGGCCAGGGGCACAATCGTTTGATTGATCATGAACATAAACATGCTGTGACACTGCACAACGGACCACCCTAACCCTGAACACTTAACGTTGGCTGATGTTGTCAGATGTGTGGGCCGCAAACACTCAAGATTTTCAAGTGGAGAATCCCTGGTCTTTGTAATGTTATTTCCACACAGGAAACGTTGTGAACACTAAAATGTAGTTGTACTTACTGTATAAGGTAGTGCACTTCTTATGTCCATACAAGCCTAACTGTGAAAGATGAGTGTGTCCTTGAAGAAGCCAACTGCTGTTGAGAGCTATACTGTAGACTAGAGCATGAAGTTGTCCACTGCTTTAGCCCCTCATTGTGTATGTCAGTTTGTACTAATACATGAGGCTATTTTATAGGCCAATCCCCCCAAAAATAAAACAAATTCTTTTAACACTGGTTATCCTTTTGTTTCTCATTGTTCAGCATGTCTGGCATATGACAGAATGTTCAGATGGTCATGTACATTTCTGCTAGAATGTCCCCTTCAGTGAAAGAGTATACCTAGTACAGAGCCCTGGGGGACTCCTGTCAACTAGGGTTAGTAGGTTAAGTTTAAAGGGACACTTTGACTTCACCCCTTTTGTAACCAGTTCTTATTTCATTGATGTTTCAGAGTCAAGAAACACTTTCCTGGAGGCTTTGTCGGCAATATGTGTTTTAAAAATAGTATTTTAAAGTGTGTATGATGATATGGCCACTGGTCTTACTTCCCAGACTAGTCACATAATGCTTTGGTCCTCTGCTCCTCTTTGTGGCTAATGGTAGTATGGCTGTCTTTCTGAAATCTAAATCGAAATATTTAAAAACCCAGAAGTGTTTGTCTCCCAACCATATATAAACATACCGGTATATATAATTAGCTCATTGCAATGATCTTGTACTGCCACCCTGTGTTCAGAACTGCACACAACTGGTCTACTGGGAGGGGTCACTGTTCCTGTTGAGTTGTAAATATAAAACAATATCAACAAAGACTACTTGAATAGTTTGATTTGTCTTACAATGACTCTAAGAGAACCACATAGTTACACATTTAAATGTAACAGTTCGAGAGATTCACTGTGTGTGTGTGTGTGTGTGTGTGTGTGTGTGTGTGTGTGTGTGTGTGTGTGTGTGTGTGTGTGTGTGTGTGTGTGTGTGTTTGTGGGGGAAGGGGGTGCAGGCAATGGCATGCATAAGCTGCCTGATAAAGAGATAGTGGATGCTTCAGTCAAAACAGCAGGAGGTTGATGGTCACTGGTCACTTGAAAGTGTGTGTGTGTGTGTGTGTGTGCGTGCGTGCGTGCGTGCACGCTAGAATCACAGACTGTAACAGCAGTGTAGGAGTGTTGGACTGTGGATCAAAAGATAATAGATCTGAAGATCTCTATAGATCACAATTCCTGTGGTAAAATAATCTATCACACTCAAAGAGCTTGATGCCCTACTGACCCCTAAGCCCTCCTAACCCTCCTGTTGTTGCTACTTGACACTTCTATCTCAAGTACTTGTAGCTGCAACATTAGGCTTTTGGGCATTGGTCATGGCCAGAAAAGTAACCAAGTAGATTTGAGTATTTAATTTCACTTATGCCACTGAGACACTGGCATTAATCAGCAAATAAAATAATCAGCAAACACCCACAAATCATACTAAATGAGTACAACACTGGAGATAGAGTATTATTAGTACCATAGCAGTGCATTGCAACCTTTGTATTGGCTTTTCAGGAGATTCGGCCTTATTTCTAGGTATTTATATTACTGACATTGACATAATTTAAGTAGTAATGACTTGTTCCAGGGCACTTAAAAGAACAGACATGAATTAACAGTAAATATAACCTTAAATACAGTATATTGAGACAGACCATTAATCTGTATCTGTGAGATAGTTTAGTAAGAATCTCTCGAGAGAAGCCTGAAAATCGCTCATTCCAGCTCAGTGTCCCATTTTTATTTGAAGAATAATGCACAGGACAATTTATTTTTTAAAAAACAAAAAGATTTTATTTCATAGCCCATTAGGCACAAGTTTCATATTCCAGTACTGTAGTGTACACGTCTTTTAAAAGACAACCACAACCATAATCTGGTGGGAGCATAAAACATTCAGCTGTCACAGTGGGCAGATAAAACAGATTCCCTGATTAAAGAAAATTCATGTTCATATCAAAATAGTGCAAAAAAACAATGGCAGTGCAAACCCTATACATGTTCCATTCAGTTAAGTTCCTGAGGTAAATTGTTGTGCTGTTGTATTAAACCAATGTTTCTCACGTATTTGCATGGCAAGGAATTGGCTGCAGACCCCGTTTGAAAAGATTTCTTACCAGGGACCACAATAAGAGATGATTTGTCAACAATAACATTTTTCAAAAATAGCTGATCTACAACGTATAATGATGCATTGTATGCTTATAGATAAGACTATTTTTGGACAAAATAGGCCAGGCCTTAATAATTTAACTGTTGCTGGGGACGCCATGGAACTCCCTTTGCTAACCCTTGGGGAATCCCGGAGTCCACTTTGAGAACCAGTATATTAGTCCATCTCTCTGGTATGAGGTAGTGATTGGAACTGTATCCAGGGCAGAGGAGACAGGCAATACCTTTGCAGGACTTGACACAAGTCCTACAATCTATATCTTTCTTTGTGCAGTAATGTTTCCTTCAACATATAACATCACTGCCCTTAGTGATGATTAAGAGTCAATCAGTAATGGAGTAATGAAGTAATGTTCCGGGGAGATGCACCCGGAAGGGCATAATGCGGTTGATGGTGGGAGTTCTGTTGGGACTGGTGGTGGGGGGCTGCCAGAGCATCAAACACACTCTTGTTGGGTGGCACAGACTGTAGCATACTGTCTAGGTCCATAATGAGAGGAGGGGGTTGAAGCGAAACCCGTCCACTAGGAAGGATCGGCCAATAGCTATGACTTAAGAAGTGTCCGGGAGCCACAGGTGTACCCCCATAGCCGTAAAGTGGGATGCCACCATGCAGCGGCATCAGGGGACTCCCATTAAACCGCATGCTGGGTGGGGCGACGGCGTTGGGCGGAGTGTATTTGGCGTGGGAGGTGGGTAGCTCCCAAGGAGGGGCGGCAGCGGACCGCCGTGCCGTTTTGTGAAGCGGGGGCCTGCAGTCTTCATAGCCGTCCGACCCTGCCTCGCCATAGGAAGGCATGCGCTTCCCCGAGCGCGGTGCCCCGCGCCAGTCCTCGTCGGACGACGACGAGGCCGGGCTGGCAGAGCTAGCGGACGTACTGCAGGTGGATGGAGTGTAGCGTTGGGGAGGAGACGGCTTAGGGGGTACGGCAGAGCCCCATAAGTCCCGGCTAGCCCTCTCTGCCTCCCCGGCAGCACTGGGCGGCCTCAGGCTGTGCAGGAGGGAGTCGATGGCGAACGACGAGTCCAGCTTGGGTCGGAATGGATCGTCCTGCGGCGGGGAGGGGTCTCTGTATATGGGTGGCGTCAGAGGGATAGCGGTGACGGGAAGGGTCTCCGCTTCCGGCTTGAGGGGCTGTCCATGTAGGATGTAGGGGGCGAGGTCCTGAGCGAAGACCGTCTCCTCCTGGCGAGCCACGGCAGTGTTTTGTCTCTTCAGGAGCTCCAGGGGCACGCGGCTCAACTCCACGGACCAGAAGTTGCCCTTGCCCTGAGGTTTCCCTGGATCCTTTAACACCTAGAGGAGAGAGGAGAATGGTCAGAATGAGATGGGACACAGGCACCCACACACCCCCTTTGAAATACGGGTTATCAAAACAAGTACCAGTCCATGCATTTTGGAATGGAATCCCCCCAGGGTTCAGCACCAGGCAATGCTAATGTGAAACTCCTACTAATGATGAACAAAGGACTGAAGAGGATACATACCTTGACAAAGCAGTCGTACGACGAGAGGTTGTGCCTTACTGAATCCTTCCAGCCCTTGTAGTTCCCTTTGAAGAAAGGGAAGAGCGTACTGATCTCCTTCAGGATCTGAAAACAAACCAGTGTGGTGTCAGTATCACTTAATCTTCCAACATGTGCACATTGTAGGGAATTTGTTGTGGGAGTCTGCAGAGCACAGTTCTCTCCACGTGATCACCAAGGAAATCTAAATGAGGCCTATATGTGCACACAAATATTTGTGTGTATAAAACATTTTGCCACTGTCATTGCAATATGACGGCCAATTGGCCATATTGCACAAAATATTAATTTAATACCCCAAAACATGTTGGAAACAACTTCCGATGATAAAACAATGCTAGCTTATATAATTCATATGTACACTTTTAGCTTGTGCAGGGGGGTAACCAAATACCAAATGCAATGGTGAATCTAGACCACCTGGAGTTAGTCTATCTTATCAAGACACACTCTGATAAGGATCAGTGTCTGGTTTCACCACAGTCCAGCCTTATCAGAACAAACCCAGAATGGATATGCTCCCATGGTGTCACCAAGAGGTTTCTGTTTAGTGTCACTTTATCAACAACAGTAAACCGATCTGTCATGAAAACATTATCCCAGTAAAAGGAAAACAAATGATAGACTTTACTGCCATTTAACTGTAATAAGTTAAAATGTTATATTCTAACGCGTTTTTAAATATCAAAACAAATACTGGGGACATATTTTTTCACTCAACGTTTCCGTGCGTAAAATCATGGGCGCGCGCTCTGCAGCCTCAACACACACATGAATGCACTGCGGTCAGCGGCAAAGATTTGGGGTTTACCTCTGATAATGTAAGTTTCTTCTCCGGCGCGTTCTGGATCACCATGGCGATCATGGCGAGGTAAGAGTACGGCGGTTTAGGATATCGCTGGTAATTCTTTTTCCTCCCGGCGCCGCTGCTGCTCTTCTTATCCCGGTTGTGGTCACTGTCCCAGGAGTCGCGGTCATTGGCTTCGGCCTCCTGCGGGCTCGAGGCGAGTTGGGGTTGCATCATGGGCGCCTGGTGGTGGTGCTGGAGGTGGTAGTCCTGTGGTGGTCTGCGGTGCAGGTCAGGATGCTGTCCAGGTGCCGCTAGTGACTTATCCATGTGCGACGAGGTGGGTCTGCTGCTGTAGTGGTCGCGGGGTGGTGCAGCAGCGGGCTGCTGTTGTGGCCAGTGCGGTGCGCTCCGCGTTACGCTGGTCGGTAGATGGCTCTGATGAGGAAACGCATTACTGCCATTGGAGTCAAGTTGAGGATCGTAGTGGGCTCCCAGGTAGGAGTAGGAGGACAGGGCGGGAGGTGCCGAGAGACTCTCATGTCCCCCCTCCTGGTGCTTTGTCATGTTGATTATTCAAGTCAGAGGGAATACTGTGCACTGGAGGATGAAGAAGAGAAGAGGAGGGGGAGGATACGAATCCGTCCTTAACTTGTGGCAGACTGCTGGCTCCAGGGCTGACTCTATTTGAAGAGCAAACAATTGACAGTTTCATGTAAATGTCCGCTGCGTAATCGACGACAGAAACGGGGCGTTATCTGCCTGAGTGGAATTGACTGATCGCCCTTTGTGGGGGAGGAGGGAGGGGTGGTGAGGGGAGTGGGGCGACTGTGTTTGTGTTCCAGAGAAATACAGTAAACGGTGTAAATAATCCATGATAATATCAACATTCCACTTATATCAAATTCTGAGCTGGACCTTATTGGGAAAAATCCAAATGAGTTGGCTCAAATTGTGCCTCAATGCATGTGCAATGAGATTAAAGGAACCCCTACTTTACTTAGAATTTATTATTACAGCTGCATGTATTCTATCGCAATATAGTTTTGTAGTGTCACTGCGATTGGTACAATTTGGGGGACTAAAATCAATCATAATTTTCTGCACTGCTGCAGCTTTATGCTGAGCACACAAATATGTTGTGCCAGTCACATCAAAGTGACAGTGTTCCAAAGCCACAGAGAAAGTGAATTGCTATAGGCTCTGTGGGGGATGGAACCCAGTGGAGGGGAGAAATACACAGGGATTTGGCATGAGTGATTTCGGTCAATCAACAATTGATATCTATCAATATACATAAGGACCGTGAATATACAAACGCCCAATAACCCAGTTTGGCAATTGGAAGATGCTAATTGGGCCAATAGCCTGAAGATGATTATTATAATAACTGTTATTATATTATCCTATTAATTCAAATAGTTCAATTTGAAACATCATGGATATGGAACCATGCTTGAACACAATCAAGTTATGTACAGTTTGATGAACCTGTAATAAAAGTTATTATATTATCCTAATATTGATTGAAAATGCAGTATTCAAACTTATACCATTTGCGACCATGGATATGAAATCATCCTTGAACATAATCAAATGATTTATAGTATGGTGACTCTACACAAGAATCACATTTTATCATCACTCGATGTCAGGGGAAAACACTAAATACAGTAGGCTATATCTAGGCTAATCTACTCCCAATTAGCCCTCGTTTCTGTTAGAAGCAGGTTACTTCAAGCAGGGTGAATTCCCTGTTTCTGTGCAAAGCAATCACCAGCAGCCTGTGTGGTGCCTGTATAATTAGTCAACGGATTCTTATTCTAAATAAGTGAATAGGGGGTAAAGATTTGAGCTCTCCAAAAAGTGCCCAGTGCGCGCTGGGCAGTGGGGGGCGTATTTACGCGCAGCTGGGCCCCCATATAATATGCAGAGATTCTTTCAGGGCGAGGAGCAGAGAGAATAGGTTTCGAGAAATGCATGTCGTCTATTGTTCAAGTTAATGTAGTGCTAATGTCCAAACTCTTGCTTCCCAGCAAGACAGTGAAAACAAGTTGGATTGGAACCAGGGCCTGTTCCCATTGACAAACTAGGGGGACGGTCCTTCACAGCTACACATTTGCATGTGACGAAATACAGGAGGCCATTCAACCCACCCACCACAATTTGTGGGTTTGGTGGAGTTTACAAGCTGTTAAGTGTCGTGCTTGGGATGTTCACACCTTAAACGGGAGCAATAATAGCTATCCCCCACGAATTTATCAGATATCATATGTGCATAACCCAAAAATCAACTGATGTCGCGAGATGAATCAATACAGTAGACACTTTTCCAGAATCCAGGTGCGCCATATAGGCTATGCGTCTTCATACGGATTATGGGGAGGTTGTAAAAAGGTAGTTTACGAGTAAACCAATTAGTATCGATTGTGTTTTCGCATTGAGCCCAATTTGTTTATCAGAGCAAAGCAGTAAAACGTCAATCTGATCGAGAGCATGCACAGGCGTAGGCTATGCCTCAATAAAGATCAACACACAGCCCAAATGTTTCACCATTTATCAAATTTTCGTGCAGTCTGTAGGCCGGCTGCATCGTTTTTTTTTAAATCTATGTTCTCTTACCACGTAAACGGCACCGGTAATGATTTTGCAGTAGGGTTGCTGTTTGTAGTGTTTTAAATTAACTTGGTCTAACATGGCGAGGTAGTAGTGCTCACGTCTCATTCATTCACCACCTGTCATGATTGCAATGCAAAGTTGTTGGTTTTGAATTTGTCACATGTAACACATTCGCTGCAACCCTGTCGCCCTCTTGTGGTCGCATATATATTTGTGCGAGTAAACATAAACTGAGTCTGTTTTGATTTAATATTTTTGGCGTTCAAAATGCTATATAAACACAGGTTGTGATTTTTCTGTAGGCCTACTGGATTTTTCCTTCCTCTAATTAAAAAAAATGAAATAGCCATTTTTAATCAAATGAGCTACTTTTGAATATAAATGCACATATAGCTAGACTATATGTTTACAGAGCATTTAATTGTATTTGACCAGTGTATTTTCCTCAATTGGCCTACTGCTGATGCCCCATAAAAGTAATACATTAAGATTTGATGTTCAGCTTTGGAGCTAAATTATTTGCAAATTATTGGTTGGCCTATTGTGAATCAAATGGGCCCTTGCAATGTTGTACTGTCTGTACATGTAAAAATTGAAAAAAGGTTATTTGCAGGTCAGTTGGGTTTGTTGTGTATTGTGTAGGCCCTACACTCTCTGAGTTATGGTGGTCCATGGCCTACTGCATATCAAACCAGGGGTCCTTGAAATGAAAAAAGGCCCTAAACTGCCCTAAACTAGACACATCAATTCATGTTTCCCCTCAGAATGCACAACAAAGGACATGTTGGTGCAAATGGCTCACCGTTGCCCAGTATTATGTACAGTACAGGCCATATTAGCATACACGTCTATGGGCAGATTGGTTTGCAAAACAAACTGATTTGAATACAACCTGCTGGAACAGGGATTTCTTTGAATTGGAAAGCCATGACATGAATGAGAAGAATAGCACAAGGCTGTTTGCACATGGATTGTGTCTGGACAAATCCCAACAGTTCTGATATGCTCACCAAAACTGAACTGAAGAACCTCCCCTGTTAGAGAGAAAATAATTTTATGTCTAGTTGTATGAAGCAAATATGTTATAACCAGTAGCTAGTGGTCTGTGATATATGCAGACAGTATAAATATTGTCACTGGGACTGAAACAGTATAGTACTATTATACCAAACTCTGCGAGTCAAGACCTCTAGCACATAACCTGTAGGCCTACTTATCCCATATACAGTATATAGCATATCATTAAGATTGGTGTTTACAATTTTCATAAGAATGTTTTAATGGCCTTAGCTGCTATACTTATCTATACTTATCTATACTATTATTTATACTAATTACTTTTTTAAACAGTTGTTGAACTGTTTATTAGACTTCCAGAGCCGTATGATATAGTGTAGGATGCTTTGCTCCATTCATCTGATATTTTATTACTTAAACCAAACACTGATTGAATGATGTCCTCCAACTGGATTACAGGATAGTATGTTTTATTACTTTTTTTTATTATGGTGACTCTGGTTGTCAACAAATCTGATTGAAAAACAGTGGCTTGTGGCTACCAACACGTGTGTCTTTCATCTTTTCTTTAGGTCTTGTCTTTGGCAGGTTAAAAAATCTACCTATATCAGTATATCTTTGTCATTTTATACTTCTCTTCCCACCAAGAGGTCCAGCAGTGCTAATGACCACACAGGTCTTTCTGTGCAGTGTCACTGCTGTGTTGACTGCAGGTCAGTGCAGAGGTCAACAACAGTACAGGGTCACCATTGTTTGACCTATACATCTATATAAATAGTGTTTATTTTTGTTATGGCATCTGGGAACAATATTAGGGAATATTGTTGTTGTTTGTTTGTTTTTTCACTCAGTAGCCTCTTGGGCTGAATGATCACATGGATATGGTTCATGTAAGACAAAACATCAGTGCCATCAAAATTATGAATTTACACTAAACAGTGGAGCTTATTTGGCCAGTCTGCAGACCTTATTACACTTATCGATGTGTTTACACTGCCCTTCCTTTGCCAGGTAATAAAACACACAACTCTTTCATTCCTGTATGGATTATAGAAATACTTTAAACTTGCCATAGCATGCCTGAAACTAGTCTTCTTACAAAGACGAAGATCTGTCATTCCAAAGCCTGTGCAATATAAAAGATTGACATGTAATGTACAGTGTCACATAACAACAGAAAAAACAAACAAACAAACAATGCAAATATCATCATGCAGTATAAAGAGGCACACATATGACACCATAATGTAATAAATAATGGAGCTTTCGCTCCAGTCCTATATTGCGGTGATCTGAGCAAAGGTCATTGAAGTGTTAAACATTGCTGTTTTCTCATGGTGGCCAGTCTGGCCACTGTAAGTGCATTGCTTACGTTATGTCCAGTTATCAGTGTCTACTGTCTATGTCTAGTTATCAGTTTTGTTGTAGTTGTACTTGAACTGTACTGTACTTGATTCACTATGTTCTGTGTATCTCAAATGTCACTTTGCAAATGGGTTTGGCCAGGAGCCTATCCCTACAGGCATATGAAGGTTGAAATGCAGCCGAGGATTCTGATTGGTAATGGTATGTGGTTTGTTCGAGGAAAAAAGCACTAGATTACGTTTGTTTGAACATCATCCATATACACCTATTATGTTTGATGTCAGGGAAATGCCAGTCCAGAAGGCCCTGGCCAGACTGATTTGCGAAGTGACATTTCAAATGTGCAGAACGCAGCGAATAATAAATAAAAATAAATAAATAAATTAATTTCAATACTCCTTTAAATTAAAGTTTGAAATGTATATTTTGACGTGACAACTTTCCAGTCCACCATGGAGTGAACAATGCCGCCCTCTCGCGGCCGCTGGCCCGCAGTGACAGGCAGGAAGGAGTGTCGGTGGTTGTTATGGTGAAGCTTTTCCCCTGAGGGCGACAGCACAGCCAGCAGCTGATTCAGTTTCACACACACAGAGCAGACCTGCTGACACTCCGGCCAGCCAACAACACCGACTCAACAGGTAAGAGAGAGAAGCGACAAAATGCCGTGTTTGTTACTTTGTTTCATCTTTGTAACTTTGTCCCTGGACGCTGTGCGCGCGCTCTTTCTCCATTACCCGTATATGAGTTGAATGAATGTATAGCCTCTATTGCAAGCGCACAAGTATAATACCGCCAAGCATAATATCGCATCGCCAAGACAACGTCACAGAAAGCTAACTAGCTGGTAGCCCCCGGGCTGACAGTATGGGTTACCTGGGCGCTGTATTTGATTAACGTTATATACCGTAGTTATATGACGATATGATGAAATAAAGCGGGTAGTTAACATGTTAAACCCTCTAACCACCTGTTGACCAGTGCGGTTAAACTGGACAGACTTTGCTGGTTATTAATCTTCAGGCCACAATGATAATCCTAACCCTAAATTCTACAGTACAGTGTTAGTTTAACGCAGCTCATTCTATTGCTGCTGAAATGTTTGTACCAGTAGCTGTTTTCATTCACTGAGAAGAAACTCTTGTCAGACCTTGACAGGTGAACTTGAATCAATGGCCATGTTTTTATATGCTTCTGTAAAATGTTATTTGGCCATTTTATAGCCCTCTATAAAATGTTGACATTTCCATTGAACGTGTCTGTAAACTAGGACAGTGCAATGGTCATTTCTCAAATATATCATGTCAGTCAGTGTCCCCCAGAATAATATATTTGTCTGACAAATATATTTGTCTTTTGAAAATATGATTGAGTTTTATGTATATTGTTAAAGGGGTTAAGAAATATGCCAAATATCTTATAAGATTTAAAGATCACAGCCTACTTTCAAATAACTGTAATTGGTAAACTTTCAAACTAGACTTGTTTATATACTGACACATTTGCTTGAACCACCTAATATAGGCTACTATACAGAATAAATGTAAATATGATTTTCACTGGGAACACTTCTCAGATCACGGAACTATAGGGGACATCAAATGGTAGAGATTACAAATCATTTGATTAGCAGCACTGTCACGTGCACATGGTTAGCTGCATAGTGCATATGATCAAGGTCCTTGAGATTATCATAAAAACCTAGATTATACATTGCAACATAGCACTGTATGCACACTGTTGTTCCCTGTAACCTTGTGATCCTTACAGGAGGTGACTGACTGAATCCAAAAGATTCTTAACAATAGTGAGAATGTTTTCTCAGCAACCCCATTTGTTTTATTGTTTTTTTTATTTGATTTATCATAACTTTAGTTAAACATAAACCACAGGCCAACCATAGGCTGAAAAACAGAAGATTTCTTCAATATCTGTGGTTTCTCTGCAAGGCCTTTGGTCCCCTTTCAATCACTTGAACTCAGCATCTACAGCATCTCACTAGTCATTAAAACGGGCTATTAAAAGACGGGTGGAGAAATTATGTTCCCTTGTACGTGCATAAACTACATGGGCCGTATTACTACTGTGTTACAAAAAAAAAGACCAATAAACACTAATCTAAAGAGATTAGTGATTTGTGATAGTAAAGTAATCAGACAAAGGACTCAATGCCAGTACTAGAGTCCAAGTATAGATATTCCGATCCTGATTAAGTATTCCTCAACTACAAGTTCAAAGTTGCAACAGTGGTAGAGTTAAGAGTATTGGAGTGCTTGCTCTAAAAAATTCAAAAGCACATTGTGCGGGAAGGAAGACACTGGAGTGGTCTTGGACAATTAAAGCCTTTATTTACGGACAATACAACAATGTTTTGATGTCAACAATACACCTTCATCAAGTTATAGTGCAAGAGGCTACAAAACTACCTCATGAATACATCTTTTTGACTCTATGTTCTTATAACAGACAATAGAGTCTGTATAGAGTCTGCCAATAGAGTCTGCCTGGCTGTATTCAAGGTTGTGCTTACAACTTTTGTACAGGTACATAAGAGCAAAACTTATTTTTGTTTGGCTACCTTACAGAAAATGCAGCAGCGCATAACATTCAAACAGCAACAAAATAAACAAGCATGAAAATAATTTGGCTGGAGTTGCAGTGGGATTGTACCACTCATTTTTACCCTAATTTAAATCCCTTCGTCAAAATCAATGTGAATGCGAATGTTCCCTACATAATGGGTGATTTTGAGGGGTTACATTCATTTGTAAAGTACCATCTTGGAAGTTGGAACCCTGCCAAGTTTTGTCATTTTTTATAAAGACTCGTGTCCATGCCCCAAGTTCAGAAAAGCAGTCTATATTTGGTGATGTTTGTTGTTTCTGTAATTGTAAAGTGCTGAGTCATGAATGAGCTGTCAAATTCCCGAGTCCACTAAAAACTAATTTTAACCATCCAGATTTACCCAGTACCATTGTACAGCATCCGTTTATCCTACCCTGCACAATGTATTGGATAAAGCAGTGGTTTTAGACCAGTTTGGACCTGTAAGGGTCCATTTGGCTTCAATTTTTGGCTCTCAAGACTAGAGTTAAAGATCTAGAACGGTCCACTTGCTTACCAACTCCCCATCATTTAGCTGGGGACCACCAGGAATCCTTTCAAGGACCACTGTTGGTCCCTGAATGATTGGTTGAGAACCACTCAGATGAAGTCTGGCGAGAAGAGCTGCAACTAACCTACTAAGTAGCTATAATTGTGTGGGTATGAGAGTGTACATTATTATGAATGAAAGAAGGACTCTGGCCATTGTTTGTATATATTTGCATCTTGTTGTACGTGTCTTCCTTCCTACTGTTTCCCGAACGTATGTACGTACACGCGCACGCGCACACGCACACACACACACACACACACACACACACACACACACACACACACACACACACACACACACACACACACACACACACACACACACACACACACACTTCCTGCGTAGAGGCAGCGAGGGTCCATGTCTCCTCCTCATCCTTCCTTCTCCTTCTCATTATTCCTCTCTCCTTTCCTCTCTTTCCTCCAGGCCTGTATCCTCTTGCTCTTCCTGTCTCCCCTTTTTTTTGCTCAATGTCAAGGACCGCCATAACTCAAAGAGTGTAAAAATGGAACAAAGTGGAATCCATATGTACTGTGGTTATGCTGTATATACATCTCTCACTAGTGATGCATTTAATATTCAGCTACAGAAATCGTCACATAATGGCGGAAAAATGCATTTTCATACTATTTGGTTTTGCCCCAAATTGGCCGAAAAACACAAGGGTTGCCTAGTGTTTTGTTGCAATGAAGTGATGGTCGGAATTGCAATTGAATGTGAAAATGCGTTTAAGCGCTGAATAAATATTTATGTATCCATAATAGTGATTGATATTTAAGTTTTGCAATAATTATGTCTTTTGACATATTTAGGTAGATTTAACGCTTATAGAGGCAACTTTTTAGTCAACCAATCAGCCAAGTATCTTTCCAGTATCTTTTATTATATATTTTTTAGTAACATGGCCATATGGCCAGATGATGGAGCATAAACTCTTTACTCTCGTCTCATCTCAATTTTGTCCTACCCTGACTGCGTAGTCTCTCTCTCGTGCGCACTTTACTCTCGTCTCATCTCAATCTTGTCCTACCCTGACTGCCTAGTCTCTCTCTCGTGCGCACACTCTTTGATTTTACAAACTGAGAGAGACATAAAAGAGGCACAATTATGAACATGCACCTCCCTCTCACTCACTCACACATTCACTCTCTCTCTCTCTCTCTCTCTCTCTCTCTCTCTCTCTCTCTCTCTCTCTCTCTCCCAAACCCTTTACACATGACAGGACTTAGGAAGCACAATCCCTGCTCTTCTAAATGAACCCTCTACCCCCTCGCCACCCTCCCTTCCCCTCCCCTCCCCTCCCACATCATTTAGCACTTTCCAGTAAATTAGTCTGCAGGGCCAATGGTTCAGATAGAATATGTAGGATCGTTCCAGAAAGCACCAAACTCAAACTGTTTGTTTCAGTGAATGAATGCAGGAGCCACGTGTTGTCAGAACTGTAGCCATAGGTGATGTCAAACTGCTTTGTTTGTTAGGCTGCTGTTGATACTAAACAGCTTTTATATGAAATGCTCTTGTGCTGCCAAAACAAGCTCCCGACTCACAAGTCTGAATGTTTTTGCTAATTATGAGCTTCATAGAAGTATAACATAAATAGTTTTGGAATTATTTGTGGAATATCAAGACAACACATCATGACAATGCCTTGCCCACTTTTTTATTGCAGTGTTACCGATAGATGTGGACATGTCCCACATACTGTAGGCAACTGCTCAGCTTTGCCTTCCATTTCATTATGTAGTTTTAAATTCTATTATTTTTGGGCTTTGTATGATAGTGGTGCTCAAGTGGAGTCTAGTGACTCCCAGGTGACCCATTGTGGAGATGCACTACCAATAAAATTTTTGAGCAGTGCTTGCTGCTCCAAGGAACAGCCGTATCTCTATGTCTGTTTGTTTGGAGCATGGAATGTCTGTCTGTAGCACAATCTAGAGTATTAACCCTGCAGATGCACACTGAACAGTCAGACAATTTGGCATCACATTCAGTGTTGTCCAGGTTCCAGTATAGCTACATTAACAGAGCCTTTCAAAATTCTGAATATTAGATAAATAATATCTAAATTACTGTAAATGACATAATTAATATGTGATAAATTCTGTGGTATCACATTGCCATTGACTAGCATACTACTCGCCAATATCAACATTTTAAGCAGTATTGGCAGCTTTCCAAATACTACTGCTATCTGTATTAGAGGACTCTTTTCCAGGCCAGTTGGTCCCCAGCAAAATGGAAATGGGCTGGCTATGAGAAGTTGTGAGTTTGAAGAACTATTTTTGGAACAGTTAAGAGTCTGGGGCCATTTGGGCCAAATACATGTATCATGCTGGGGCGTGACATGGAAATGTTTGAGAACCATTGGTGTATGAAGTTAAAATGATGGCAGTTTTAGTTGCAACTCACTTGTAAGTTCAATTTTCTTTCTGTGTGTGTATGTGTGGTGTGCATGCACACTCATATAGTGGTCTTATTCATTCCAGTTGTTTGGGGAATGTTTACTTTCCACGGCAGCTAGGAAGCACTTCCTGTTATGTGTTATTAGGAAAGATTCAGAGGGACAATGAAGGCTCATTTATTTAATGCCCAATAAAGATTGTGTATTACATCAAGTGATATTTGTCAAAATATTTGTTATACAGTATGGCATGTAGACAGTGTAAATTCACCTTAGTGACCACAGGATAAATAAAATATAGAATATCCTTAAAGGTGGAACTTTACTGATATGTGGCTTATTTCTAACATATAATGTTGCAGATATACTGTATATTTTAACATGGCGATTGAGTTTAAATCGAGTAAGACACTGTCTGGATGCCACATACCAGGATGGGATTAAAACTGACTGTAATCAAAGCACCGGTGTTTGTAGAGGACAATACAGAGATGGGATAAAATTCAGTTCAGTTGAATTTATATTGGCTTTTATTGGGCCTCATGACGTCATTATGGTCGTCTAATAATGTCCACTTCAGATACACTTTTTTCGTTCCAGATTCGTTCCTGTTTCGATCCGATCCTGGTACCACAATTTCTGTGGTTGCTGATATCGAAGAGCAATACCAGAGAATAATATTTAGTTTAACCCATTTAGGCCTGACCTAAGGTTTCTGATAAACTTGAAATATTTATATATCAGCCTAAAAAATTAATTCCAGAGAATACTGTACATACTGTACAGAATCCAAAATTGGATTCCCGGCCTGAAAGGGTTTTAATAAAGAAAATTACTCATTTTCTCTTGTTTTTAATGGCATAATCCTTACTCAAACTCAAACTCCACGTTCCCCAATATTTTATTTACCTGCCATATTGTCAACCGCTTACCCGTGTTCCAGACAGTAGTTTAGGTTTATTTAGAGAAAATACAGTATACCATCATTATTCCTTGCATGACATGCATGTACATGGTTAACGGATGAACTGACTAGCAGACACTCTTTATCCCAAACTGCATTTAATGGATGTTGGGTTTCATGTGGTAAAAAAGCATACCTTTATAGACTTCTAAATGTGGATGTCTGAGTTTATATAATTCCACACGGTTGGCCACACTTCCTCTATTCCCAGGCTGGCTGCTTGACCAGACTGGCTCCTGTAGACAGTATATTTTGCCACCAACCCAATTACACAGTGTGTCAGTGTGCCAGACACAAGATGTAGGAGGTTGTAACTCACTGGCACACGTCTCTGCCTCTGCTACCCACCACTGACACTAATAACAAGGACAGAATGTTAGATATTTCTCAGTCTAAAGTATAAATGTTTTGACTAAATATGGGCTACGTCACTTGTCTTTTAAAATAGCCAATTGAGACGCTATGCTTTACGGGATTATACAGTAGCACCTTCAAGACAAGTTCACACCCCAGGGAATTATAGTACCTTGCTGTTCAACAGGGAAAAAGCCATATTTTTGTGTTTGTGTCTAGACTTTTTTTGGGAGTTGTACAACAAGGTCTAAATTAAGCATTACTCCCATGTTCCCTGGCCGCTAATGAGTCAGGAAGGCTGTGTGCTGCCAGACAGCAGAATGACACTGAATGGCCAGAGCTGACACAGACTCAGGCTACACTTGGCAGCGCCTTGACTGCCAGACTAATGGTGCTCTCACTCAGGTTCTCATCATGATCCAGACCAATGATTCTCAGAAGTTTGTATTTCAATATGGCGCCACAGTGACGTCAGATTTCCTGTTTCCCGGAAGTGAATTCCCTCTTCATTTTCCTCATAGACCTTTCAAAAAATATTTATATACCCAGCGGACAAAGTCATAATCTGCACATTTTATTTTGTTTTTCCACTTGATTGTCCCAAAACATTTTGTTTATTGTCATGATTTGTCACAGCCCAAGTTAGCTTTGTTGCCTGACCTATTTGCTTTTTTATAAATATTTTTTTGAAAAGTCTGAAAATTGAATCGGGAATTCTCTATGGAATTGGATGGCACCCTATAACCCCACTGTTTTGATATGCCACTGCAATATAGAGAGTATATGCATTCAAAATTGATTCAGTTTAATCTAATATTAATGCAAACTGATAGGCTTTTCTGTATGGTATGGCCTATCAAGGCCAGGAAAAGTAGTTTTTTGACTCTCAGATGACGTTCCCTTCCCGCATAACTTCCGGGTACGACGATGTCTCCCCTGTCTCCGTTTCTGCTCAACTATCTGCCACCTCAGTTGGGATGTATGCTGCACTCTGACACATTATAACTATGAGAAAGATCATATTAAAATGTTCTTTATAGAACAATATGCAAGACCTTTGTACTCAATACACACCCTAGGAGAATTATGACATCTGTGGCCAATGGGCACTAAATCGGTTTGTTTATGTAGATGTACGGTAAGGTTGTAAATGGGGAAGTGCATAGTGCAAAAGCAAGTTCCACCATGGCACTTGTGACGGACAAGTGTTGTGTGATCCTTGACTACACAGTTGAATAAGGGTCCATTAGTTCTTAATGAAAAGATTTAAATGGGGACTCCCAGGAATCCCCCCTAAGAACCACCGAGGGAACCTGCTAGAGAGGATACAGTGTTGGATTCATTACACCTCACTGTTAACTCTGAGAGCCCTAAAAATATACCCAAATGAGTTATTGTGTTCATTTAGATCGGGCTGTAAATGTGGATCTAAAGGGCCAAAGAACGATTGGTCCTCCTGATCAGACATAATGCCTAGTGTACCTATTGTGGGCATGTCCTGTCAAAATAGGCAAACATTTGGTTTTAATATGCTGCTCCCAATACATTGTTAAGAAACATTATTGTGAACTTTTTTATGTAGGTAGTACATAGATACAGTATATCCACCCATATATCAGGTCTGAGTGTACATGCAGCACAGCCAAGGCCTTTGCTCCGAGGCGGGTTGGTCACTAATGGAAACTGGTTTAAAGTAGTGTTCGCTGTCGTGTAGTAGTCACTGATGTGTGATTCAGATCACAAACAATGTTTTGTTTTGTTTTGTTTTTAATGGATGGATGGTTAGATAGTAGACATGCACAAACACCCTCTGGGTGTTTAACATGCAAAGGGTAATGGCGATTTTATGGTGTTGTTTAGCACAAACAACAACATCCAGTGAACCACTTTTGTAAGGAGAAGTATAGGGCAGCTGCATGCCTGTCAGTGCAGTGACATTCTGATAGCGTTGGGGGGGGTCGGGAGGTAATGGGAACGGGGTGCACAATCAAACAAGCTTGGGATTTAATGTAGGTTAGTGCCCATTAAACCTAAGACAAAAGGTCAATCCAAGTCTAGTCTGCTGAGCAGAATTAAAAAAAAACATACAGGATCACATACCATGCTAAAACAATACACTACTCATACAGAATAACATAATATCACCAATGGCAGCTTATCAGTTAATAAAAACGAGTTTTGAGCTCCACTATTCAAACATTAACATTCCAGTGTTTCTTCTAGCAGTCTTTCTGATGCTGGGTATAAGTGTAAAGACATTATCCCTCTAATACAAGAGCTAAAGTTCCTAAGGGATTGCTGCAAGTTTCCTTCCCTTTCACCCTTTCAAAGCCCCACAAAACGCCCAAATCATGTTTCGCCTTTATTTTTTCCCCCCAGTTGTTAAATCTACAGAGAGGCGATTAGCCCAGCGACACTGTGACACTGTTAACCCCACCTGTTCTTCTGGAGTGCTTTGTTGAGCAGGAGGCAAAGTCTAACTATTTCAAATCTTTCCTTTTGCCCTTTAAGAAAAGCTGTAGATTAGAACTTGCTGGACTTACCGTATATGAGTAGGGAGATAAGGTTATCAGGACATCAAATGAATATGTTCATATACCTATCTAAATCTGGCACTGGTGTGGTGTAAACTCGTTTATATTGGTACATTTATTCAGATAATCTTTGGCACTAGCCACATGGGTCTATGGGGAAATGATGACCTATTGCCTGAATCTAAGGAAATCCTTACATTGTTGGCACTGACAAAAGAGAGGCTAGGTACATGAAAATAGTGTATCTACTGTAACACCAATGCTGTTCCCAGAGCAGGTCTAATACATAATCTAATACACAATCATTATGACCGGTTAAGAGGTGAAAATTAATCTACGACGCAAGATACTACAGACTTCAAGTTCACTCTATATCTTCTTCACTCTATATCTTGTTGTGGGGGGACTGTGGCTCAGGAGGTAGAGCAGGTTGACCAATGATTCGTGGGTCAGCGGTTCGAATCCCGGGTCCTCCTATCTAGATGTTGAAGTGTGCTTGGGTAAAAAGTGGTTGTGCCTTGCATGGTTTCCGCTGCTATCTGTGTATGAATGGGTGAATGTGATTATATAGTGCCTGAATGTGATTAAGGCACTATATAAAGTGCCTTTAGATGAAGGTGTTGTATAAATGCAACCATTTACCTTGGTGTTAATTAGCGACCTCAGCAATAACGCCACTTGACCTGCTGATACTACACAGTATATGCAAGCGTGTTTTATGCACCAGTAGTCACATTATGCACACTGTCAGTCCGTCAGTCAGCCTGTGTTCCTTCAGTTTCAAGGTGTTCCTGTCCTGAAGTCTATAAAGAGGCCTGTTATAGATGCCCCCCCAGAAAAAAATAAAATAAAATAAAAAATCTAGTGAACATAAACACAGACTATTAAATACAATTCATTTGAAATGGAGTAGTAACGGAAAGCATTGGTTTGAATTTTATTAGAAGAAATCTGGGAAACCTGTGCCTCAGAGTGCCATGCTGTAGCACTAAGTATTGGAGCATAAAGGTCCATCCACATTCCAACAACAGGAGAAAAGACCTGTGCACACCTACTACGACAGGTGCGTTGGGGGGGGGGGGGGGTGAAATTCCCAACATCAAAAGGAAAAACACCCGCACACTGCCTACAATTGTAGTGAGCTTTAATGAGGGTGCAGCAACATTTCGGCCTATGCGGCCATCGTCAAGCTGTATCTTGTTTTCTTCCACATTCCACAAAAACGCTATAACTATAAATCATTCAACACTGTGGTGATTATAATTGTAACTTGTGGAGTGGACTGGACATTTCCATGTTTTTATTATAGTTATTGACTCGTACAGTTATAGTGCTTACTGCAAATCTTAAAGCTTGATTCATACACAAATGTGTCACTTGCATTTTGTTCTGCTTATCTATTTTTGGACTTTAAATCAGGCAAACACCTTTTTTATGAGGAATCCTTGTAACCTAACCGAGCTATTACAAGTTCTCCACTGGTCTGTTTGCCTCCCTGTCAGGTGATTTATGGCGAGATGAGCTGTGGTCGTCTCGATACCAGGCGCCCTCTTTTGCATATGGATGGAGTTGGGTTATGCGCGTTGATCCAGCCTGCCATGCACTGCCTTGTAAATTCACTCTCCCTATCTCTCGGAGTGTGTGTCTAGTTGACCTTCCTCTCAGCGCTTGCAGGCCTCGGAGTTAAATAATGGATGAAGCACCTGGAAAGAGCGGAGCATGCAGGCCCCGTTGCCAATGGGGCAGGAGGGAGCAAGAGAGAGAGAGAGGGGGAGGGCGGCCTGTGCGAACGGAGGCTATCGCGGTTAGATAACTTTGCACCGAACTGTGGGCGCATACTAACTGTTAAACCCACTTCCTTAAAACGCGCCGGTCTCGCTCAAGTCCTGCCCAGCCAGCCAGCGTGCATGCCGACAGCAATGCCGCACCACCTCTTA
Organism: Benthosema pterotum; assembly: GCA_039105355.1. Taxonomy (NCBI): domain Eukaryota; kingdom Metazoa; phylum Chordata; class Actinopteri; order Myctophiformes; family Myctophidae; genus Benthosema; species Benthosema pterotum. The sequence goes on from CM076982.1 coordinate 21,267,433, forward strand.
CTGCAGGGCATGTCAATCATTAATGAAAAGCCTCCCACCGTCTCCGGTTTCCTCCAGGAGAGGAGTGGGAGAGGAGGGAGTTGAGAGGGAGGAGTTGAGGAGAGGGGGGGCGTAGGGGTTAAAGATAACAGGATTAGTGGCATGGTGGCGTGTATACATTATACTGTAACTGTAACACAGCACTCTCATTCTCTTTTCTCTCTCTCTCTCTCTCCTTCCCAGGTGTGAAATTAAAACAAAAGGAGACGAGAGACTGAGGAATGAATGAATCCAGCCCAAGTTGTTTTTGCACCCAAGCCTTCCACTGCTCCCGGTGAGACGTCAAAGGAGTTGAGAGAAACTACAACAACAAGCCGCCTTATGGAATAACCCTGTAACCTCTGGCGTCACTGAATCGAGCCTTGTGTGCGGCCCCGGTGAATGTTCCCTTTTTCTAGCCCCATTCCTGGTGGAGTTACACCTCTGCAGTCTCCTTAAGAATGTGTGAGCTCGATCTTCCCGGCTCACAAGGTAGCTGTTAGGATGTATACACTGTACACACAGACATTCAACCATATTATGTCTGAGAATGTGTTCTCCTAGGTTCGGGGTTCTTTTGGATCTAAGTCGTGGGGATGTTTAAGCACCACTATGGATTGGACGGTGGTTCAGTCTTGGACTGAGTAGCAGTAATGTCTCTGTGTGTCTCACTTCAGTCCAGTGGATCATAGGCCCAGATACCTACAGATGACATGGATGGGAGGAATGAGAGACTGTTTCACTCCACACCTTGGATGGCTCTGGCTAAGACTCATAACAATCTTCTTATCTCGAAGGAGAGATAAGGGGATGCCGTCGGTACCTTTATTCTTGCTTTACAGGAATTAAAACAAGTTTGCGGAACATGGAGACAGGACGGGAAGCTGATGCTATTTGTCTTGCTTGTTATCTCTGGAACCATGGAGATATTTGTGACATGACCTTGTAAGAGTTATGCTTTGGATTGGATTGTTTTGATTATTAGCCCAGTACAATTATTTCAACCACAATTTTTAGTTGTGATATTATTGGCACCGGATTGGTACCCCCTCTCACGTTAACCCCAGGTGTTTTGGGGCCTTTCATGGAAACGGAGTAGAGACACAATTGTGAGCTCAGTTTTGAAGTGCACTGGAAACGGTGGAAGTGGGTGAGTTCGGTTAGGAGACCACTGAGTAGCGGTGGACTCGCGCGGGGCATGGCGGCGGAGCACGCCGAGCTGCTGGCCGAGATGGCCACCGTGGGCCGTCTGAGCGCCACCGACCGGCTGAAGCACGCACAGAAGCGGCGCACGCAGCAGCTGAAGGGCTGGGCCCAAATGGAAAAGGACTCGGCCCGGGGCTCCAGAGCCAAGGCGGACAGGAAGAAGCCACGCACCTCCAGAGTAAAGTTCCCCAACGCCATTACACTTCTGGAGGCCGCCTCACGCAACGATCTGGAGGAGGGTGAGGGCATGCGTGCGCGCACAGTCACACACACACACACACACACACACACACACACACACACACACACACACACACACACACACACACACACACACACACACACACACACACACTCACACACATTTGGGGTTTTGCTGCCTGTTAAACTCTTTACTGGGCTATCACGTGAAACCCAAACATGGACTTGCACTTGAACCAAGCTAAAGCCTCTGAGAGCGCTGTGAACTGTTCAGCTCAGAGATTAGTTCTATAGGATTCTATAGGATAATATTTACTGAGAGAGGCCACAAAACTCTGAGGTTGACCCACTAAAGCTAGTGGTACTAATGTGGTAACCTGTTATGGGCATGGCATAGGCTTAGAAGAAAAGGTACTTTTGCACACCTACCTGCTGAGTGGACAGGTGCATCCGAGACTTGACTAGGAAAAAGGGGGGAGTTTGTCTAAACATACAAAACATTATGAAACCCTCTTAGATCTGAGGCTGATGCTAAAAACAAAACGGATTACTGAGCAAAGTTTTCTGAAAATTTTGGTCAACATTATTTTTTATGAGCAGAACTTTATTTGATTTTTTATATTAACAAACAACAACAGATTAAGAGGACATAATGAAAGGAAAAGACACCATAGGTAAACAGATTAAATAAATACATAAACACATAAATTAGATAGATTAAGATAGGATAAGATTAGATAGATTAATTAATTAATCAACAAATTTTGTTAGAGAAGACGGTGTGTGGAACATGGCATAGGCCAAGGCCATGCAATAAAACATTGCAAAGTGGTAAAAATAGCCAATCAACATGCTCAGAACATGCGAGCGTGACACGTGAGCTTTTACATGGCCTGTTTTCACTGCTTGAGGAATCACACAGATACTGTACATCATCGTATTCTAATTTATCAGGCAGGGCGTTTGCTCTCAATGGCTTTATTGTCTGCTCTGGGATGAAGGCATGTGCACTCATGCACGTGTGCACACACAGATTACACAAGGCCAAAACCACACGATAAACATAACTACTATCTTGTAATGGTTGTTGAATATGTGCCAACTATAATTTAGTTATACACATATTCACATTCATTCTTATTTAATTATACATAATAATACATATTTTGCTGAGTCACTCCTCTACCCACTTTCCGTTGAATATGTGCCAACTATGAAGTATGTTTATGAAGAAGCGTCTACCCCGTGAGTCAAAGGCCAACGTATTTTACTACCTCTGACCCGGACCAAAGATTGCCATACTAGTGTGCCATACCACAAATACTGTATTCATGTCAGATTATTTTTGTTTTGTCACTCTCCTACGCGCCTTCCAGGTTTGCTGTCCCTTAGCTTCAACCGTACCCAGGCTTTAATTTTCATCAGTGTTGCGCAAAAACAGAAAACCTGGACTAATATGTTAGCCACGGTGACCTAGAAGTGGGATTCAACCTTTTGGGGTGGGCGTCTCTCCAAATGATGTGACAGCACAGCAGTGGAGGGGCAGGGGATGGGCCGAGGATGACAACACGTTGAGATCAAATCAGAGCAGCTTATCTGCCGTCCTGGCTGCGACGGCAGCCCGCCCCCCCAGGCCAAAATTACCTCAGTTTAGATCAGGCTAGCTGTCCCTGAACCAGGGGTCAAAATTTTCATATAAACATTACTTTAAAGGTAGGTGGAAGTGATTTCACTTTTGTCAGATATCACCCAAAAAAATGCTCTATTATAAGGTGTGCAGACCATATATGGAGTTTCCCCCTCCCCCGCGTTAGCAGAGGAGCTAATAAAAGTTCCCCAGGTGGAGGGTGAATTCTCCTCCAATCAGGATCGAGCAGCAGGTTCACATATAGTGTAGCTACTCTTGGGCGCCCCTAGTGCACCAGGCTGGTACTACACAATGAATTTCAAATCACTTACCCTACCTTTAAGTATAATTATGTCACCATGTACTGTTCATTTCAGCAATAACCCCTACTATCTCCCAGTCTCCCACCCCATCTTATTCAAAGTTCAAGTTTGCATAGTCTGTCCTGGACATAAGCCTACAGCAGCACGATTGATTAACGCTGCCTTGTCTGCTTGATCTTTGAAAGACCCCTCATGTTAACGCTGCCTTGTTTGCTTGATCTTTGAAAGACCCCTCATGTTTACTCTAAGTGGCGCTTACCACTGGACGTTCAAACAGCTTTTTCAAGACAAACATACTTATGTATGCCAAAATGATATTTGTCTGTGTGGGCTGGAATGCCAAACATCTATTTTAGCTTACTTTGTCATTTCTGCTATTGTTCCCTGAGCCAAATTCAGGCAATGTTATATTGTGCAATCATTGCAAGCCAGTAAGGAAGGCTTCAGGTTTTGAGGAGTGAAACTAAATATAATAATAGGCTGTGGTTGTGTGAATAAGATGAAGGATTGCAAGCGGGAGGACATTTGCTTGCAGATGTGGGAACCTGCATGAATAGAAGACATTGAAAAATGACACCTGTTTGATGTAAGGGGCACTTTATGCTTGTACATTATTTACTCAGACACTATAACTTAAAACATCCTCGTTTTGCGCTGACCAGTCCTGGATTATTTTTTGTTTGTTTTTTACATTTCTGTTGCCCCTCTTAAGCAGACCTGTCATTGATCTAGGTGACGTCTGCCTTATCACTGCCCGTTTCAAAGGACCTCATGACTGCCAATTCCTGCTCTACACAAAAAGCATGAGAAAAAAGGTTATGTGTAAATAGAAAATCATGATAGATAGCAGTTGGGGTTAGACGTTATTGTTACATTTAGGGATTTTGAGATTAGTTTTGGTTAGGGATGGCTTGAGCCAGCAGCAGGTTGAGGAAAATGGGTATTTCTAATGAAACATTACTTTTGATGTCTCCATAAGGATGCAAAGTAAACATGTGTAATGTGTTCTGTAGTGAGGCAGCTGCTTAACAATGGAGTCAGCCCAGACCTGTTCAATGAGGATGGACTCACAGCCCTGCATCAGGTACACACACGCACACACACACACACACACACACACACACACACACACACACACACACACACACACACACACACACACACACACACACACACACACACACACACACACACACACACACACACACACACACAGACGTTGTGGAAGACCATACAACCACAACCATATTTCTCAAAATCTACTATAATGTTGGATTCATGCATCAAACACATACATGTGGGATGGACATGGCTGCCTACCCGTACCCGCACAGTTTAACAGTAACAGTAGTGACAATAGTGGCTGCAGGTCACCTTTTGTGTGGGCACGTGTTTATGTTGTGAGCGGTCATGGTTTTTTAGCACACTAAGTGCTGTTTGCCTTTTATTTTGTCTGGGTCTCATACTTATCTGAAGTGCGTTTACATAAACACACAGATGCATTCCCACAATGTTAGTCACCGGTCAGAAGGGCCAGGCTGGCTGCCTGCTTACATTCCTGTCCTGGGATGAAGGTGGATTTAGAGGGAAACCCCTTCATCACACTACCATGTTGAATTTATTAAAGAGCTAGTTCCATTCATGCTTTTTTTGGGGGGGGGAGTGGGGGGCAAGCTTGTTGGCCAGATCTGCTGACTAGCTGACCCCATTCATGGCCATTAGCCTCCCACAGAAATGTTCACAAGATACCAGACATTTCTCAGTGACCATAGCAGAAGGAGAAGAATCTTTGGGATTTATTATATCAAACTCAAATATAAAATAAATAATGGAAGGCTTCCTTTTATGGATGTTTAAAGCTTGACTGTAATGTAATCTAATGTGGGGTCCCCACAGAGAATCTGTTTAACCACCCGAATATACATTGTCTATTTAGCCGTCCTACACACCCTCAGTGCATTACGAAGCACCCTCAGTGGGTTGTAGATCAGCCTTTTCCAAAGAAGTCTTGACTAGAAAAAAAGTTTGAAGAACACTGCAGTAGCTTACAGTATGTTGTGTCAGCATGTGTCACAGTTCACATGTTCATGTACAGCATATGAACATGTGAACCGTGACATGTCTTTCAGGGGTCGTCGCTTGTGATGGAGCTTACCAGACACACATAAAGAGCTATACTGTAGACTGGAATGAGCTTTGCAGGCCTGTTACTCTGAGAGTACAGAAATGGATCCGAATTCCTTGGAAAGCTAGAGAACCACTTTTGTAGTGGACTATTAATGTAGTAGTGGACTACTAACGATACTATTGACACATTGAGCTTGTAGACTGGCCATTTCAACTATTTAAAAAGTTATTTTTAATAGTTTAAAAAGGCAACGAAGTTAAGGGGTTTAAAAGGTGCTCTGTGTACTCTTTATTGGTGAAACAGTGCCTCCTATTTATCACAGTGTGAACTGAAGGGTGCTCTACTAGCGTGTTGTTTAGTGTTGTTACACTAAACATAGGGACATAAGGATGAGGAATACACTGCACAGGTGTACATATGGACAAAGCTTGGCCCTGGCACGGACAAGACCAATATTCGCCACAGACACATTTGTCTGTGTACGGACATATTGATGACCCTTGATGTATTTTTCTCTGTCCAGTGCTGTATCGATGACTTTGTGGAGGTGGTGCAGTGCCTGCTGGATGCAGGTGCCACTGTCAACGCCTGTGACAGTGAACTGTGGACACCACTGCACGCTGCTGCCACCTGCGGGCACACAGGGCTGGTGCAGCTCCTTGTGCAAGCGTGAGTGTATTCCTCGGCTCCATACATACACTTCATTCTTTCAATTGTAAACATGTACAAGAAAATGTATTTGATCTGAATGTTTGAGCACTCATCACTCTTTTTGTTTCTTAATTTTTGAAGCACCACCCTAACTTATTCTTACTTTTGCATCTCCATCGAGCACCTGGTTGATTTTCTTTTTGTTACAATGCAAATGTGGCTGCAATTTGACTTTCAAAATGATCTTGTGAGCATGTGAATAATGTTGCTTGAGTACTACTCTAATGGTGTGGTCTGTGTGTGTTCTCTCAGTGGCGCTGATCTGCTGGCTGTCAATGCTGATGGCAACATGCCGTATGACCTCTGTGAGGACGAGGCCACGTTGGAGCTGCTGGAGATAGTTATGGCTGAGCAGGGTCAGTAACCAGGCCACAACCTCTCTGAGGATTTTGTGTCTATCCACAAAATTGCAGTTGCTTAAATCCCTAGTACATCGCCAGTATACTCAATAGGAACACATCCGCGTTGTGTCTGGATACGTAGCAGGGGTGCTTCCTCTGTTTACCACCTTGGCTGTGCCTACTGGGCTACACTACAGTCAATACTAGTACAGTAAAAACACAGAGGTGGAAATAGAGACACTCCAAAAGTAAATAAAGCTGCAAGACAGTTGGCTCAAGAACACATTTCTGTAGTCTTTCTGCTGCCAATGCGTTTTGGTCAGAGCCTTCACCAGGAAAGAAGAGCAATAAAGAAGTGCATACTTGTGTGAGTCAAAATATCTCTCTTTGTAGTGCCACTATTTGACCTCTTTGCTTTCTTAAAACCTCCACATGCATTTTCCACGCCCAATGCCTGACTGCCAGGCAGAGCCACAGTACCTCCCTGCTACAAACAATAACCAGAACAACCCAGTGACCAGAATTTACAACATTTTGTAAAAATAGTGAAGCAATATGCACTTATGAAAGCAAATGTCGTGTTCTGTCTTTGTCTGTTTAGGGATAACTCAGGACAGGATAGATGAATGCCGGGGGGCTAAAGAGACAGAGATGTTGACAGATATCCGTGCTCAGGTTGAGAGTGGAGCGGACATAAATGCTCAGGACGATAATGGAGCATCTCTGGTGAGTTAACAAGGACATGCATTGCATTTGTAAACAACGCATCAAATGCATCTGATATCATCACATATTTTAACTCTTTTTGAAAAGTAAGGATTTGTGAATATTCAGCCGTGCGTTCACATGTCTTGTCCAGCTGCACATAGCGGCTGCTAACGGCTACGTGTCTGTGGCGGAGCTCTTGCTGGAGCATAAGGGTCAAGTGGAGGTGAAGGACACTGATGGCTGGACACCGCTGCACGCCGCCGCCTGCTGGGGACAGGTTGGTTTCTGACATTCAGTTTGTTGTCCCCTTAGGGCCATTCACGGTGTGTAGTACAACCTCTGAGTGTACCACACACAATGTGTGAACAGCCCCTTAGAGCACTCAGTGGTGTGTGTTTGTGTACCCACCACTGTGATCACTGTTTCCAATGACACAATATGACCACAATATGTGCATACAGTATTCTTGCTGTGTTCCTACATAAGCAGTCCATGACATTGTTGTATTGCATTGTTGTAGATGCAGATGGTGGAGCTGTTGGTTGCTCACGGGGCCAGCCTCAACACCAAGTCTGTCCTGGAGGAGACTCCTCTAGGTAATAAACACCGCCCTGTTATATAGTATTTACACTCCACTTACCGGTAAGTGTACACCTAAAGGCCTAAAAGCTGGAGAATGACAGCAGGGTTCCTGAGTGCTTGGGATTGTATACTAGGTGTATACAACCTCCAGGGCTTTGCCCATGCAGCCAGAGAATCAAGGTTCTATAATTTTTATTATCAAATCATGGGTGGAAACCTCATGTATATTTACAAAATGGTCGATTTTCAAGATTCAAATTAAAAACTGCTAAAAATAAACATTCACACAAGCTGAGTGTTTTCAGCTTGTAGATTGCTATTTTTTCTACATGTGTGCGTGCTATGGAAGTATAACCAAAATAGGGAATTAATTAACAAAAAAAAACTAAAATGTTAAGATATGGTGATAAGATGTTTTTGCCTGATAACGACATGCACTTACACTACAGCTGTGTTAACAATGCAGTGAAATTCCCTCCCAAGTTACAGTACATGGATTCTTCTGCCTGCAATGTTGGCACAGCTGTATTCTAAGTGCATGTGACATTTACAAAAACAATGGACACAAATTCCAAGCAGGAAAGAAATGTAAAAGAAATGTTATACGACCTTGAGCTTCCCCCACATTCATCGGGTCGTGTCGTGTTCCACATGTCTGCACTCTCTCTGCCCTCAGCTTCCTGTTTTGCTAAACGCCTCGCCAAATAAAGCAAAAATAACAACAAAAACTGCCAAAAAGAACACTTGCTATACACTCACACACACTGCCAACCCATACCGCTTTGTCAAAAAACTTTGAGAGATGTACAATTCTACAAGTTCACAACATATTGTTATTATATCATATTGTTGTCATCATATTGTTGTCATTTTACAACTGCAATCATTTTACAACTGTAAACCGAACCAACAAGTACAATGTGTTGTTGTGATTTGCTCCTCAGATGTGTGTGCTGATGAGGAGGTGAGGGCCAGACTGATGGACCTGAAGCACAAACACGATGCCATTATGAAGAGCCAGGACCGGCAGAAAGGCACACTGCAGAGACGAGCTTCTAGTGCTGGAAGCCGAGGGTGAGGAGGAGGGACGGGAGGGTTGTTTTAGGTAGATTAAAGTTAAATTAAATTTAAGTTTCACCCAGCCTGCTCAAATGATCATGATGAGTGCTCTGTGGGGAGGCAGCTAGGTGAGAACCACTGAGAGAAAGCACTAGGAGCACTTTGGATATCATGTGCTCATCAGGCATAGGTCAGATAACTACAACCTATCTCAATCCAGCAGCACCCTAACACTAACCTCTCACAGGGCGACACAAACCCTAAACCTAAGAATAACCCTCTCCCAACCTTTAACGCATCCCATGGGGAACTCCCCTAAACAATCCATTATTGAGGCACCCAGGCCACTGCACCCTAAAAAGCATGGCATCAGACTCGAGAGCGCTGAATAGCAATGGTCTGTGCTGGGAAGAGAGTGCACTTCTTTACCATAGAAATACATGGAAGGCTGGTGCTACAAACTCAATATGAGTTGCTGCTCAGGAGGGACAATTGAGGGGGGTGAGTAGGGACATGGCCACGAGAATTACAAATCCTTTAATAAAAACAAAAAAAAACATTTGATTTGTTAGAGTTCAGCGATTCCCAACCTGTTTTGGCCGAGGCTCACTGTGGGCCATGAGGATATTGCAAGTGGGTAGCCATATACAGTAATTGGAAAAAGTTCTAATAATAACAACTGTGTTTTCATCATTATGCAGCCAATCTGAAGTATGCTATATTAGTGACATTGTTCCAAGCCAAAACTCAATTTCAATCATTGATCATCTAGATATTATGGTTGATCATTGTAAGTAAAAAATATAACCGTTGATGCTAACAGCATGTCTCTCGTGCAACATGCAGTAAAGTGGTCCGCCGTGTGAGCGTTAATGAGCGCTCCAGTCTGTACCGGCGGGAGCATCACAAGGAGGCCATGGTGTGGAAGGAGAGAGGCCGACAGCCCGAGCCACAGGACGACGATGAGGACAGACAGACGGACAACGAGCTGCACCAGCACGCCACCATGGTCAGTGTGGACACCATGACACACAGTGACCTGAATGTTCCAATCGTTCAATCAAACGGTTGCTATGTTAGCTTGAAATTTGTTATTATTAATTATTATTATTATTATTATTATAAGCCTTGTTTAACTAGTTTTGTTCTGGGTACCCCCATAGAAGATAAAGTCAACATTTGCGTTTTGAATTATTAACCTGACTAAACCAGAGGGAAGACTTTGTACGTCCATCTGGGACAGTCTGTAGCCAAATTACTGAAGAAGACAGGCCATCTTTTTCCAAAGCTGCTTGGCAGTTGATATGCAGATCCTGCCTGTAGCTGCTGCTGATTGCTCCGAAACACATCCGGTTTGGGTTCAGTTCATGGCTACTGCATCAGCTACAGTATTCCAGATGTGTTGTGAACTTGTGAATCAATACTGCCCCCATTTGGTGGGGTCATTTTACATCTTTGTGGGTCTGCCTGAAACCCCTCATAGGATCACTGTAGGTCCCCTGACAACACAAGTAGAACCACTAGTTTAACCCATTCTGGGTGGGAAAATTCTTAATATACATATACTGTATATTCTTTCAGACATTTCAACTCCTATCTGTACTTCTTGGAGGGGTCCCTGAAACAACATATTTTCAGATGGGGGTCAGCGGCCAGTTACATATAAATCTGGGGCTCCTTAACATTAAATAGTTTGAGAACCATTGATCTATAAATGTAGATTTGTAGAATCTAGTATCAGGTTTGAAAGAGGTTAAAACGTATTCCCCTGATCTGCTGCTTTACTCCTGATCATGTTCAATGCTCTCCACCATCTCCAGGTTGCTAGTGCCGGAGCCATGTCTCGCCTGGAGGACGGAGGGTTATCGGAGATGAAGATTTCATCCACCCTGGGGAACGGAGCCACGGATGTATCGCTGGCCTCTGCCGTCCCTGGCGAGCTGTGGGTGGGTGGAGGCCTTTCGGACCGCAGTGCCTCCTACGAGCTGAGTCCTGCCACAGCATCCGGTTCCGGAGAGGCAGGCGTGGCGGACAACAACATGAGCAGGGAGAAATCCCACCACACCCTGGCCGACCTGAAGCGCCAGCGGGCGGCCGCCAAGCTCAACAAATACCCGGCGCCGCCTCCGCCCTTAGTCCCGCCTCCCGCCACAGAAGAGCCCTCTGTTCCGCAGGGAGATGGGGTGGACGCGTCGCAGCCTCAGACCCCACAGGAGGTCCAAAACACTCCCAGCACTGAGCGGGTGGCCACCCCAAGTGTGGTGTACTTCACTCCGGCCAGTGGAGACCCTCCGCTGTTGAAACTGAGAGCCCCCGAGGAGGACTCTCCCAACACCAAGGAGCCCTGCTGTGGACTCATGTAGGCACTCCAAGACAAACCCATACACACTAACACAAAGAACAACATGTTTGACACTCTAAAATAGTGTTTCTCTAACCTTTTCATGTCGAGGACCTCTAAATTAAAATGTATTTGGCCATGGACCCCAATATGAAAACATTTTGTGCCAGCGACACTCATTCAAGATGTGTGTTATTAAACATTTTCAGATTTATTCCATATTTTTCTATACAAAATCAGGATTACATTGTGTCGCAAGGCGATATATAGTGAGCTTGTAGACCAATTATTTTCGATTAGCCGATGTTTATGGGGTTAAAGTGGTGAAACTGTAATTAATGCTAAATTAACTACCGTATATATTTTGCTGTGGACCCCCTGAAACCCCCTCAAGGACCTCTAGGAGTCTCCATACTCCGCTTTAAGAACCAATATTCTCATGTGGCAAAACAATTTTGAAACTGACATGCTTCTGAGCACCTTTTTTTTCTCTCATTTTTTTGTGTTTCATTTCTCTTTGAGAAAATTGCCACATTTCTTATGTGATACCGAACATTTGGCCTTTGCTACATTTCAGAAAATATTAATGTTATTAATGACATTTTCATGATCATTTCCCCTCTCCAAATTGGAATCATTTTCATTTTAAGAGTCAAGTTTGCGTTTTTTTTTTAGGTGACAATCAGACCAAATGAATGAGATTTGCAGTTCATGATTGAATTGACTGAATGTAATTAGAGGAATGTGTGTATACTGTAAACTCACGGTCCAGAAAATGAAGTTAATTAAAGCAGGGTTGAAGGCTGCTTTTCTTTTTTGTAAATTACTGATACAAAAGGTACCTGATTTTCATTTATTTATCCTATTTATTACTGAAAGGGGTAGGATGGTTGAGACATCGATGGTAGTTTGTAGTTGGGCTGCATTTGCATCACATTTACACACACATGTAAAGTAGTAGCATTTACAGTACTTGCCTGATCTTATTTTTGGTTTTGATTCAACCGATTCAGGACTATGAGAAGTCAACATTTTGATAGTTAGTGCAATTTATAAATTGAGGTTTTATCTAAGAGATTTTTGACAGATTCTATATTGAAATGGTTGTTCAGTGTTCAAACCGTCAAGATAAGCTTGCATTTATGTTATGTTTATTTCCTGTGTCCTGTGAACAGGCTAGGATCAAATGATTAATCCCATCTGTTGCAGTTCTTCAAGCTGCACCATCTCAAGTAAACCTATGGCACAAAACATTTCAAATGTGACAGACATTATTGAAGATTCACAACATCATACATGTCATACAGTGACTAGCCTCGACACCCAGGCTTTCATTTTCATTCGCGTTGCGCGAAAACGGAAAGCCTGGACTAACGCACGTTGGAAAGTGGCCTTGAGGGGGGAGTGAACCTTCCGGGGTGGGCGTCGCTCTAAATGATGTGACGTAGAACAGCAGTGGACGGGCGGGGGAGGGGCCGGGGATGACGACACGTTAGTGAGATCAAATCAGAGCGCAGCACTTCCGCCGTGTGGATCCCACGACACCCCGCCCCCCCAAGGCCAAAATCATTGAGGGCTAGACCAGGCTATACAGTGACATACATGTCACTGTCGGACCACATAGACATAATGACAGGCTTGTCAAGTATTGGTGCCTTAGGTTCTGGCTGCTGGCAGACTTTGCACAAAGTTCCACATTGAGATGGGTTAGAGTAAGCTGCTAAGTTTCACCCTGGCTGTCTGAACTTGTCTTGAGGCTTAATCTTTACCATTGTTTCTCAACTTCCAAGGGGTCCACTCCAAAATGTACCCTGTAACTGTGAGAGGGTACACATGGAGCCACTCTTATATTTGGGAACCCCAATATACACTGTACAATTCAAAACGTTAATTTAACTTGCAGAACGTACAAATAGACTGTAGACCTTTTGCTTCTGTTTGTATGCTCTCTGATCTTAAAGCAAATTGCAAATTGGCACTGGTCTCATTATATGACCCCTATAAATCCTCAGGGCTGAAATCAGTATCCAGGACTGAGTACATTAAGCCCTGGGGTCTGTTTGGACCCGGTGGTTTCCGGACCCGACATTGAGAAACAGTAATCCATAAGTCATCGCATGAACCTTTTGATAAAAATGAACGAAATGTATTTGCAAAAGATAGTGTTAGTGAAGGGTCATGCAACAAAGTGCAAATTTGCCCCTGATGATTCCTCTTTGGTTGTGCGTCATGCTTGCACTGAAAATAGATTTACAAGCTCACAATGCAGGTGTTGTAAAACACTGGTGTGTAACTTAATATGAATCAGGCACAACTTGCTCCATATGGATTCCCAACAGACACGCTGATGTTGATGATGATGCACTCTTTTATTTCGTGTTCACATCACACATTTTTGCTGGATTGTGATTTGTACCATTGTCTGTACAAAAGAAAAATGTTTGTCATGTCTTGTCATGATTTTTGTATTGATTCTTCTTTATTTTGTAATGTAAAATGTTATAATACCTGGTCTTAAAGTGTGATATTATAACTTGTATTCCGACTGTTTTTTGAGCTAACAAAGTGGACTTGTCACAGTGTAATTTTGAATCACTGGACGAGGTGGTAAGAGGCGAGCAGGAGACATGAAGTGGCACGTGCCAAATCATCAATATTTATGTAAATGTGTCTTTGCGCAAGGTGCAGAGCTTCCACCTGTACCAGTTAAGGCATTTTCGTGTTGGAAGAGGCTAATGCCTAGTAATTAATTTTCAAAGGGTGGTTAGGATCATGGTAGAGCGCCAGGTGTGGGCTGGGAATCTGATAGGATTAGCGACAAGCGGGCGTGTTCCTGTGAAATTGTGGCAGAACACGTTCCTCCTCATCTCAAGCACCAAGCCCTCTATATATGTGCTCATTATTGTACAACAGTTGAACACTAGTAGCTACAAGGTATGAAAGTGTAGACTATGTAACCTACTGTATATGTACTATGCAACAGTCCATGTTGAAGTGACAAGAATATGTGGCTTAAGCACTTAACCTGCACATGTAGTCTTAATGACGAAATATCTAGTTTTAACAATGGACATTTTTAATAATCCAAAGGTCGTAGATCTGCTTTTTTTTTAGAATTTTTAAAATAGTGAGATGTATTGGAAAAATGTAAGAATAAAACAAACTATTTTATGTTACATACTACTGTAGGAATCAGGCTCTATAACCTCCATTAACTGACTGACTGTACAGAAAGATGTGCTCGAATCTAGTTCAATAGTTTTTCTGTTTCTCATTTTCTTTCATCCAGGGAGGCTACCTGTGGCTGAACTATAGAATGCGTGGAGGTAAGTCAATTCACTGGAATACAATTGAAGTTTGGGTCACTCTGGTGCTACAAAGCATGTATTTCTGACTAGGTTTCCCCAACTGTGTATATCAGGGGAGTAAACTTCATATACTCATACTGTTTATGTCATATCAAAGAAGAGTTGGATTATTTTGTTGTCTAATTTTCAACAAAAAGTATTTGGGAAGAGAAATTGACTGCATGAACAGAGAATATATTGAGAATGTCTACCCCTTGTGGGAAACACCTAACATTACACCTTACACGCATATTGGCTGTCTACACAGCAAATCACTTGTTTCTGTTTTGGAGGCAAATGTGTCTTTGCCGATATACAGTATGTGCACCTTTTAAATGTGTAACCTTTATGTGTACAATCCTATGGTAAGTGTGGAATAATAAGTCAGGAAATATCTGTGAGTGAGTTGAGGGAGGGGGCCTGATTACTGATCATTTACAACCTGCTGTAATTGCTAAACTGTATGGACACTGGACAATGTTTGTCTTGGTGTGTCAGTATTTCTCCAGTATTGCTCACAGCAAACACCCCTGCCATCTCCCTCTCTCTCTCTCTCTCTCTCTCTCTCTCTCTCTCTCTCTCTCTCTCTCTCTCTCTCTCTCTCTCTCTCTCTCTCACACACTTCTCTTGATCTTGTTTTTTAACCTTATCTCCATATTCCATATCTGTGCTCACTGACAGATGGTACATGTCAACTGACTTTGTAGACTAGGTTGCTTGCTGTGCTAGACCAGGATACCGTGATTCACCTGCCGGTGGCCTCATTGGGAGAGATTTCAACATTTTAGAAAAAACATGTCATTTTAGAAAAAACATTGTGCAACAAATAAAATCTCCAGCAATTTCCCCATTTCTTCTATGCAGGAATCTACCACATTTCCACATTTAATCTGTAAAACTAAAACAAATTAAGTTATACATGCATATGAATTTTCTCAAAATTATACACACATCAACATGTTAATGTTTACTTTTTAATTGTATGTTCATTCCTGCACAAGACTCCTATGGTCGAAAAATATAGAAAATGTTATTGCATGCTTTGTTATCCTTTTTTGTTATTATATAATTTTGTGGTGATTGGCAAGGAAACGGGTCAATTATGTCAACCCAGTCTTACACAAATCTCCAGTATTAAAAAACAACAACTCAAAGGTTGTCAGTTGCATGTGCATAATATATGGGGGCTAAGGGTCCTTTCCTGTTTTGTACCATTCAATTGCATATTGGATGTGCGTGGCCACAGTCAAGAGAGACTGAAAGGCTGAAAGGCTCTCTGTTACCAAGTGAGTGTTGGTATTAGGCTCAAGTAAATGCATAGATACTTTCTTATATAAGTATAGATGTTTGTTGGCACATTGCAAGCTTGTAGGCCGGCTATTTTTGACTTGAAAAAGTATCTACAAAGTAATTTATAACAAAAATTAGCAAACTACTTTGTTGTAGTACTCTATATATTATTATAAGATGTACGTGTAGGCTACATGTAGGCTACTCTAGTAGAGTAAAAAAGAATACCTGAACAAAGTTAAGAGCAGTAGGCTATTCTTAGTTAGTTACCATATACACCACGTGAGAGATATTATATATAGAATATCTTATACAGTATGTCATTTCAAAGGATATAACCATGTGGTGTGGTGGCTTTCCCCCTTCTACGCACACTGTGTAGTAACATCACAGGAGCGTCACATGTTTGTACCCCATTTGAGATGGGTTCAAATGTCTTTTCCAGGCCCTTTCCAAGACCTCATGCGGAAACTTCCTCTCCTTCACTCTCTCTCTCTTCCTCCCCCCTCTATTTCCTCCCTCACAAACATATCATTCCCTGATTTTATTCTCTCTAATGTACCGTAGGTCTCAGTAAGAACTGGCTGAGTATGGGTTCGGCCTCAGTCAGCAGAATATGAATACAAATGCAAGTATATGTTACAGAGGCATCTCGGAACAGATTTGTTTTGAAATACAGTACAACCCACTTGACGTCACTCACTCTCTCGGCCCATGATCAACTGATCCCTCCCTCCATGCAATGACAGGTGTTCAAAGGCCATGTCAAAGAGGATTCATTTCTTAACAACCATGTCTTCTTACCTCTTCATATCTTATAGTGAACACACAGACTTGAACACTAAAGATTTTACTTTGTAGACAAGGCAGGCAGGACAGTGAGCAGATGTCAGTGCGGTCATTTGGCACTAAAATGTCATGACTCATTGTGGTGGCGTGGACTTGTGGCATCTTATGGAAGTGGGATGTGACCCATTTAACTTTGGCTCGTATAGAGTTACAATCCCTCAAGGGTAGGGAAATATGTGCCCAGGCAAAGGCTGTACACTATACAGTACAGTCACAGAACAGTAACTTTGATTTTGTGACATAAAATTCCATGACTCCAGATAAGCAAATTCATAATTATTTTTATTTTATTCATTATTTGAATATTTTTTGGGCTTATCCTTCCTCAGAGTTATTATGGCCAGCATTTTACTGAACATTGTTGAGACTTTACATGTAGTGTGGTGCAAAAATAAATATTATTATTAGTAATAATAATTCATAGCACAAAGGCACAGTTGACAAAGTGAAATAATTGTAATAAGAGTGAAAAAATCAATCTAATCTACAATATAGCCTACGATTACGGTAGGCCTATATGATTGTAAAATTGAAATAAATACATTTTCCTTAGTGCTAAAACTAAAAGCATGTTTTACAAATGTGGCATTTGCTCAAGATGTAAGTTTTATAATATGCTGTAAACGTACTTACTGTAGTAACACCCTTCTGACACCTCTACACTGCCAGTGGTGCGAGTGAGCTGTTCTATTCCCCGCAGCAATTTCGGGGGTCATGGGATTCGATAGGTCACCGATGTGTTTGTAATTGTAAACCTCAGAAAGTATTTGCTCAGGCTCCAAAAGCACGCATGCAGGGAGGACTCATGGGTGGTCTGGAATCGTGCGTGCGTGTTGTGCTGACTATCGCAGTGTTCTGACAACTCCGTTCACTTCTATGGGTTTGGCTAATGGCGCCTCTACATAGACTTCGATTGAGAATGGGGACAAACTCTGGACCGAAAGTAGGCGTAGGAAGAATTGTATCGTGAATGATCTTAAACCTTTATTTTATATTGTTTTGTAGTAATGGTACAGCATAAACATTATGTATTATTGTGTACAACTGTACATGCTTAGACTAGCTATTATTAGTGCCGACCTCTTTGAAAACAAATGTATTTCCAACTCCAGTTTGTCCCTGTTCAGGAGAAAATGAAAGCCGTAGGTATCGAGGCTAGTCAAGCTACATGCTGCATGAACAGTGCTCGAACGCTCAGTT
The DNA here is from genome assembly GCA_039105355.1 of Benthosema pterotum. Classification (NCBI taxonomy): domain Eukaryota; kingdom Metazoa; phylum Chordata; class Actinopteri; order Myctophiformes; family Myctophidae; genus Benthosema; species Benthosema pterotum. Next base: position 21,285,364 of record CM076982.1, read on the forward strand.
TCTGACCCCTTAATGTCGCAACTCTAATATTCGATGGCTTTGCGGTCTCTCTTTTGAGGGTGAACTCGATCCCAACCAACGAAGCAGTAGTAAGTAACGTGTGTGACCAATAACCATTGAAGGCGTGGTATCGTGTCACTGTGTAGTCTTGTAGTGTGTACATACTACATGGTGCGTCGGCCGGGGGGAGTTTCAAAGTTGGGTAATAACAAACACGTTCCGAGCAGCACAGTGTGAGGCAAAAATACAGTGTGCGACCACACGCGGCTCTGTGCTCTCTGGTGACAGTTGGGTTCGTTGAAGCAAACTTCTGTTCTGGAGACACGCTGTACACAGACTGCTGGCAACTACTAGCAGCGTCTGAAGGGGTAAGAAGTTTAGAACCGATACATTTCAATGGATCATGTGCCTGCTCTCAGTGTGACTTTTAGCGAGAGTACACAGTACAGTACATACGCCTTACGGCTGTTTCTGTTCTTTCAGATATTTTTTTAGGGTACATATCGTGAGGAGCGGCTGCAGAAAGCGGCCACGCAACGTCTCGAAAGCGAAGCCATGTCGTCCTCCGGAGTGAATGGATTCTCGCAGCAGCACCACAGCGGGAAGGTTCTGACAGTGGACAACATGAACCCGAACGTCAAGCGGGTGGAGTATGCTGTCCGCGGTCCCATTGTACAGCGGGCTGTGCAGCTGGAGAAGGAACTGAAAGAGGTCAGTCAGTGTGTGCTGTCACTGCTGTGCCTGCCAGTCACTCAGCAGAGCAGTCTGATCTGTGACTGTGAGTGGCGAATGCAGAGCCTGGCTGAAGCCAGACCAAATCAGCTGTTGGCAAAAATAAATACCTGCCAGGGGATTGTTCTGGATTGGAATGCCTCAATTGTACACAGTGTTGCCAACTGACAAAATCCAAAATGCACTAGTGGTACTTCCAAAATGCACTAGAATGCACTAGATGCTTGCCTGGAAGGGAATATAAACACAAAGATCAAAATGACTATTCATCTTATACATCGCACTGTACATTCTCTAGTTGTGTAGACTTGGGCTAATTCAAAGGATGAATATTTTAACTCTTGAGAGCGTAAAAAGAAACCAAATGGACCTGCAAGTGTCCATTTGGTTTCGTTTTTACGCTCTCAAAGAGTTACATCTGGTTAGCCATCTGTCCATCATTTAGCCTGAGGACCACTGGTTGAAAACCACTGCCATAAGAGGAAAAATGATGAAAAATTGGGTTTTTTATCTTGCCCCAACTCACCAGCAAAAAAGCACTAGATTTTCCGCCAAGAGTTTTTCCACTAATTTTGGCACTAGGGGGCTAAATATAGCAACAAATGCACCAAGTTGGCAACTCTGATTGTACACCCATTTCCTACCCCAGAAAAATGGGTGGCCAATGAGGACACCATATGCGAACATATTTGAATACTGTGTCCTGATTAGCATTAGAAATGGGAGTACAATTAAGCTATTCCAGACCAATTTGCTGACAGGCACTTTTTTGTCAACTGTTGATTTGGTCTGGTTTTAGCCAGGCTAGCGGATGCATTGCAGCCAGGCTGCAACCCGGCTCATCATCCAGTTGCGTAATTGTCGCAACTGAAATCCATAATTGCACCGGCACGTGCATTTTTCAGGGTAATTTACAATAATAAATAATTAGCCCTTCCTTCTTACATAGTTGTGTGACACATGCAGTGCCGCAGCCAAGTATGTGTCTTCCTTTGATTTGCCAGTTCCTCCAATCCGTGCGTGTGAGATGGACAATGCCGATTGTCTGAGTCAGTCTGACTAAAATAAAAAGTGTCTACCTGGCACCTGCTGAGTTGATTCAGTCTGCTGCTGACACAGTAGGCATACTGTACTCAGTGTACTGTATGCGTAAAGTCTGCATTGCGTTGCTGTCTTGCATGCCATGCTGGCTGGCAATGCATGCAGTGACCAGGAAAACAATGCATAGCACGAAATAAACATGTAAACGGGTTATTGTAATAAACAACCCCAAATTGCCTTTACAATTATACAAGTGAAAGTAATAGGTATTTTCTGGATTAAGTTTTTAAACTGCTAAGTTGTTTCAGTCTGCTGGTGACAGTAGGCATTAGGCTAACTGCACTACTGTAACTGGATGATTGCCAACTTGGCTGGTTTGCTTGCTATCATGCAGGCCACATGCTCTACGATGAATGCATGACACGACACATGACACAAAATGATGACATCACAAGAGGTTCTCCCTTGAAATAAACAACCCCACACTTGCCTTGAAGATTATCGAAAAATAACAAAAATGATAACTATATTTTGTGTATCCACCAATAGCTATATTTTGAGTTCCCGCCAATAATCTATGCGGCTGCTAAATTGTACCTGATGATTTGTTTTGATCAGCTGTTGTTTGATCAGGTTGGTTTGCTATATTTTCATGTCACATGTAAATCATGCATGCCAGAAGTTGTTAAATGGTTAAATGCATGATGTAATGCAAAGAAATAGGAGTACACTCCATGATGGCTCTCTTTAAAAAAAACAAAAACAGCTCATCTTGCCTTGGCAGTTCAAGAGAAAAGTGATTGATGGTGAGGTGCAGACAATATATCATTACGTTAAGTGAGGGAACACACAAAGACTACCTGGGTGACAGCGATAGCTCAACTGCCTCCACAGTGCTTGCGCAGTCAGCAACACAGATCGATTATTGTTATTATCCATCGTGTTTTCCCCTAGAGAAGCCAAGCGCGAGATGCACATGATGTCTCATTGATTGGGAGAGCTGTGACACAACCTTCGGATAACCCTCTTGGCCTCTTTTCAGTGTCCTGAAAGACAAATTAGATCAAGTAAGGGACAAGCAGTCGTGTACCTAATACGATTGTAGCTGCTATACGGGGAGGGTAAGGGTAATCAACTGGCAAGAATCCACAGTGTATAGCTGGTTTACATGTTTCTCACTGCTGTAGCCTGAGGTCTCTGTCACAACCCCTCGAGTGCAACTTCAACTCAAGTCTCAACAATTTTCTTTACTCTGGAGAGTAAAGTTCACATAGACAGGAAGATCACCATCTCTCACGCAAATGCCCTTGAGGCCAGTGCTTCTGTGTAATTTCAAGACCTCACGTTTGGTAGGATTTAGGCCACAGATCCCCATAATGTTTGGTACCATTTGGGCATTGCAATGGGTATATATTTCAACATATATTTCAAGTGTCCATGGTGCCATGTCATTAGACCGAAGGTTCATTCTTCTGAAAATACTAACCCTATCTCTAACCCTGACCCTAAACATAACTGCAAGCATGGGAGCAGAGCGTGTTCGGAATAACGGACCTTATGGGTACTAGTCCCCGTGTCCATTTGGTTCATAACAGTGATGATTTAGCGGGGGGGCCCCTGAACCCCCCTTTAAGTTCTATGTGGAGCCCGGAACCCTCTTTCAGAACCAGAGCTTCAAAAGTAATTGTTTATTATGTTGATGCTGCATGTGTCTATCAGTAGTAAAAAAAAGAAAAGAAGCTTACGGACATTTCTGTGAGTGCTGGTGAATGTTCAGCTCTTGTAGTTACAGTGCAGAGTGCATAGGCCTGATGGATTTTCTGCCCTGAGAAACCAGTCTACAGTAGATAGGCCTACATTGTTGAGAGGTTATTATGTAAGAGATGAAGCATTCCCCCTGTGCATGTCTTTTGTGTGCTCTCTCCTCTCACCCTCCCTCCATCCTTCTGTAGAGAAGAGTCCATGGAAGTGAGCCAGAGTCCAGACTTTTTCTTTGTAGGAGGGGATCACTACAACTAAGCAGCTCCTGTTCTGCTGAAAGATCCTGAAATTCTAGCAGGTCGCACCTATTTTTCACTACCTCCTTTAACAATAAACGGAGGACAAACTGTGCATCTCATTCAGCGTTTAGAATTGAATGAGCTGCCGTAAGCTTGAATTTACTTAATGAGGGCATTCTGATGTGCATTGTGAAGTTTCATGAGAAAATGATTTATGCCAGAAAAACAGCCTGGAAGAAATGACACATCTTACAGCGCCCAGTGTTTAATGTCTAATCGGACCTGTCTGTTGGCATCATGTAGAGGTCACATTGTTCGCAGTGAAAACAAGCCATGCTAGCAAAAAGTGTTAATTTAACTGTGTGGGTGTGAAAATGGATCCTTGCGGCAAGTTGCGGGTGACAATGTTGCTGTGCAGAACGTGACGTGGATCCCGTAGTCCTCTTAATAGGCCTGGAGGTGCTCCAGTTGCCTTGTCAGCTGAGAGCCTGCTTGCCTGCTTCCTGTCAGGTCTGTGACTGCAACACGTTTGCTGAGGGATCAGCACATTTCGTGCATCTGTGTGTACTTGTATTGCTATACTTGCGAGGGCCAAATATCCCCCTAAAGAAATAAGCACTGTGACTCACAAGATAAATGGTGTTTTAATGGCTAAAAAAAGATTTTCATTAGGTTACATTTAGGAAAAGGAAAGATTTGGGTTAGGATTAAGCATATAAAGTTTAGGATTAGATGAAATTATGTCTGGTATATCCTTAGTTTCCTGCCTGTATCGGTCACCAAAAATAGCCTATAATGTGCAATCTCACAATGCAGTGGATTTTTGCAATTGTTGATTTGCTATTTTTGGATTTTGGGTTAGGAGGACTAAAAAACAAATTGTAAAGCCTGCAATCACAACATGTCATGTAGATGTCTTCACAAGTATAGAAATATGAACAGAAGAGGTGTGTGTGTTCTGCTCTCTGAATAATATCTCAGTCATCAGGAATGACAGGGACTGCAGTGCAGCTACAAGATAATTCAGCGTCGGACAGACCTGTCCGGACCTGTGGCAACCTGATATACAGTAGTGGATTTGGTGATTGTTAGAAACAGACCATGGCAGACTTACTGTGTGAAGTTTTTGCCGTCACTTTTCAACCTAAGTTCAAAAGTGAAGTATCCCTTTTAAGTGCGTGCAGTGTATACCATATGTAACTTCGGTCTATGTGCATACTGTAACAAACCAAGCGTTATATTAGCCTTGGTCATATGGCCCGGTGAACAGGATGTCCTGGACATGCTGGTTGGCCTCATGTAATCGGTGCTTGCCACCACTGATTGAGTAGGACAACACAGGGCTAAGCAGGGAAGGGGGACAGGGCTGGCTGCTCTGTCACCCAGAAAACAGCCACCTCTTTGTTGGATCAGAACAAGGACATGAATGGGGGGGGTATATGGGTGTGTCAGTGACTTTGTAACTTTGTACACTTTTACAACTTGTACAATTACAACCAATGCGAATGCAAAACAACAAGCCTGCAGTTCTTGCAGGTTGATGTAACAAACTACATGGCATATACCCGCAGAAAATCAAATATTGACTCAGCCTGAACTCTAAAATGGTGTGTGACTGTGTGCACACATTTTAGAGATGGCTGGACTAACAGTTTTGGTCTTCCAAGAACATGCTGCTGACTGCACATGTAAACAAGATACAGGTACAGTAAACTGACCCTGCGTGGCTGTTTGCGTGGTGCAGCGTACTACATACATTACAATACTGTAGGGACTAGGGCGCTCCTATAGTTCCGTGGTCATCTAACGTCATACATACACTAAGCATGTAGGCACAGTGCCTGCTAGCGCCCTTGAGCTGGCTCATTGCCAGTCCACTGCGCCTGATAGATAAGATGGGTGCAGACTGCAAATTACCCAACGTGGACCTCATGTACCAAGTATAAGTAACTCATTATTTGTTGGAGGTGGGCAGATTAATACAGAATCAATGTAAGAGATTAAAGGGATTGTGACATTGGAAGAAAAGTTTTCTCTTTTTTTTTATATAAAAAAAAATAAAATTAATGCCATGAAATCTGTAAGAGAGCTTGTTACAGCAACAACCAATTCTACCCTGTACCTTTTTTTGTTTTTCATTTTTCTATTCAACAAGGTGTAAACCTTACCTTAAAGGGCTTTGGCTATTTACACACGTCAGGGATTCACCCTCCTATTTGAACCCCTAAGGACAGGTCAATTTTATACCTTGTTATCATTCTGATGTTTGTGATACAGAATGATCAGCATAGCCGATGGCTTTACCTAGTTTGAACCTGATCAGAAAGCATAAGCGAATACACCTTTTTTATGGATGTTCTGGGACTTTAATTACACATTTTGTATAGCCGTGGAAGAGCAACAGTAAAGCAAGGTCCCAGAGACGTGAGCCCTGGATTATGTGTCCTTGCGGTCGATGCACTTGCGGTAGGGTCAGCTGCCAGCACACCTCAATTTTCTTATATCTGATTGGCTATCATCAGTCTCCCAGCTTGACATTACTTAACTGCTAGGCTGCCCAATAGTAAATGTTGTATCAATACAACACAATCCAGTTAAGTATATACTGTAATAGAATTTAAAGTCAACAATTTCATGAGTAGTTAAAGGTTTAAACAATAATAGAATAGAAGCTTGTAATGAATGATATACTAATGTTTTCTTTATGGTATCTCTCTCAGACTGTTGCACCACAAACATAAAAAATGACCTTTCAGAGGAACATTGTCCGATAAGGCTCATATAAAAGCCACATTCTCAAAGGCGTCCCCATCTGACCTGAAAATAAAGCACAGATTTGATGTCAGGCACTTTGCAACACATGACTCCTTCCACCTAAGCCAAATTCAAACATTGTTGCTAATTTATACAGGTAGTTTATTACGCCATAGCTAAAACCCCCCAAAAACAAACGTTTTTTACGGAGTGAAGTGGCCCATAGCAGGCAAGTGTTGTAGTGTTATAGAAGGCAGGTCTTACAGATACAGTACAAATGTACAGTATCTGCATCTGTGCACCACAGAGAATCTAGCAGAACAGACTCAAAGAAGGCCAGATTTCTTGCACACCCTGCCAGGCAGTGCCAGTTTGTCAAATCTGTAAACAATTCACGTCTTTGTTTGTGTTACTACTGTGCACATTTTGTGTATTTTCACATGAATGATGAATGGCGGCTTCAACATGACTGAGATCCATCGAGAAGCTGTGTCCTTATTACAGTATACCCTGTCTTGGTTTTAGTAGATAGAACATCACCAAATTTCCAACTCAAATATTGTGTGGTGATATATAACTTAGCCACATGACAGCCGATCAAGCCACTGGATGGAAGCTATGCAAGCCACCAAATGTCACATTTGCGTTTTTATAATCTAATGTAAGGGAAATGGTCTATCAGCAAGCAGACCAAGAGGCTCCAAACCGAACGTTGTAGGAGTCAGTCTGATGAGTCAGTAAAGACAAATAGCTTGTGGATAGATATCGGCATATAATGAAATGTGTTCTGAAATGTGAGTTGGGTTGGGAGTTGGGTTTTAATTCGGGTTAGAAGAAAATCATCCATCTGCTTACTGTGGAGTGCATTTATTGGTAATGGGGAGTTGGACGTTACAGAGCAGTCTTTTGCTTTGATAAAACAGAAGAGTCTGTGTCCCTCACCAAAGTCGCCATGGTGCTTAAACCACTGCCTTTCATGTGTGGTTGCTGCCTGTTCCATTGCTGTGCCAAGCTCACTCTATGCTTGTCTGTCTAAAGATTGCTAATGAGAGCTGAGGAGTTTGTGTGTTTTGTGTATGTGCATGCTTTGCATAGATCCATGGACTCCACAGTTGAATTTATATGCTAAGGGAGTGGATTCCTAACAACGTTTTAATTGCAAGGCCCCAGTTTGGACTGCATTTTTTAGGCGACAGACTGAGAGGCCTCTGTAAAGGTCCATTTGGTTCCTAATTACGGTGTCAGTCAAGTATGTTATCAGGAATGTGTATGTTGCATATGGTAATGACTACAGATTCCTGGACTGTGGTTGCATTTCCACTGATGGAAAACAACTATTAAGATAATTGAGGATCACTGCTAGAGCTGTAAATATCTGCTCATTGAGGCCCCTCGCATATCCTTTCAAATGGGGGTCCGTGAGATAATTAGTGTCAATTTTAATTTAATTTGGAGGTTTGTGAACCATTGGTTCAGGCGAATAGCGTGAGGCAAACATGGACTGGGGTGGGCCAGTTATAAAACCCCCTCTACTCTCTGCCACTTTTATGATTCGGTGTTACCTCACTCGTATGTCACTTCTCAGGATGGATTATATACAGTAATATACCGTAGGAGTATACAATCGAGCCCAACCGATATGAAATTTAGGGAACGGTACGATAACCGATATGATAGAGGTATACATGCAGTGATACAGTCACATTGACAGTAATACAGGTGAATTGTTTTCTTAAACCAATGTCGTCTTTTTGTTAACCTGGTTCAGTCAAGCTGTCAAGGAACAAATGGATAGAGTGCATAGTGCCACAGACAAATACCATTCCAACTCTCCAGCACCATTGGAGTCACTTTGCCACATAAGCACTATTTTGAATTCTATTTGTGACAATTTCACCAATACAATAAGACCACCGATAGAAGGGGGACCTCCCCAATATGACTGATCGGTCGGGCTCTAGTATACAACCTTCAGCTCCAAATTCAGTGCAAGTCTACCCTAACCCAAATTATGAAATAAGACATGCAGTAAAAGAAACCACAAACCACATCATCATATCTGACTAAGACGTGCTTGGTGACTCACAGTTGCACCATGGACAAACTGTAAGTGTACACCCATGGAAGTAGTATAACAGCTGTTGGAAACTATGTCATTTATTTATTTATTTATTTAGTAAATGTTTTCATTGAAAGAATAAGCAATTACATTTTATAGAAAAATATGAACAGCAATAATATGTTAAATTAAATCTTTAGACATAATACACACAATAATACATATTGTGGGTTTAATAATTTAATTGGGTAGTTCTTTTTATAAGTAAGCAAAGATAAAAAGAAGGAAGAAACTGAAAATTAGATTAGACATGAATGGGAAACCTAAGTGTGTGCAAATATTGTGTGTTTATTTTGCCTGAAATCTGACAGTTTATGCCATTTCAAAGTGAAGCTGTGTCCTGTCTTTCTCTTCCTTCTCTCCTTTCTTGTATTGGCATGATTCCAGTTCTTGCACACATGCAATAAACACCCTTGCTGAGCAGTTTCATGAGGAGATTAAGGAGATAACAGACGGTAAACTCTCTCTCTCTGTCCCTTTCACTCTCTCATTTTCACTCTATCCCTTTTCCAGGGAGCCAAGAAGCCTTTCACGGAAGTCATCAAGGCAAACATTGGGGACGCCCATGCCATGGGCCAGAAGCCTATCACATTTCTCAGACAGGTTGGAACTCGGCCTCCTTTTAAGTCACACAGTGCAATAGAATTCATGTTAGAGCTATGGTTAATTAGGCTGCAATCTGGCATGATACCATTATGTGCATGAGCCTTGTGTGAGTGTGTGTGTGTGTGTGTCATATATTTGTTCTGGATCTCAGGTCTTAGCTCTGTGCGCCTACCCTGATCTCCTCGAAGACAACAGGTTTCCAGAGGACGCTAAGCAAAGAGCACAGCGAATCCTTCAGGCATGTGGCGGAAACAGCTTAGGTCAGAGAACCCGCCTTCTGCACTCCCACTCCCCTCGCTTCCCCCCTGATTTACCCACCTATTCCAGGAATTCTAACATCTAACATTCTATCTTCTGCTCACACTCCGCCATTCACTACATTAGTGGATCCTAACTATGCTGTACTGGTAGTTGCCTATCCTACTGCAGTTCATATGGCGTCGATTGTCATTCTAGTGTTTAATTAGGGACTAGTTGGGGAAGGATAAATAATCAGCAGCACTCTCAACAATTAGGCCTTGGAGCCACTGTACTACATAAGTAAACTTATCTACTAGGATGATCAGTGTCATATTTATTGTGTATGCTGACAAGAGGAAATGGATATGCTATCATATTATTGATCAATGACAACTTTTCCTTATAACAAAATCTAAATTCTGAGCGGTCATAAGTTGCTGCAAGCATGAGAAACTAATACAGTGTCCTCGTTGTAGTTGAAATACTGGATTTGAAAATGTTTTTGGTGTTTTGATCGGGACCCCCTCACCGAATTCAATGTTATATCCATATTTTGGCTTGCTATGATGCATGTGTAAGGATGCAGAGACTAATTTCTATTACTCTAACTCTATCAAATTAAAAATCAACATGTGATTGACTAGTGACATGCTAGAAAAGGCTGAACGACATGAATATGAGAGAAACTTGGAGAAAGTTAGTGTGAGAAATTAATGTTTATGACAGAGGAGGGAAGACGGTATGGTTGATGCACACCTGCTAATTACATTCTATGCTAGTCTTAGGTTGTAATTTCACTGAATACATGGCTATAATTATAGGACATACCGCCTGGTGGAGATTTGTGCTGTACTTATTATGGTTATTTTCATTTTCACTTCAGAACTTTGTCAGCATACTTGCTTTCTTACTTCACTAGAGATAATTTAATGGGAACTGTGTAGTTTCCCAACATAATGTTTCTTTCCTGTAAATTTGTGCTCATCACAACACAAAACACAAGTAGCAGACTCAGCAGAGCACTCTTGAGGGTCCTTAGTGATATCCTATTCATTGTTATTTACAAGCCAGGTCCAGCTTGTTCTGAAGACCTTAACAAGAAAACAGGATGCCAGTGATGAAACAATGTAGAGCACTGCAACTGGAACTGTATTTAAATACCCGCGGTCAGGAACAGTTGGTCAAGATAAAGCCAGCACCACCTCTCAAAATCCTGCATCCTCCTGCAAGTAGCCTAACCTGAAATGATTTTGGCCTGGGCGGGGCAGGTAGTAGCAGTACAAATATGGACAGCAGATGAGCTGATCTGATCTGATTTGATCTGACCAACATGACGTCATCCCCGGCCCCTCCCTCGCTCCTCCATTGTTGTGCTACATCACATCATTTGGAGTGACCAAACCAAATGCAGAGCTTATACACTTCAATATATATCTCCAATCGCAATGGAAATATTGCTGATTTAGCAGTGGAAACAAGTCTTTGTTGTCAAATCAATGAGTGAAATCCTTGCGGTAGCGGGGAGCCGGTGGAAGTGGGATTTATAAAGCATTCCGATGCAGGGCACTAATACAATGGACAAAGGACAGCCACAATTGGTGAATGGTTCAGCACCACCACCATTGGACAGCGCCAACACCGCATACAGAGCAGCCACTGCGGTTCTCAAACACTGTTGTCTCTCGTAAATAAGTCCACAGCACACCTATTGTTACTTTATTGCACCTTTTGTCATATTAATGGTACGCATAGGGTATACCGTGTAGATCTTTTTCCCGAACGATACAGTATGTCGCAAGGAAAAGTGGAAAGAATATTTGTTTCCATTAGAGCAGCCTAAAAATAACTTTCCTATGCTGCAGGAACAGCCACCAATGTTACTATATATAGTGAATTGTCATTGATGGATTATCCAAGTATTCTGCCCGACCTTGCAATCAATCGATGAACTTGCGATCAATCAGTCTGAGCTATCACTATGTTCTGGTCTGATCTTTACATACTGCTGCCCCATCCTCTAACTGCTACCTCCTCCCTGCTGCCTGCTGCTTGTTCTGCTGTGCTTCAGTCAACTGATGCAGTTTAATCAGGTGGTGGTTGTAAAAATATCTGTACCTGTATCCTGTATGTCTATTTATTTCCCAGGGTCTGCCGGAGGGCGGCACACTGGCCTGTCCAATGAGAACAGTCAAAGCATTCAAGTATTGAATCAGAACACAAATAATTAATGAACATTTTGTTGATTAATTTAATATTAATATGAATTGACACAATCGATCTTATGACTTCTAAGAAAAGACATCTGGCCACTCTAAGAAGGAAATCTGTTTTGGGGTGGGGGGCAAATGGCAATCTTAATTAACCTTAAGAGGCAAATATCATAAGAATTGTTTTTAATATTTAGTATCATATTGTCTATGTACCTCAGAGATATTTGTAAAAGTTGGAGGCTTATTCACAACTCTGATATAACAAATCCTTGTAATTTCTTTCTGGACTTTGAAAACAGTTAGTTGCAATACCACCATGTCCTAAGGACCGCATAGGCCCTTTAACTCTAAAGCTGGGCCTGTGTTTTCTTTCTGTTTGTGTTTCTGTCTATGCAGCACACACCATTAGCCCGCACATTAATATATACACATTAATATAAAATCAAATATAATTTGGTTTCAAAAGGTAGCTACATGGTGCATTACATACAAAGTTATTGTGTGTGCGTGCGTGCGTGCGTGCGTGCGTGTGTGTGTGATGTGCCTTTCAGGAGCTTACAGTGCTAGCCAGGGAATAGAGTGCATTCGCCAGGATGCTGCCCGGTACATCGAGAGGAGGGATGGTGGAATTCCCTCCAACCCAGACAACATCTACCTCTCCACAGGTGCCAGCGACGCCATAGTGGTATACACCTCCAACTTTCCATGTTTGAAACGAAATCCTCCATCAATCAAGTCGTGTTTATTTTTTTCCCAGTTAACCGTTTTCTTTCTGATTTGTAACCCTTATTTTGAAGCACCAGATCTCCGTACATCATTTTTGGTTTTCGGAAGTATCATCATACATCTGAAAACCAAACCAGATGTATGATGACGTAATCGCGTTTCTGGTGTCTTGACTATTCTGCCCTCTAACCCTGCGCAATAATCAGTTAATGTTCATGTCCTACAATTTCGGCACAGGGAACAGCGGTTAGTAGAAGCGGTTAGTGGGTTTATTATTCACACCAGTGACTCTGCTCCCAACTTTTTGATTTCAAGTAAATTCTGAGTTACAGACCACTAAGAGTCCAGCCGAACGCCACTTTAACAACCTCATGTTTGTTAAAAAATGTGTTTACGGTATGCCAGATGTTCTTAAAAAAACGTAAGCACTTTCCTTTCCATTGTAATGTACACACAATGGCCACCCAGTGATTTTCGGGCTTTTGTCCCGTTCCATTATTGATTACGATTAATCATTATATCCATGAATTCTGGCCACTCTAGCGTTGAGTACAACAACATGCTCTCTTGTCTTCCTCCCAGACCATGCTGAAGTTGTTGGTGGCTGGCGAGGGCCGCGGGCGTACAGGTGTGATGATCTCCATTCCTCAGTATCCGCTGTACTCCGCTGCCCTGGCTGACCTGGGTGCTGTGCAGATCAACTACTACCTGGACGAGGATAAGTGCTGGAGCCTGGACGTCAACGAACTCAGGAGGTCCCTTGCTGACGCAAGGCAACACTGCAATCCCCGTGCCCTCTGCATCATCAATCCTGGAAACCCAACAGGTTTGTGTTTTGATTGTTCTACTATCACGCGCAGGCACACACGCACGCACGCACACACACACACACACACACACACACACACACACACACACACACACACACACACACACACACACACACACGGCAGGTAGCAACATTGCAGGCAGTGAGACAGTACATATAGCTTCTTCTACAGTGTGGATACAAAATAAAGGTAATGGAGAAAACGTTTTAACCAAAAATCAAAATAGATATATAGCTACATTGTTTGCCTTTTCCCCCCTCTACATTACAATTTACAAATACAATTTAGGCATTTAGCAGATGCTCTTAATCCATAGCGATTTACATTAAGTATAAACATTGCAATGCATCATACAGATTAAAGATTACAATTTAAGCAGAATTTCCAATATATAATGTAAGCACTAGATACATTAGACATCCTATATCAGTCACTGCTATCTCAGTCTAATGAGGTGCCATCTAAACTAGGAGGGTAATGCAAGTACTATGAGTTGGTATGTAATACGTTGCTTCTACTTTGATGCTGCAGCTGTTTCCCTGCAGACAGACACTTGCTTCATCTTGCAGGCGGTCCAGAACTTTGTTGTTGTCAACATGAAACGAAACATTTGTTAGTCTCAGGACAGTGTGAGGGGATGGGGGTTGTGTGGGATGAGACAGCGTTTTCGCCAATCACAGCACAGCAGTCTTTAGCAGTTTCATAATGAGCCAATAGAGTGGAGGTGTTTACAAACACAGTGTTTGTACACACCAAAGTTGCTTATATTACCTTTAAATAAGGTAGACAACCCACACTCACTCCAGAGGGACCACAGTACATGCACTGTCGTATGTATCAAAAATAGCATATCTACAAGGTCAAAACATGTCGCAGTGTGACGTGTTTTGACCTTGTAGATCTGCTATTTTTGATACATTTGAGTTGAAGCTGTGAATTCCTTTTTGAATATGACATCAAGATGTTAAACGAGCAATCAGTGATTTGGAAAACCCTCCAGTCCTGCCGGTAACAGGGTATGCACATGCAAATACTCTATGGGGTGGTGGGGGGAGCACAACAGGCCGAAAGCACATACACATACAATGCCCAAGCCCACTCAACCCTGATTTGAGGAAGGCCACTCTCACCCTGATTGGATGAAAGGCTTTTCTCCCAAAGCCCAAACTCAAACTAGTGTTTTATGACCCCAGGGGCTCACAGGGAGGAACTCCTTATATGGTCACCATGCTTTATAGGGAGGAATAGCCAAAAAAGAAGAAAAAAATAATAATATTTGAATTAAGTGAAATCACTTACTATATCGTTTAAAGGTAATAGAGGCAACTTTAGTGTGTACAAACACTGTGTTTGTAAACAGATTTGTTTAAAAACGAATCTAATTCCACCTCACCTCCACTCTATTGGCTCATTATGAATCTGCTGGAGACTGCTGTCCTGTGATTGGCTAAAGCGTGTCTCACCCCACACAACCCCCTCACCTTCAAAAATTAGCACACCTTTCCTGAGCCTGACAAATGTTTTGTTTTCATGATTTGTTCACACCAACAAAGTTCTGGACTAAAAGGTTTGGCTAAGAATTTGCCCCTATTACCTTTAACAATTTGCTAACCCTGTTACGTACCATAACGTTTCCCCACTTGTCCCACACATGCAATACTTCTGTCCCTCAAATAAACAGTTTGGGTCTGGTCACACTAAGTGCTAGTGATGCGTGGGCCGGCTTTTTTTCAGGGAGGGAGAGAGAGAGCGCGCGAGAGAGAGAGTGAGGTGATATCGATGTCGAAGCTTAATAAGTTATTTTACTTGAATCTTGACACAATTCTGTTCACTTCACTCACTTGTGTGTGTAGCCTGCTCTGTAGCCACGTAGCTCTCCACTCCAGATGAATGAATGAAATAGCCTACTCTACAAGCTCACAATGCCGACGGAATGCACTGTGAGTTTGTCAATCTGCTATAATTCTGTCTGCACGCACAGCTGTGCAGTCCTTTCAATGAAAGAATGATTGTGTGCAGTTGCGCTCATTACACAGCTGGCCACATGTCCAGAGGTTCAGAACGGAGAGGCAGAGCAGAGGGCACATTGGTCGGGCAGGAGCTAAACCTCCTTTCATAAGCAACGCACATTGATGAACAATAGAACAAAATGATGGTTTCAGCAAGAGTACCGGAATGTTTTTTTCCTCGTCCTTTTGGGGAGGCGGCCTGCCGCAGCCCACCAACCCGCTAATTGCCCCAAAACCTTAACCCGTCCGCCCAGCCCGCGGGAGAATCCGCGGGACCAGTCACCATCGGGCCGGCCCGCGCATCACTACTAAGTGCACCAAGCAACAACATGTCAGTCCTAGATACCTTGGATGTGTTGTTCATTTTAGTTTTGTTTTCAGTTCAACAGTTGAAAACTACTCTTTAGTTTACACTTCCAGTCAGACTTATTTATTTATTTATTTTTCACTGAATTAAGATCCATTATTCTAATTTTCAACCTGTGGTTGTCCTGTGTGATAGGTCAGGTCCAGAGCAGACAGTGCATTGAAGATGTGATCCGATTTGCTAAAGAAGAGCACCTTTTCCTCATGGCTGATGAAGTAACTTCACTAATTTCTTCATTAACGTGTACTTGATATACTGTACAACATACTATACAGTTGTTTTTTTGTGTCACTAAACAACATTGATTATATGCATGTTACTAGTTGAAGTCTTGCTATAAATGCATCACACTCAGTCAGCACAGTCAGTTCTTAATAATAATACTGAAATAATTGCTTTTTTTGGCTCCATTATAATGTCTGCTGCAATGTTTCTCATCATAATTCAGTAAATATTATAATAGAAAATGACCTGCAGATATTTGCTTAGGTTACACATTGCAATGGTGAATACCACACAAGTGCTTCCTTATAGACATACATACAATGTACAGTAACTTAGAAATTAGGATACCATATGCAGTATCACGGATGTGTAGTGTAGTGTGACATCTAGTGGCTGAACTCTAAAATGACACAGATGCTTTCCCTCGGACTGAAAACTCCATATAGTAGAACATTACATGTAGCAAATCTTCATGATATATTACCTCTCCATGTCAGGTGTACCAGGATAACATCTATGCAGAGGGCTGTGCCTTCCACTCCTTTAAGAAGGTGCTCTTTGAGATGGGACCAGAGTATTCAGATGTTGTGGAACTGGCCTCCTTTCACTCCACCTCCAAATGCTACATGGGAGAGTGAGTCCATGCAGCTAAATTTGCACATGATGTCAAATCTTCACTGTTCATTCAACATGGATGACACAATTTGCCCGCTCATTAGAGCAAAGAGCTTCGACTGTGTAGAACTCTATGCACAGTTGCACACACACTGAAATTATATAATATTACGAGTTAAGTACATTTATTGTTATAGCATACCCAAACCATACTAATGATTGGTCATGCAACTCCTTGCAACCAAATGGTTGTGAGCAGTTGCATGTAGTTGCATGAAACCATTATCCCTAATGGCAGTTGCAAGGAGACTCATTGGTGTGACACGTCCTTAAAACTGTTCTCTATGTGATCACTCAGGATTTGAATATGTGCTCAATGTGTCTCTGTGACTCTTTTGTGCATGTGTTAGGTGTGGTTTCCGCGGGGGCTACATGGAGGTGATCAACCTGGACCCTGATGTGAAGGTGCAGCTCACCAAGCTGGTTTCGGTGCGTCTGTGCCCCCCTGTCCCGGGACAGGCTCTGCTGGACATTGTGGTGAACCCACCCCAGCCTGGAGAACCCTCCTATGAAACATTTATGAAGGTCTGAGACTCTGAACATTGATTGTGTGTGCATGTATGTGTGTGCGCTCACATTATTTTTTAGACGTTTAGATCAAAAAAATATTGCAGCATACCGTATTTAAAGTGTTGTAGATTTGCTATTTTCACTAATTCATTTCTTTTGAAAAAGCCCTCCGCTCCTATTGTCTCTTAAACAGGAACGGAATGCTGTGTTGGCCGACTTGAAATCAAAGGCCCAATTGACTGAGCAGACCTTCAACACGGTGCCTGGCATCACATGTAACCCTGTCCAGGGTGCAATGTACACCTTCCCTCGCGTCACTCTACCAGAGAAGGCCATTGAGCTGGCCAAGGTCTGTACTATGTGCACCTTGTTTCTTTTTGGCTTACTGACTTGGTCTTTAAACCCAAACAACCAGTGGGACATCTGAACATTCATGTACACACGCACTTTATAAATGTAGCAAGGGGCATGTCAGAGGCGGATGTCAGAGGCGCTCAAATAGTCCCTTTGCGCATGCACAAAGTGGTTAAAGCACTGCCTCTGGCTGTCAGGAGGGATGAAATAGAGGCGCAGTTACATACATAACTTTTGTTTCAGGCCTACATAGTGCCAGGTCACTTTAAAAAATAAAGCACAGTGCCAAGGCATGTCAACTGGTCTTCCTGTGTTTTATAAATCCATGGTGTGCACGTGTGTGTGTGTTTACAGAAACAAGGCCAGGCTCCAGATATGTTCTATTGCATGAAGCTATTGGAAGAGACTGGAATATGCCTTGTTCCAGGGAGTGGCTTTGGACAAAGAGAAGGAACCTATCACTTCAGGTAAGCCCAAAAGATTACTTATTGTCTATCACATCATGAAGCTTTGAATTCATGGAGATTGTTTTGTTTCTATTTGGGCTCCGCCATTCATCAAATTATTTGCCTCTCTATCCTAATTAATTTTGTTTGCATTCAGCTCAAAAAGAAAAGCCTGGGGAATAGTAAGAGAGAAGTACACTAGTGTTAAATAAAAATATTAAAACCATCATATTTTACCTAACATGATTAATGATGATTACCATAGAACATGATTAACAAACTTTTATTGACATTATTCTTGTAATAAATAAAATATAATAGAAATAAATACTAGTTAATACCCAAAATACTGTATAAGGATAGTAGATATGATAATTATTAAAGGTACTTAAATAGGGTTGGTTAGGCTCTCATTGATCAAGATATATTTTAATCTGTTCTTAAATAGGTTAGCTGCTGGTTTGTGTAGTTCCTCTGTATTTGATAGAAAACTGACTTGTACGGTAAATGGGAGGATGGAGATTAGTCGCTTGCCTAGTTAGTTACTGAATTATTACTATTAATCATTTAACAATTTTCTCTTATCAATGCACTTCCTTCCTTTATGTAATCTTTTCTAGAATGACCATCTTACCTCCAGCCGAGAAACTGAAAGTTGTATTGGAGAAAATCGGGAAGTTCCACCAGAAGTTCACTGAAGAGTTTTCATAAAAAAAAAAAAATCAGTTTTTCATCTGCCTCAGAAGATCTATGCCAGAGACTGAAATGTCAATGTGTAGACCTATAGTATTTCAGGTGCCTTTTTATCTGTGACTGAAGCAGGCCAGTACCATCTTCAGTATAAGCGTTCTCTCTCCAGTGCCCTTAGTTGCAAGTTCGTGCAAGTCTTATTAAAACGTTAAATATTTGTGTATTCTTGTGATTTGTATGTGTGAAATCTAATAAAAGGGAAAACAATGTTATTGTTAAGTGAGTCTTCTTTATTAAATGATGTGGATCGACGTGGGAACAGCATGGTTCTCAGGTGCATGCATCCAACCTTTGCATGATGTGTGATTTGGAATCCCACGCTAGCAAACCGCAAAACTCCGACCTGGTGCTCGGTTGCGCTGATGACAAAGGAAACGGTGACTGTTTGTTTTGATATCTGACATCAAATTAGGAAATGCCTGTATTCATTGATACCATGTCATTCTACTTCAGCCTTTTCTTAGCCATATATTTTAAACAAATGCATGCATATAATGTATATCTTCATAATATTGTGTTACATTTACATAGCCTAATGCTTTTCCTACACCAGTGTCCCCACTTCCCACACACCAATGGTGGCAAGCTCACACTGACCAACTAATTTGAGGCAATTTGGGGTTTAGTGTCTTGGCCAAGGAATCTTCGACACGTGGACAGAAGAAGCTGGGATTCGAACATGCTGTTTCTATAAAATGAATAATGTTTTATAGTGCATTGTCTGCAGGCAAGGCATCGTCATCCAAATTACAAAAATTGAAGTGGATTTGACAGATTAATTACGTTGTAATTGTTGCGGCCATAGGCAAATCTAGAAATTATAGGCCCCCTGGGCCGCAACAACCACAGGGCCCGCCTACAGGGCCCGGAGGACACACGCATATCAATTATGATATATAGGCTGGCGGTGTTCACCTGCATTTCAGCAGGATTTAAAGCAATGGATTGCTTTAACAGACAAAGTAATTAAGCAAAAATAAATCTAAACTGTTTAATCTCTTGCAGTGATGTACCATATCATGGTGGTTTAGGACTTTTGAGGGGGCCCAACGTGCCCGTTTAATAATCCTCCCCAGATAAGGGTCCACTTTGGTTCCAAATGTCACATTTGGGAACCATGGAATAAAAATTAATACTATACTAGACAGTAGACGCACGAGTGTCAAGATTGGCAAACCGACGCTTTGCTGCCATCTGGTGTACACCCTATGTGTATACCATAGAGTAGCAGACGTGTGAAGATTATTCGTGCAGCTGCAGCTGATAGAGATGTCAGATTTACGACATTGACGGGTCCGAAACTGCGCTGCTGAATAGGAACAAGCTGGAGTTGGAAATGCTTTGTTTTCAATGAGGATTGTAGCCTGGCTCAGCCCTGAATCAGCACCGTAAAAATACTACCTTATTTTTTCTTTGTGATTCAAGTAAATACTGAAATGAAACGAGCACTTCATTTCACTTCAGTATTTAGACTGAAGTCTTTATTCGGACCGTCCGAATAAAGTCTCTGTAATGTTTATGTTGTACAACTATTACAAACGATATAAGATTAAGGGATTTAATTTAGGTCATTAAATCACCTTTCCATGGGAGTGAACGGAGATGTCGTAACTCTGTCTATACTCTAAACTAAAGGCTCTGACGGACCAATCACGGATGGACGTTCACGTGACGTAGTTGAAAAGACCGGATGGGCGGGGCTTTAGGGTTTAAAAATGGAAGACCGCGCATGCGCATGGTGGTTTGTTTGTGCCATGTACTGTTCGAGGTGAGTCGCAATTGTTTGTTTAAAAACACACGGTTTTATCAACAATTAAAAACGTTATTGTTTAAACGTAGTTATTAGGACTGTTGGTTGTTTATTGTGACAGAAGATGTGCAACAACACGTGGTACCTTTTGAGAAGCAAACATTCCAAACAGACAGTAGGCAGATAGTATGTTACATTAAGGTGAAAAGTGCAGCAGCAATCATTTAGGTCAGGGGTTTTCAACGTTTTTCATCCCAGGGCCCACCATTTATTCAGCATTTGAGCCACGGCCCACGGACCACCATTTCAGGACATTTTAGCCCCACGGACCCCAATACTAAAGATTTCCTTTGCTTCTGTCCATGACCATTAATCTTCTAGTTGTGTAGATTAGGGCTAATTCACATGATGAATATTTTAACTCTTGAGAGTGTAAAAATTAAACCAAATGGACCCGCCAGGGTCCATTTGGTTTCATTTTTACGTTCTCAAGAGTTACATCTGGTTAAACAACTTAGCTGGGGACCACCTGGAATCCTCTCAAGGACTGGTGGTCCCCGGACCTGTTGAAAACCCCTGATTTAGGTCATAAGACTGTTGTCAGTGCTACATCATCACATCTAATTTGTGAGTAAAGCTTCTATTCCACCACGTAAGCCCACTTCACATATGAACACAGGACGGGTATGTGAAGTGTGTTTATGTGATTTATGTCTCGTATAATTTCACAATTGTAAGAATTTATGTCTTTCAACATCACATAATGACCACATGGTTAGGTTAGGGTTAGGTATATGTGGTGTTGGTTGATGTGCCTTTATTATAATATGCGAGTGAATTTCTGTATGCTGCCACTTGCACTGCAGCTAAAATGTCATCGTTCGGTGAGGCATTGAAGACAGGCCCAACATTTTCTACTGCACTATTCATTTTTGCACTTTGCAGCACTTTGTGAACATGAGAAAATGTATATATTATCTTGGTTTATGTCTGAGGAATCTTTTAGGCATTTGTGGATTGAGTTCTGGTTTCCAATGTATAAAGACATGACATGGCTATCCTTCATGGTCTGTTAAACTTTCAATTTTCTTGTGGGCTATTAAGGAAGGACCTCCCACGGCTTGCTTTGGGAGGTTGGCAAGAATAAGTGTTTAGCAAATTTGAATATACCAGATTTGTATATACCATTGACTATGTAAATTACAACAAAACATAAGGCTCTGGTGTGGGACTTCTGGTTTACCGGAATGGGGTTCAACTCCCTGCAGTGCCCTGCTCAATGTGTTGTATTTACATGGTTTATGCCCAGCCCCTTGTTTCCTTTTTCATAGACAATAACCACCAGGTTCTTTATGATTTGGGCTCCTTAGTTATGTCAAAGTTATTTACATAGTCATTAAAATGTGTAATGTTTCACTTGTGCATTTTTATATCAAAACGATCATTAATTAATTACTTTAAACGCAAACAAGTGCATCAGTAAAAGCAAATGGAATCCAAGCTGACCTGTTATCCCATTTCTGAAGGAGCCCTTCACTAAGTCTCTCCACAATCCAGCCTTGTCCAATAGGCACGTTGGAAGAGAGCTTGACCTGTGGAACGGTTGCTAAACTATTTGGATTGTCATTGGACAGTGAGCAAACCCCACCCCAAAGGATGGGGTTTTGAGAAGGGCTAATCATCCTCCACAAACATTACATTAGTACAGCAAGAAATACTGTTTTAATCCCATTATGGGATGCAGACGGTGTATTGCTCTGTTTAAAGTTAATTATGTTAGAATGTGTATTTGAAAGATGGTGGAAATAAGACATAGCAGTAAACTACTAGAGCTGAGTGACTACTGTAAACATGAAAAAGAGCAAAAAGACACCCACATCCAACCCGTACTTGGGCAGGTGCCAAGTGGTAAATAGTTTAAACATGACAAACGGCTCGCACAATGAGGGCTGAAATTATGCTTTTTATCGCACCATCAAGGTGACTGACGTTTCGAGCACAATGCTTTTCCTCAGACTGCATACAGAGGAACATTAAAATCGGACTTGACCTCTAGGTGCTAGTCTCGTTTTGGCCCAGTCCGTTTGGTCTTGACCCCCCCCCTAGGTTTTCTTCTTGTCTTGATCTCGATTTAGGTGGTCTTGACTACAACACTAACTACAGAGTGCAATTTGGAAGGCAAATATCTGAAGGCACATGCACAGAGACCAAATCTAGATTAGCTGGTCACACAAATTGAAACAACCTTAAAATTATGGCAATTGAGACCATCCCCAAATTGGATGGGCTGCTTTTAGACTGCATTTACATTCAATCGTTTTTATTGTCAACAGCGGCTGTAGTGCTGACATAATGAAGTGACATTATTCTTCAAACGTAGCCTATTTTCATTTTTGCTTTTGTTTGGCTGTTTTTCTCTATCATTTGTTTAAACTAGCCTACATGAAATAAAAAATAGTCGGGCTGTCACGTCACAGTGTATGGATGAACGCAACGTGAGTGACGTTTTGACGTTTATGTGACCTGGGCCACTTCATGTGGCCATGACATTCAGACTGGTCAGATCGACTCTGATCCGATCTATATCTGCTCTAAAACCACTTCTTAATGTTAGCCATGTCACATTTGAACAAATTGGTTTCCATGTAACCTGTCTGCATTTAGACTTACTTAAGCAAATCGGATTTCTTTATTGAAGTGACACAGATTGGATTCGGGTCACATTCAGCCTATAGATTTGGCTGCCAATGTAAAAGCGGCTTTAGAGGCGGTAACAGATTAAAACTGCTTCAACCAGAGGCATTCTGGACTGTCACTCTGAAAGCAACAGTATTCCCTGGTCTGAATGACCATGTCCACTTCTCCCTTCCTTTAAATGTTTCATTAAGGGACCAAGCAGAACACGAAGTGGACTTGGTCCCTTTTTGTTTTTGTCAATTTTTTCCTTCTTCCACCAAAAATAGCTGTTCTGGCTGAACTGGGCAGTCATTTTTCGCGAAAATTGGTAATCTGATAGAGGGTGATGCCAAAATGTGATGATGCAAAACCCATGACCACTGGCCAAATAGTGGCGCTATAACACTCAACTGAAAATGCAAACTTTAAACTCATACTGACTGGCGCTCTACTGACTCCACTGACTCTTTTCTCCGAGAAAAAAAAAACGCAATCTTCACTTTGCTTCTACATTACTAAATGGATGTTCAGGGACCACAGTCTACTATAATAGGACTTCTTCTTAATAAACATATCCATGCCTGTCTGCATATAGCCCATGGTTTTTCTTCGATTTAGACATTTTTTCAAAAACGCTCAAAAACGACAAAAAACGCCATACTATAGCATGGCGTCCGAGGCCGTGTACTATAGCCCATGGTTTTTCTTCGATTTCGACATTTTTTCAAAAACGACAAAAAACGCCATACTATAGCATGGCGTCCGAGACCGTGTACTATAGCCCATGGTTTTCCTCGATTTCGACATTTTTTCAAAACGCTCAAAAACGCTCCAAGACCGTGTACTATAGCCCATGGTTTTTCTTCGATTTCGAGATTTTTTCGAAAACGCTAAAAAACGACGAAAAACGCCATACTATATCATGGCGTCCGAGACCGTGTACTATAGCCCATGGTTTTTCTTCGATTTCAACATTTTTTCAAAACCCTCAAAAACGCTCCGAGACCGTGTACTATAGCCCATGTTTTTTCTTCAATTTCGACATTTTTTCAAAAACGCTCAAAAACGACAAAAAACGCCATACTATAGCATGGCGTCCGAGACCGTGTACTATAGCCCATGGTTTTCCTCGATTTTGACATTTTTTCAAAACGCTCAAAAACGCTCCGAGACCGTGTACTATAGCCCATGGTTTTTCTTCGATTTCGAGATTTTTTCGAAAACGCTCAAATTTTTTTTCTATTTTTTCAAAAGCGCTCAAAAACGACGAAAAACGCCATACTATAGCATGGCGTCCGAGACCGTGTACTATAGCCCATGGTTTTCCTCGATTTTGACATTTTTTCAAAACGCTCAAAAACGCTCCGAGACCGTGTACTATAGCCCATGGTTTTTCTTCGATTTCGACATTTTTTCGAAAACGCTCAAAAACGCTCCGAGACCGTGTACTATAGCCCATGGTTTTTCTATGATTTCGAAAATATTTCAAAATGCTCAAAAACGACGAAAAACGCCATACTATATCATGGCGTTCGAGACCGTGTACTATAGCCCACGGTTTTACTTAGATTTCGACATTTTTTCAAAACGCTCAAAAACGCTCCGAGACCGTGTACTATAGCCCATGGTTTTTCTTCGATTTCGACATTTTTTCAAAAACGCTCAAAAACGACAAAAAACGCCATACTATAGCATGGCGTCCGAGACCGTGTACTATAGCCCATGGTTTTTCTTCGATTTCGACATTTTTTCAAAAACGCTCAAAAACGACAAAAAATGCCATACTATAGCATGGCGTCCGAGACCGTGTACTATAGCCCATGGTTTTTCTTCGATTTCGACATTTTTTCGAAACGCTCAAAAACGCTCCGAGACCGTGTACTATAGCCCATGGTTTTTCTTCGATTTCGACATTTTTTCAAAAACGCTCAAAAACGACAAAAAACGCCATACTATAGCATGGCGTCCGAGACCGTGTACTATAGCCCATGGTTTTTCTTCGATTTCGACATTTTTTCAAAAACGCTCAAAAACGACAAAAAACGCCATACTATAGCATGGCGTCCGAGACCGTGTACTATAGCCCATGGTTTTTCTTCGATTTCGACATTTTTTCGAAACGCTCAAAAACGCTCCGAGACCATGTACTATAGCCCATGGTTTTTCTTCAATTTCGACATTTTTACAAAACGCTCAAAAACGCTCCGAGACCGTGTACTATAGCCCATGGTTTTTCTTCGATTTCGACATTTTTTCAAAAACGCTCCGAGACCGTGTACTATAGCCCATGGTTTTTCTTCGAATTCGACATTTTTTCAAAAACGCTCAAAAACGACAAAAACGCCATACTATAGCATGGCGTCCGAGACCGTGTACTATAGCCCATGGTTTTTCTTCAATTTCGACATTTTTTCAAAACGCTCAAAAACGCTCAGAGACCGTGTACTATAGCCCATGGTTTTTCTTCGATTTCGACATTTTTTCAAAAACGCTCAAAAACGACAAAAAATGCCATACTATAGCATGGCGTCCGAGACCGTGTACTATAGCCCATGGTTTTTCTTCGTTTTCAACATTTTTTCGAAACGCTCAAAAACGCTCCGAGACCGTGCACTATAGCCCATGGTTTTTCTTCAATTTCGACATTTTTTCAAAACGCTCAAAAACGCTCCGAGACCGTGTACTATAGCCCATGGTTTTTCTTCGATTTCGACATTTTTTCAAAAACGCTCAAAAACGACAAAAACGCCATACTATAGCATGGCGCCCGAGACCGTGTACTATAGCCCATGGTTTTTCTTCAATTTCGACATTTTTTCAAAACGCTCAAAAACGCTCCGAGACCGTGTACTATAGCCCATGGTTTTTCTTCGATTTCGACATTTTTTCAAAAACGACAAAAAACGCCATACTATAGCATGGCGTCCGAGACCGTGTACTATAGCCCATGGTTTTTCTTTAATTTCGACATTTTTTCAAAACGCTCAAAAACGCTCCGAGACCGTGTACTATAGCCCATGGTTTTTCTTCGATTTCGACATTTTTTCAAAACGCTCAAAAACGCTCCGAGACCGTGTACTATAGCCCATGGTTTTTCTTCGATTTCGACATTTTTTCAAAAACGCTCAAAAACGACAAAAAATGCCATACTATAGCATGGCGTCCGAGACCGTGTACTATAGCCCATGGTTTTTCTTCAATTTCGACATTTTTTCAAAACGCTCAAAAACGCTCCGAGACCGTGTACTATAGCCCATGGTTTTTCTTCGATTTCGACATTTTTTAAAAAACGCTCAAAAACGACAAAAACGCCATACTATAGCATGGCATCCGAGACCGTGTACTATAGCCCATGGTTTTTCTTCAATTTCGACATTTTTTCAAAACGCTCAAAAACGCTCCGAGACCGTGTACTATAGCCCATGGTTTTTCTTCGATTTCGACATTTTTTCAAAAACGCTCAAAAACGACAAAAAACGCCATACTATAGCATGGCGTCCGAGACCGTGTACTATAGCCCATGGTTTTTCTTCGATTTCGACATTTTTTCAAAACGCTCAAAAACGCTCCGAGACCGTGTACTATAGCCCATGGTTTTTCTTCGATTTCGACATTTTTTCGAAAACGCTCAAAATTCTTTTCTATTTTTTCAAAAACGCTCAAAAACGACAAAAAACGCCATACTATAGCATGGCGTCCGAGACCGTGTACTATAGCCCATGGTTTTCCTCGATTTTGACATTTTTTCAAAACGCTCAAAAACGCTCCGAGACCGTGTACTATAGCCCATGGTTTTTCTTCGATTTCGACATTTTTTCGAAAACGCTCAAAAACGCTCCGAGACCGTGTACTATAGCCCATGGTTTTTCTTCGATTTCGACATTTTTTCAAAATGCTCAAAAACGACGAAAAACGCCATACTATATCATGGCGTCCGAGACCGTGTACTATAGCCCATGGTTTTTCTTCGATTTCAACATTTTTTCAAAAACGCTCAAAAACGACAAAAAACGCCATACTATAGCATGGCGTCCGAGACCGTGTACTATAGCCCATGGTTTTTCTTCGATTTCGACATTTTTTCAAAAACGCTCAAAAACGACAAAAAATGCCATACTATAGCATGGCGTCCGAGACCGTGTACTATAGCCCATGGTTTTTCTTCGATTTCGACATTTTTTCGAAACGCTCAAAAACGCTCCGAGACCGTGTACTATAGCCCATGGTTTTTCTTCGATTTCGACATTTTTTCAAAAACGCTCAAAAACGACTAAAAATGCCATACTATAGCATGGCGTCCGAGACCGTGTACTATAGCCCATGGTTTTTCTTCGATTTCGACATTTTTTTCAAAACGCTCAAAAACGCTCCGAGACCGTGTACTATAGCCCATGGTTTTTCTTCGATTTCGACATTTTTTCAAAACGCTCAAAAGTGCTCCGAGACCGTGTACTATAGCCCATGGTTTTTCTTCGATTTCGACATTTTTTCAAAACGCTCAAAAACGCTCCGAGACCGTGTACTATAGCCCATGGTTTTTCTTCGAATTCGACATTTTTTCAAAAACGCTCAAAAACGACAAAAACGCCATACTATAGCATGGCGTCCGAGACCGTGTACTATAGCCCATGGTTTTTCTTCAATTTCGACATTTTTTCAAAACGCTCAAAAACGCTCAGAGACCGTGTACTATAGCCCATGGTTTTTCTT
Organism: Benthosema pterotum; assembly: GCA_039105355.1. Lineage (NCBI taxonomy): Eukaryota > Metazoa > Chordata > Actinopteri > Myctophiformes > Myctophidae > Benthosema > Benthosema pterotum. The sequence continues at coordinate 21,313,094 of CM076982.1, forward strand.
CGATTTCGACATTTTTTCAAAAACGCTCAAAAACGACAAAAAATGCCATACTATAGCATGGCGTCCGAGACCGTGTACTATAGCCCATGGTTTTTCTTCGTTTTCAACATTTTTTCGAAACGCTCAAAAACGCTCCGAGACCGTGTACTATAGCCCATGGTTTTTCTTCAATTTCGACATTTTTTCAAAACGCTCAAAAACGCTCCGAGACCGTGTACTATAGCCCATGGTTTTTCTTCGATTTCGACATTTTTTCAAAAACGCTCAAAAACGACAAAAAACGCCATACTATAGCATGGCGTCCGAGACCGTGTACTATAGCCCATGGTTTTTCTTCGTTTTCAACATTTTTTCGAAACGCTCAAAAACGCTCCGAGACCGTGTACTATAGCCCATGGTTTTTCTTCAATTTCGACATTTTTTCAAAACGCTCAAAAACGCTCCGAGACCGTGTACTATAGCCCATGGTTTTTCTTCGATTTCGACATTTTTTCAAAAACGCTCAAAAACGACAAAAAACGCCATACTATAGCATGGCGCCCGAGACCGTGTACTATAGCCCATGGTTTTTCTTCAATTTCGACATTTTTTCAAAACGCTCAAAAACGCTCCGAGACCGTGTACTATAGCCCATGGTTTTTCTTCGATTTCGACATTTTTTCAAAAACGACAAAAAACGCCATACTATAGCATGGCGTCCGAGACCGTGTACTATAGCCCATGGTTTTTCTTTAATTTCGACATTTTTTCAAAACGCTCAAAAACGCTCCGAGACCGTGTACTATAGCCCATGGTTTTTCTTCGATTTCGACATTTTTTAAAAACGCTCAAAAACGCTCCGAGACCGTGTACTATAGCCCATGGTTTTTCTTCGATTTCGACATTTTTTCAAAAACGCTCAAAAACGACAAAAAATGCCATACTATAGCATGGCGTCCGAGACCGTGTACTATAGCCCATGGTTTTTCTTCAATTTCGACATTTTTTCAAAACGCTCAAAAACGCTCCGAGACCGTGTACTATAGCCCATGGTTTTTCTTCGATTTCGACATTTTTTAAAAAACGCTCAAAAACGACAAAAACGCCATACTATAGCATGGCATCCGAGACCGTGTACTATAGACCATGGTTTTTCTTCAATTTCGACATTTTTTCAAAACGCTCAAAAACGCTCCGAGACCGTGTACTATAGCCCATGGTTTTTCTTCGATTTCGACATTTTTTCAAAAACGCTCAAAAACGACAAAAAACGCCATACTATAGCATGGCGTCCGAGACCGTGTACTATAGCCCATGGTTTTTCTTCGATTTCGACATTTTTTCAAAACGCTCAAAAACGACAAAAAACGCCATACTATAGCATGGCGTCCGAGACCGTGTACTATAGCCCATGGTTTTTCTTCAATTTCGACATTTTTTCAAAACGCTCAAAAACGCTCCGAGACCGTGTACTATAGCCCATGTTTTTTCTTCGATTTCGACATTTTTTCAAAAACGCTCAAAAACGACAAAAAACGCCATACTATAGCATGGCGTCCGAGACCGTGTACTATAGCCCATGGTTTTTCTTCGATTTCGACATTTTTTCAAAAACGCTCAAAAACGACAAAAAACGCCATACTATAGCATGGCGTCCGAGACCGTGTACTATAGCCCATGTTTTTTCTTCAATTTCGACATTTTTTCAAAACGCTCAAAAACGCTCCGAGACCGTGTACTATAGCCCATGGTTTTTCTTCGATTTCGACATTTTTTCAAAAACACTCAAAAACGACAAAAAACGCCATACTATAGCATGGCGTCCGAGACCGTGTACTATAGCCCATGGTTTTTCTTCAATTTCGACATTTTTTCAAAACGCTCAAAAACGCTCTGAGACCGTGTACTATAGCCCATGGTTTTTCTTCGATTTCGACATTTTTTCAAAACGCTCAAAAACGCTCCGAGACCGTGTACTATAGCCCATGGTTTTTCTTCGATTTCGACATTTTTTCAAAAACGCTCAAAAACGCCAAAAAACGCCATACTATAGCATGGCGTCCGAGACCGTGTACTATAGCCCATGGTTTTTCTTTAATTTCGACATTTTTTCAAAACGCTCAAAAACGCTCCGAGACCGTGTACTATAGCCCATGGTTTTTCTTCGATTTCGACATTTTTTCAAAAATGCTCAAAAACGCCAAAAAACGCCATACTATAGCATGGCGTCCGAGACCGTGTACTATAGCCCATGGTTTTTCTTCAATTTCGACATTTTTTCAAAACGCTCAAAAACGCTCCGAGACCGTGTACTATAGCCCATGGTTTTTCTTCGATTTCGACATTTTTTCAAAAACGCTCAAAAACGCTCAAAAACGCCAAAAAACGCCATACTATAGCATGGCGTCCGAGACCGTGTACTATAGCCCATGGTTTTTCTTCGATTTCGACATTTTTTCAAAAACGCTCAAAAACGACAAAAAACGCCATACTATAGCATGGCGTCCGAGACCGTGTACTATAGCCCATGGTTTTTCTTCAATTTCGACATTTTTTCAAAACGCTCAAAAACGCTCCGAGACCATGTACTATAGCCCATGGTTTTTCTTCGATTTCGACATTTTTTCAAAAACGCTCAAAAACGACAAAAAACGCCATACTATAGCATGGCGTCCAAGACCGTGTACTATAGCCCATGGTTTTTCTTCAATTTCGACATTTTTTCAAAACGCTCAAAAACGCTCCGAGACCGTGTACTATAGCCCATGGTTTTTCTTCGATTTCGACATTTTTTCAAAAACGCTCAAAAACGACAAAAAACGCCATACTATAGCATGGCGTCCGAGACCGTGTACTATAGCCCATGGTTTTTCTTCAATTTTGACATTTTTTCAAAACGCTCAAAAACGCTCCGAGACCGTGTACTATAGCCCATGGTTTTTCTTCGATTTCGACATTTTTTAAAAAACGCTCAAAAACGCTCAAAAACGCCAAAAAACGCCATACTATAGCATGGCGTCCGAGACCGTGTACTATAGCCCATGGTTTTTCTTCGATTTCGACATTTTTTCAAAAACGCTCAAAAACGACAAAAAACGCCATACTATAGCATGGCGTCCGAGACCGTGTACTATAGCCCAGGGGTCGGCAACCCTAGGCACGCGTGCCAACGATGGCACGCCGGGTGGTATCAGCTGGCACGCGGCCAGATTCTGGGGGAAGTTTTTTTTTTTTTTTTATCTCAGTAATAATTCCTATTCCTATTGAATGTGCACGTTGTAAAATAAAAGATTACAGGCCTACTATTTCGCTAAGGCTTCAAACCGAAATTGCGATTTGATTAGCAAATTGCAACGGCCGCGATTATTAATTAATTTAATCAATATTCAACCGGAGCGAGTCTGATCCAGACATCCAGTGTTGACACTTGCTGCGCTCTGATCAATCATAAGGGCGTGCACGCACGCGGAGCCCGTGTCCAACTTTCCTCCAACACCAGTAAAAAGTAATCTCCTCCTTGGCATGGCGTCTGTGTCTGCCCTGCAGAACCCGCGACCTGCCGTCATGTCAGCCTAACCAGACAACGCTGAAATTATTGCGTTTTGGCTGGTGTGTGAATATTGTTAGCATGGCTAGCTTGTAGCAGAGCTATCCTTGCGCATTGCAAAGGCTGCGTCGCCTGCGTGTGTGCGTGTGTGTGTGTGTGTGTGTGTGTGTGTGTGTGTGTGTGTGTGTGTGTGTGTGTGTGTGTGTGTGTGTGTGTGTGTGTGTGTGTTTCTGTCGGAGCAGAAAAACGGCTTGTTGTTTGAGGGTGACCAGATGTCCCTGTTTCTGTGGGACAGTCTCAGGGTGACCAGAGGTCCCTCTTTATATGGGACAGTCACTCATTTTACTTTTCAGTCATCCCACAAATTGACACCCTGTCAGTCCCACATTGTGACTGACAGACTACAGTGGTCAATTGCCCTAATAGTCCCATTTCTGTTTTCTCTCACTGTCTCTTTTTTGCTAGATGTGTTTTAAGCCTGTTAAAATAACAGGAGAAATACAGACCAACATGAATAAATAACAAAATGATGGGCACTATTAGGACTATGTGTGGACAAATATGGCAAGAGGCATTTTTAATACCAACTTAAGTAATATATTGCTACCCGCAATTAACTGTCCGACTTTACCCTCACAAGTAGGCCTACTTGTCCTCAAATGAAGAGTTTTGGTCACCCTAAATCTAATATGGCCTAAGCATGACATATAACTGCAGAAAATGGACATTAAATATGTAAAAACCGTGAAAATGCTCCATTTATTGACTCTAGGCATATTTTTTTATTTATTTAATTTATTGTAAATTTTACTGTGGCACTCGGAGGGTCAACGAAAAAAATCATGGCACTTCATGTCGAAAAGGTTGCCTACCCCTGCTATAGCCCATGGTTTTTCTTCGATTTCGACATTTTTTCAAAACGCTCAAAAACGCTCCGAGACCGTGTACTATAGCCCATGGTTTTTCTTCGATTTCGACATTTTTTCAAAAACGCTCAAAAACGACAAAAAAACGCCATACTATAGCATGGCGTCCGAGACCGTGTACTATAGCCCATGGTTTTTCTTCAATTTCGACATTTTTTCAAAACGCTCAAAAACGCTCCGAGACCGTGTACTATAGCCCATGGTTTTTCTTTGATTTCGACATTTTTTCAAAAACGCTCAAAAACGACAAAAAACGCCATACTATAGCATGGCGTCCGAGACCGTGTACTATAGCCCATGGTTTTTCTTCAATTTCGACATTTTTTCAAAACGCTCAAAAACGCTCCGAGACCGTGTACTATAGCCCATGGTTTTTCTTCAATTTCGACATTTTTTCAAAACGCTCAAAAACGCTCCGAGACCGTGTACTATAGCCCATGGTTTTTCTTCGATTTCGACATTTTTTCAAAACGCTCAAAAACGCTCCGAGACCGTGTACTATAGCCCATGGTTTTTCTTCGATTTCGACATTTTTTCAAAAACGCTCAAAAACGACAAAAAACGCCATACTATAGCATGGCGTCCGAGACCGTGTACTATAGCCCATGGTTTTTCTTCGATTTCGACATTTTTTCAAAAACGCTCAAAAACGACAAAAACGCCATACTATAGCATGGCGTCCGAGACCGTGTACTATAGCCCATGGTTTTTCTTCGATTTCGACATTTTTTCAAAACGCTCAAAAACGCTCCGAGACCGTGTACTATAGCCCATGGTTTTTCTTCAATTTTGACATTTTTTCAAAAACGCTCAAAAACGACGAAAAACGCCATACTATAGCATGGCGTCCGAGACCGTGTACTATAACCCATGGTTTTTCTTCGATTTCGTCATTTTTTCGAAACGCTCAAAAACGCTCCGAGACCGTGTACTATAGCCCATGGTTTTTCTTTAATTTCGACATTTTTTCAAAACGCTCAAAAACGCTCCGAGACCGTGTACTATAGCCCATGGTTTTTCTTCGATTTCGACATTTTTTCAAAAACGCTCAAAAACGACAAAAAACGCCATACTATAGCATGGCGTCCGAGACCGTGTACTATAGCCCATGGTTTTTCTTCGATTTCGACATTTTTTCAAAAACGCTCAAAAACGACAAAAAACGCCATACAATAGCATGGCGTCCGAGACCGTGTACTATAACCCATGGTTTTTCTTCGATTTCGACATTTTTTCAAAACGCTCAAAAACGCTCCGAGACCGTGTACTATAGCCCATGGTTTTTCTTAAATTTCGACATTTTTTCAAAACGCTCAAAAACGCTCCGAGACCGTGTAATATAGCCCATGGTTTTTCTTCGATTTCGACATTTTTTCAAAACGCTCAAAAACGCCATACTATAGCATGGCGTCCGAGACCGTGTACTATAGCCCATGGTTTTTCTTCGATTTCGACATTTTTTCGAAACGCTCAAAAACGCTCCGAGACCGTGTACTATAGCCCATGGTTTTTCTTAAATTTCGACATTTTTTCAAAACGCTCAAAAACGCTCCGAGACCGTGTAATATAGCCCATGGTTTTTCTTCGATTTCGACATTTTTTCAAAAACGCTCAAAAACGACAAAAAACGCCATACTATAGCATTGCGTCCGAGACCGTGTACTATAGCCCATGGTTTTTCTTCAATTTCGACATTTTTTCAAAACGCTCAAAAACGCTCCGAGACCGTGTACTATAGCCCATGGTTTTTCTTCGATTTCGACATTTTTTCAAAACGCTCAAAAAGACAAAAAACGGCATACTATAGCATGGCGTCCGAGACCGTGTACTATAGCCCATGGTTTTTCTTCAATTTCGACATTTTTTCAAAACGCTCAAAAACGCTCCGAGACCGTGTACTATAGCCCATGGTTTTTCTTCGATTTCGACATTTTTTCAAAACGCTCAAAAACGACAAAAAACGCCATACTATAGCATGGCGTCCGAGACCGTGTACTATAGCCCATGGTTTTTCTTCAATTTCGACATTTTTTCAAAACGCTCAAAAACGCTCCGAGACCGTGTACTATAGCCCATGGTTTTTCTTCGATTTCGACATTTTTTCAAAAACGCTCAAAAACGCCAAAAAACGCCATACTATAGCATGGCGTCCGAGACCGTGTACTATAGCCCATGGTTTTTCTTCGATTTCGACATTTTTTCAAAAACGCTCAAAAACGACAAAAAACGCCATACTATAGCATGGCGTCCGAGACCGTGTACTATAGCCCATGGTTTTTCTTCAATTTCGACATTTTTTCAAAACGCTCAAAAACGCTCCGAGACCGTGTACTATAGCCCATGGTTTTTCTTCGATTTCGACATTTTTTCAAAAACGCTCAAAAACGACAAAAAACGCCATACTATAGCATGGCGTCCGAGACCGTGTACTATAGCCCATGGTTTTTCTTCAATTTCGACATTTTTTCAAAACGCTCCGAGACCGTGTACTATAGCCCATGGTTTTTCTTCGATTTCGACATTTTTTCAAAAACGCTCAAAAACGACAAAAAACGCCATACTATAGCATGGCGTCCGAGACCGTGTACTATAGCCCATGGTTTTTCTTCAATTTCGACATTTTTTCAAAACGCTTAAAAACGCTCCGAGACCGTGTACTATAGCCCATGGTTTTTCTTCGATTTCGACATTTTTTCAAAAACGCTCAAAAACGACAAAAAACGCCATACTATAGCATGGCGTCCGAGACCGTGTACTATAGCCCATGGTTTTTCTTCGATTTCGACATTTTTTCAAAACACTCAAAAACGACAAAAACGCCATACTATAGCATGGCGTCCGAGACCGTGTACTATAGCCCATGGTTTTTCTTCAATTTCGACATTTTTTCAAAACGCTCAAAAACGCTCCGAGACCGTGTACTATAGCCCATGTTTTTTCTTCGATTTCGACATTTTTTCAAAAACGCTCAAAAACGACAAAAAATGCCATACTATAGCATGGCGTCTGAGACCGTGTACTATAACCCATGGTTTTTCTTCGATTTCGACATTTTTTCAAAAACGCTCAAAAACGACAAAAAATGCCATACTATAGCATGGCGTCCGAGACCGTGTACTATAGCCCATGGTTTTTCTTCAATTTCGACATTTTTTCAAAACGCTCAAAAACGCTCCGAGACCGTGTACTATAGCCCATGGTTTTTCTTCGATTTTGACATTTTTTCAAAAACGCTCAAAAACGACAAAAACGCCATACTATAGCATGGCGTTCGAGACCGTGTACTATAGCCCATGGTTTTTCTTCAATTGCGACATTTTTTCAAAACGCTCAAAAACGCTCCGAGACCGTGTACTATAGCCCATGGTTTTTCTTCGATTTCGACATTTTTTCAAAAATGCTCAAAACGACAAAAAACGCCATACTATAGCATGGCGTCCGAGACCGTGTACTATAGCCCATGGTTTTTCTTCAATTTCGACATTTTTTCAAAAATGCTCAAAAACTACAAAAAACGCCATACTATAGCATGGCGTCCGAGACCGTGTACTGTAGCCCATGGTTTTTCTTCAATTTCGACATTTTTTCAAAACGCTCAAAAACGCTCCGAGACCGTGTACTATAGCCCATGGTTTTTCTTCGATTTCGACATTTTTTCAAAAACGCTCAAAAACGACAAAAACGCCATACTATAGCATGGCGTCCGAGACCGTGTACTATAGCCCATGGTTTTTCTTCAATTTCGACATTTTTTCAAAACGCTCAAAAACGCTCCCAGACCGTGTACTATAGCCCATGGTTTTTCTTCGATTTCGACATTTTTTCAAAAACGCTCAAAAATGACAAAAAACGCCATACTATAGCATGGCGTCCGAGACCGTGTACTATAGCCCATGGTTTTTCTTCAATTTCGACATTTTTTCAAAACGCTCAAAAACGCTCCGAGACCGTGTACTATAGCCCATGGTTTTTCTTCGATTTCGACATTTTTTCAAAAATGCTCAAAACGACAAAAAACGCCATACTATAGCATGGCGTCCGAGACCGTGTACTATAGCCCATGGTTTTTCTTCAATTTCGACATTTTTTCAAAAATGCTCAAAAACGACAAAAAACGCCATACTATAGCATGGCGTCCGAGACCGTGTACTATAGCCCATGGTTTTTCTTCAATTTCGACATTTTTTCAAAACGTTAAAAAACGCTCCGAGACCGTGTACTATAGCCCATGGTTTTTCTTCGATTTCGCCATTTTTTCAAAAACGCTCAAAAACGACAAAAACGCCATACTATAGCATGGCGTCCGAGACCGTGTACTATAGCCCATGGTTTTTCTTCAATTTCGACATTTTTTCAAAACGCTCAAAAACGCTCCGAGACCGTGTACTATAGCCCATGTATTTTAAACAACAAAAAACGCCATACTATATCATGGCGTCCGAGACCGTGTACTATAGCCCATGGTTTTTCTTCAATTTCGACATTTTTTCAAAACGCTCAAAAACGCTCCGAGACCGTGTACTATAGCCCATGGTTTTTCTTCGATTTCGACATTTTTTCAAAAACGCTCAAAAACGACAAAAACGCCATACTATAGCATGGCGTCCGAGACCGTGTACTATAGCCCATGTTTTTTCTTCAATTTCGACATTTTTTCAAAACGCTCAAAAACGCTCCGAGACCGTGTACTATAGCCCATGGTTTTTCTTCGATTTCGACATTTTTTCAAAAACGCTCAAAAATGACAAAAAACGCCATACTATAGCATGGCGTCCGAGACCGTGTACTATAGCCCATGGTTTTTCTTCAATTTCGACATTTTTTCAAAACGCTCAAAAACGCTCCGAGACCGTGTACTATAGCCCATGGTTTTTCTTCGATTTCGACATTTTTTCAAAAATGCTCAAAACGACAAAAAACGCCATACTATAGCATGGCGTCCGAGACCGTGTACTATAGCCCATGGTTTTTCTTCAATTTCGACATTTTTTCAAAAATGCTCAAAAACTACAAAAAACGCCATACTATATCATGGCGTCCGAGACCGTGTACTGTAGCCCATGGTTTTTCTTCAATTTCGACATTTTTTCAAAACGCTCAAAAACGCTCCGAGACCGTGTACTATAGCCCATGGTTTTTCTTCGATTTCGACATTTTTTCAAAAACGCTCAAAAACGACAAAAACGCCATACTATAGCATGGCGTCCGAGACCGTGTACTATAGCCCATGGTTTTTCTTCAATTTCGACATTTTTTCAAAACGCTCAAAAACGCTCCGAGACCGTGTACTATAGCCCATGGTTTTTCTTCGATTTCGACATTTTTTCAAAAACGCTCAAAAATGACAAAAAACGCCATACTATAGCATGGCGTCCGAGACCGTGTACTATAGCCCATGGTTTTTCTTCAATTTCGACATTTTTTCAAAACGCTCAAAAACGCTCCGAGACCGTGTACTATAGCCCATGTTTTTTCTTCGATTTCGACATTTTTTCAAAAACGCTCAAAAACGACAAAAAATGCCATACTATAGCATGGCGTCTGAGACCGTGTACTATAACCCATGGTTTTTCTTCGATTTCGACATTTTTTCAAAAACGCTCAAAAACGACAAAAAATGCCATACTATAGCATGGCGTCCGAGACCGTGTACTATAGCCCATGGTTTTTCTTCAATTTCGACATTTTTTCAAAACGCTCAAAAACGCTCCGAGACCGTGTACTATAGCCCAGGGGTAGGCAACCTTTTCGACATGAAGTGCCATGATTTTTTTCGTTGACCCTCCGAGTGCCACAGTAAAATTTACAATAAATTAAATAAATAAAAAAATATGCCTAGAGTCAATAAATGGAGCATTTTCACGGTTTTTACATATTTAATGTCCATTTTCTGCAGTTATATGTCATGCTTAGGCCATATTAGACTTAGGGTGACCAAAACTCTTCATTTGAGGACAAGTAGGCCTATTACTTGTGAGGGTAAAGTCGGACAGTTAATTGCGGGTAGCAATATATTACTTAAGTTGGTATTAAAAATGGCCTCTTGCCATATTGTCCACACATAGTCCTAATAGTGCCCATTTTGTTATTTATTCATGTTGGTCTGTATTTCTCCTGTTATTTTAACAGGCTTAAACACATCTAGCAAAAAGAGACAGTGAGAGAAAACAGAAATGGGACTATTAGGGCAATTGACCACTGTAGTCTGTCAGTCACAATGTGGGACAGGGTGTCCATTTGTGGGATGACTGAAAAGTAAAATGAGTGACTGTCCCACATAAAGAGGGACCTCTGGTCACCCTGAGACTGTCCCACAGAAACAAGGACATCTGGTCACCCTCAAACAACAAGCCGTTTTTCTGCTCCGACAAAAACACACACACACACGCACGCACAGCACACACACACGCACACACACACACGCACGCAGGCGACGCAGCCTTTGCAATGCGCAAGGATAGCTCTGCTACAAGCTAGCCATGCTAACAATATTCACACACCAGCCAAAACGCAATAATTTCAGCGTTGTCTGGTTAGGCTGACATGACGGCAGGTCCGCGGGTTCTGCAGGCAGACACAGACGCCATGCCAAGGAGGAGATTACTTTTACTGGTGTTGGAGGAAAGTTGGACACGGGCTCCGCGTGCGTGCACGCCCTTATGATTGATCAGAGCGCAGCAAGTGTCAACACTGGATGTCTGGATCAGACTCGCTCCGGTTGAATATTAATTAAATTAATTAATAATCGCGGCCGTTGCAATTTGCTAATCAAATCGCAATTTCGGTTTGAAGCCTTAGCGAAATAGTAGGCCTGTAATCTTTTATTTTACAACGTGCACATTCAATAGGAATAGGAATTATTACTGAGATAAAAAAAAAAAAAAAACCTTCCCCCAGAATCTGGCCGCGTGCCAGCTGATACCACCCGGCGTGCCATCGTTGGCACGCGTGCCTAGGGTTGCCGACCCCTGCTATAGCCCATGGTTTTTCTTCGATTTCGACATTTTTTCAAAAACGCTCAAAAACGACAAAAACGCCATACTATAGCATGGCGTCCGAGACCGTGTACTATAGCCCATGGTTTTTCTTCAATTTCGACATTTTTTCAAAACGCTCAAAAACGCTCCGAGACCGTGTACTATAGCCCATGGTTTTTCTTCGATTTCGACATTTTTTCAAAAATGCTCAAAACGACAAAAAACGCCATACTATAGCATGGCGTCCGAGACCGTGTACTATAGCCCATGGTTTTTCTTCAATTTCGACATTTTTTCAAAAATGCTCAAAAACTACAAAAAACGCCATACTATAGCATGGCGTCCGAGACCGTGTACTATAGCCCATGGTTTTTCTTCAATTTCGACATTTTTTCAAAACGCTCAAAAACGCTCCAAGACCGTGTACTATAGCCCATGGTTTTTCTTCGATTTCGACATTTTTTCAAAAACGCTCAAAAACGACAAAAACGCCATACTATAGCATGGCGTCCGAGACCGTGTACTATAGCCCATGGTTTTTCTTCAATTTCGACATTTTTTCAAAACGCTCAAAAACGCTCCGAGACCGTGTACTATAGCCCATGGTTTTTCTTCGATTTCGACATTTTTTCAAAAACGCTCAAAACGACAAAAACGCCATACTATAGCATGGCGTCCGAGACCGTGTACTATAGCCCATGGTTTTTCTTCAATTTCGACATTTTTTCAAAACGCTCAAAAACGCTCCGAGACCGTGTACTATAGCCCATGGTTTTTCTTCGATTTCGACATTTTTTCAAAAACGCTCAAAAATGACAAAAAAACGCCATACTATAGCATGGCGTCCGAGACCGTGTACTATAGCCCATGGTTTTTCTTCAATTTCGACATTTTTTCAAAACGCTCAAAAACGCTCCGAGACCGTGTACTATAGCCCATGGTTTTTCTTCGATTTCGACATTTTTTCAAAAACGCTCAAAAACGACAAAAAATGCCATACTATAGCATGGCGTCCGAGACCGTGTACTATAGCCCATGGTTTTTCTTCGATTTCGACATTTTTTCAAAAACGCTCAAAAACGACAAAAAATGCCATACTATAGCATGGCGTCCGAGACCGTGTACTATAGCCCATGGTTTTTCTTCAATTTCGACATTTTTTCAAAACGCTCAAAAACGCTCCGAGACCGTGTACTATAGCCCAGGGGTAGGCAACCTTTTCGACATGAAGTGCCATGATTTTTTTCGTTGACCCTCCGATGCCACAGTAAAAATTACAATAAATTAAATAAATAAAAAAATATGCCTAGAGTCAATAAATGTGCGCATTTTCACGGTTTTTACATATTTAATGTCCATTTTCTGCAGTTATATGTCATGCTTAGGCATATTAGACTTAGGTTGACCAAAACTCTTCATTTGAAGACAAGTAGGCCTATTACTTGTGAGGGTAAAGTCGGACAGTTAATTGCGGGTAGCAATATATTACTTAAGTTGGTATTAAAAATGCCTCTTGCCATATTTGTCCACACATAGTCCTAATAGTGCCCATTTTGTTATTTATTCATGTTGGTCTGTATTTCTCCTGTTATTTTAACAGGCTTAAAACACATCTAGCAAAAAGAGACAGTGAGAGAAAACAGAAAGGGGACTATTAGGGCAATTGACCACTGTAGTCTGTCAGTCACAATGTGGGACAGGGTGTCCATTTGTGGATGACTGAAAAGTAAAATGAGTGACTGTCCCACATAAAGAGGGACCTCTGGTCACCCTGAGACTGTCCCACAGAAACAAGGACATCTGGTCACCCTCAAACAACAAGCCGTTTTTCTGCTCCGACAAAAACACACACAACACACGCACGCACGCACACACACACGCACACACACACACGCACGCAGGCGACGCAGCCTTTGCAATGCGCAAGGATAGCTCTGCTACAAGCTAGCCATGCTAACAATATTCACACACCACCAAAACGCAATAATTTCAGCGTTGTCTGGTTAGGCTGACATGACGGCAGGTCCGCGGGTTCTGCAGGGCAGACACAGACGCCATGCCAAGGAGGAGATTACTTTTACTGGTGTTGGAGGAAAGTTGGACACGGGGCTCCGCGTGCGTGCACGCCCTTATGATTGATCAGAGCGCAGCAAGTGTCAACACTGGATGTCTGGATCAGACTCGCTCCGGTTGAATATTAATTAAATTAATTAATAATCGCGGCCGTTGCAATTTGCTAATCAAATCGCAATTCGGTTTGAAGCCTTAGCGAAATAGTAGGCCTGTAATCTTTTATTTTACAACGTGCACATTCAATAGGAATAGGAATTATTACTGAGATAAAAAAAAAAAAAAAACTTCCCCCAGAATCTGGCCGCGTGCCAGCTGATACCACCCGGCGTGCCATCGTTGGCACGCGTGCCTAGGGTTGCCGACCCCTGCTATAGCCCATGGTTTTTCTTCGATTTCGACATTTTTTCAAAAACGCTCAAAAACGACAAAAACGCCATACTATAGCATGGCGTTCGAGACCGTGTACTATAGCCCATGGTTTTTCTTCAATTGCGACATTTTTTCAAAACGCTCAAAAACGCTCCGAGACCGTGTACTATAGCCCATGGTTTTTCTTCGATTTCGACATTTTTTCAAAAATGCTCAAAACGACAAAAAACGCCATACTATAGCATGGCGTCCGAGACCGTGTACTATAGCCCATGGTTTTTCTTCAATTTCGACATTTTTTCAAAAATGCTCAAAAACTACAAAAAACGCCATACTATATCATGGCGTCCGAGACCGTGTACTGTAGCCCATGTTTTTCTTCAATTTCGACATTTTTTCAAAACGCTCAAAAACGCTCCGAGACCGTGTACTATAGCCCATGGTTTTTCTTCGATTTCGACATTTTTTCAAAAACGCTCAAAAACGACAAAAAACGCCATACTATAGCATGGCGTTCGAGACCGTGTACTATAGCCCATGGTTTTTCTTCGATTTCGACATTTTTTTCCAAAACGCTCAAAAACGCTCCGAGACCGTGTACTATAGCCCATGGTTTTTCTTCGATTTCGACATTTTTTCAAAAACGCTCAAAAATGACAAAAACGCCATACTATAGCATGGCGTCCGAGACCGTGTACTATAGCCCATGGTTTTTCTTCAATTTCGACATTTTTTCAAAACGCTCAAAAACGACAAAAAATGCCATACTATAGCATGGCGTCCGAGACCGTGTACTATAGCCCATGTTTTTTCTTCGATTTCGACATTTTTTCAAAACGCTCAAAAACGCTCCGAGACCGTGTACTATAGCCCATGGTTTTTCTTCGATTTCGACATTTTTTCAAAAACGCTCAAAAACGACAAAAACGCCATACTATAGCATGGCGTCCGAGACCGTGTACTATAGCCCATGGTTTTTCTTCAATTTCAACATTTTTTCAAAACGCTCAAAAACGCTCCGAGACCGTGTACTATAGCCCATGGTTTTTCTTCGATTTCGACATTTTTTTAAAAACACTCAAAAACGACAAAAAACGCCATACTATAGCATGGCGTCCGAGACCGTGTACTATATAGCCCATGCTTTTTCTTCAATTTCGACATTTTTTCAAAACGCTCAAAAACTCTCCGAGACCGTGTACTATAGCCCATGGTTTTTCTTCGATTTCGACATTTTTTCAAAAACGCTCAAAAACTACAAAAAACGCCATACTATAGCATGGCGTCCGAGACCGTGTACTATAGCCCATGGTTTTTCTTCAATTTCGACATTTTTTCAAAACGCTCAAAAACGCTCCGAGACCGTGTACTATAGCCCATGGTTTTTCTTCGATTTCGACATTTTTTCAAAAATGCTCAAAACGACAAAAAACGCCATACTATAGCATGGCGTCCGAGACCGTGTACTATAGCCCATGGTTTTTCTTCAATTTCGACATTTTTTCAAAATGCTCAAAAACTACAAAAAACGCCATACTATATCATGGCGTCCGAGACCGTGTACTATAGCCCATGGTTTTTCTTCAATTTCGACATTTTTTCAAAACGCTCAAAAACGCTCCGAGACCGTGTACTATAGCCCATGGTTTTTCTTCAATTTCGACATTTTTTCAAAACGCTCAAAAACGACAAAAAATGCCATACTATAGCATGGCGTCCGAGACCGTGTACTATAGCCCATGGTTTTTCTTCAATTTCGACATTTTTTCAAAAACGCTCAAAAACGACAAAAACGCCATACTATAGCATGGCGTCCGAGACCGTGTACTATAGCCCATGGTTTTTCTTCAATTTCGACATTTTTTCAAAACGCTCAAAAACGCTCCGAGACCGTGTACTATAGCCCATGGTTTTTCTTCGATTTCGACATTTTTTCAAAAACGCTCAAAAATGACAAAAAAACGCCATACTATAGCATGGCGTCCGAGACCGTGTACTATAGCCCATGGTTTTTCTTCAATTTCGACATTTTTTCAAAACGCTCAAAAACGCTCCGAGACCGTGTACTATAGCCCATGGTTTTTCTTCGATTTCGACATTTTTTCAAAAACGCTCAAAAACGACAAAAAAATGCCATACTATAGCATGGCGTCCGAGACCGTGTACTATAGCCCATGGTTTTTCTTCGATTTCGACATTTTTTTCAAAAAACGCTCAAAAACGACAAAAAAAATGCCATACAATGCATGGCGTCCGAGACCGTGTACTATAGCCCATGGTTTTTCTTCAATTTCGACATTTTTTCAAAACGCTCAAAAACGCTCCGAGACCGTGTACTATAGCCCATGGTTTTTCTTCGATTTCGACATTTTTTCAAAAATGCTCAAAAACGACAAAAAACGCCATACTATAGCATGGCGTCCGAGACCGTGTACTATAGCCCATGTTTTTCTTCAATTTCGACATTTTTTCAAAAACGCTCAAAAACGACAAAAAACGCCATACTATAGCATGGCGTCCGAGACCGTGTACTATAGCCCATGGTTTTTCTTCAATTTCGACATTTTTTCAAAACGCTCAAAAACGCTCCGAGACCGTGTACTATAGCCCATGGTTTTTCTTCGATTTCGACATTTTTTCAAAAACGCTCAAAAAACACAAAAAACGCCATACTATAGCATGGCGTTCGAGACCGTGTACTATAGCCCATGGTTTTTCTTCAATTTCAACATTTTTTCAAAACGCTCAAAAACGCTCCGAGACCGTGTACTATAGCCCATGGTTTTTCTTCGATCGACATTTTTTCAAAAACGCTCAAAAACGACAAAAAACGCCATACTATAGCATGGCGTCCGAGACCGTGTACTATAGCCCATGGTTTTTCTTCAATTTCGACATTTTTTCAAAACGCTCAAAAACGACAAAAAATGCCATACTATAGCATGGCGTCCGAGACCGTGTACTATAGCCCATGGTTTTTCTTCGATTTCGACATTTTTTCGAAACGCTCAAAAACGCTCCGAGACCGTGTACTATAGCCCATGGTTTTTCTTCGATTTTGACATTTTTTCAAAAACGCTCAAAAACGACAAAAACGCCATACTATAGCATGGCGTCCGAGACCGTGTACTATAGCCCATGGTTTTTCTTCGATTTCGACATTTTTTCAAAAACGCTCAAAAACGCCAAAAAACGCCATACTATAGCATGGCGTCCGAGACCGTGTACTATAGCCCATGGTTTTTCTTCAATTTCGACATTTTTTCAA
>CM076982.1:21330732-21350732 GCA_039105355.1 Benthosema pterotum
TTTCCCGATGTAACTTGACCCAGTGTCAGTTTATTGTAATGCCTAGGACACTTAATGCCTCTGCCAACCTGGGGAGGGCAACCGGACTGACCTCCTTTCAATACATGCTTCTGTAGCGTGAAGCACCTTGATGTACAAGTTACACCCCCTGGTGTAACTTGACATACGCTAGTATGTCGCAGGGACTTACCCTCATTCAACCCTTGATGCTGAGTGGAAGCAGGGAGGCATTGGTTCCCATTATCCCAGTCTTTGGTATGACATGGCCGGGAATCGAACCCCGACCTCCTAGTCTCAGGCCAGACACTCTGACCACAAGGCTGCTGAGCTTTGTGGATATGAGTGTCCGCCCTGAAACTGGGAGGTCAGCATTTCGATCCCTGGCCCAAAAACTGTAAAAATGGGACCCAGTGCCTCCCCGCTTGGCACTCAATGGGTTAGATTTTGAGTAAAATCAACTAATGATTCCCGTGCGCAGCACAGGCTGCAGCTCACCGGTCAAGAGAGTGGTCACATGCGGAGGAACAAATTTCACTGCACTGAACAATCGTAGGACTTACCGTTGGTGGTGAAGATGCCGTAGAGCAGCTCCAGCTCGGGCAGGTAGAAGGTTCCCTGCAGCTCGTTGTAGCGGAAGGGGATCTCTCCGGGCCGCGAGCAGTTCAGCGGGCCTTCAGAAGGTGGTCCACGTGTCTCCAGCAGGAAGCGGGCCGCCGATGTCGTTCTTGCAGACGGGGCCGCGTGCGCGCGAGAACACGGTCCGGCCGCAGTCGTTGCTCCACCGCGTTCTCCCGGAAGAAGAAGTAGGTGAAGTTGCCGATGTCGTAGGAGGAGACGAAGTTGGGCTCTCTGTGGCCGAGATGGAGGGAGAGAGGAGAGAGAGAGAGAGAGAGAGAGAGGAGAGAGAGAGAGAGAGAGAGAGAGAGACAGAGAGAGAGAGCATTCCACAGTGCCATTTAGTTCTACATAAACAAAAACAAGCTGAACAGAATCGAGGTCTAAAATCAGACGCAGGTGTGTGCCAGGGGCGGATCTAGGCAAGGGCTTGGGGGTGCAATGCCCCCCTAAATGCCCAGACTGCTCCAACAAACACGATGGCATGCAAAAACAACCCAAGATACAGTATTTCAATTTAAAAGTATTTGAAACCTGCTACAGCTACTGCTATTAACTAACAATCGTCTCGCCACTAAAACCAACAGCATTTCATCATTGAAAACAGAAAACTCTCTTAGTCAGCCCTTTAGATTTATGCATGCTTGTGTCTGTTGCAACTTCAACGATAACTGATGTTATTATGGATGCTTACTTGCCTAATAAAAGTCCTGTAACAAAAAATGGTATGGTTGCAGAAGTCGCTCCGGGATACCATTTCCCCCCCCCCCCCCCCCCCCCCCCCCCCCCCCCCCCCCCCCCCCCAATTACACCTGCCCCTGGCGTGTGCACGAAACGAGCATGCGTACATCAGAACAACATGGTGCGACAATGCGCCGAAAATTCAATATCACACGGTGTCTTCTCAGCACAAGGCGCATGTCTCATTGAAAATGAACTATAGAGGCGCATTTTATAGCTCCCTGTGTGAAAAGCCCTTACGAGTTGTGAATGATTGACGCACGGTGTGTGTGGGTGTGTACATACTACTGCCGTACAGGCCACACGTCCACACACTCTGGGGTGGTCGGTATTAATAACAGCGGTGGTCCCGTTATGGATGGCTCTGTGCGGCAATAGCAAAACTTTTTTCATTGTCCAAACATAAGGTTAGGATGAGAAAATGGCCAAAACAAGGCCCAGCGTAATAGCCCTCTCCTCCGTCTAAAACAGGAGACCCTTGCGACACCATCATCGCAAAGGTGTTCATCTTTATGTATGACATTATCGGATCTAAAAACCGCATACTTAATTCTCACTGACAGTTGATTTAATTCACTTTTAAATGAAAGAGGATTTTTCCATCATGAGTCTCATCCCATCCGCTCACCCATAAAGCCCATCCCCCACAACTTTAGACAGCAGCACAGGGGAAGAGAAATCAATTCCATATAAAATTAGTTATTAAGCTTTTCTCCGAGGTTATTGCATAGCAGCATAAGGGGGGATGACTTTTAATTTATTTTTTCAATTGAAATGTAACTCAGATAATAGTCTTTCATTGACATGATAGCATATGACCGACTCTGTAGACTCAGCTGGCTAACACTGTTCGTCAATCAATTAGTTTTTTTTTTTGTACAGGCGGGACAAGCGTTGAACTATCCAAGATGCACATTGGAGTGAACAGAAATAGAAATCCAAAAATAAAATCACAATTTTCTCATCACTGTGTGATTGCTTGTGAGGTATTATGATCTAGAATAAAGGGAGGGAAAGTTAATTAATTAAGATATCCAACATTACCTGTCTTCTACACTGCAAAGTAGGTAAATTACTGCTTTACCACCAGTTTATGACTCTGGATATTCCAGCATTTATCTGTAACATCGAACACCCTTGCCATCTTCCTAAGCAGCTCACGTATACGAACGGTCCACATTAATACAGTATGTCTCTGCCCAGACGTTGAAGAGAAGCCTCACCGTTGAGCCACTTGGAGTTGTACTGGGCGGTGCGTAGCGGGGGCATCCCGCCAGGCTGCGGTAGATGGCCGGGTCACGGCCAGAGAAGTCCATGGCTGTGGCGGCGTACAGCTCCCCGCTGGAGGTGATGAGGGCCGTGGAGTTGTGGAGCGGGTTGTAGGGACAGCGCGCCATGCCACTGATCTGGTCGTGAATCTCTGTCAGGTTGGTTAGCTGGACAGGCAGGAGAATGGATGGATGGATGGATGGATGGATGGATGGATGGATGGATGGATGGATGGATGGATGGATGGATGGATGGATGGATGGGATGGATGGATGGATGGATGGATGGATGGATGGATGGATGGATGGATGGATGGATGGATGGATGGATGGATGGATGGGTGGATGGATGGATGGATGAACGCGTTGAGAAGGCAGAAAGAAGGAAAAGAAGATGGGAAGAAGGGAAGAGGAGAACCATGAATAAAGGTAACACATGTATCATCACATCCTTGTTCAGTGGCCTATGATAGTAGATCTACAGCAGTGGTTTTCCACCCAGTGGTCCTTGAGAGGAGTCCAGGTGGTCCCCAGCTAAATGATGGACAGTTGGTAACCAAAGGGACCCTTATCGATCTGTAACTCTTGAGAGTGTAAAATGAATTCTATTTATGCTCTCAAGAGTTAAATTATATCTGACTTACTTAATTTTCCAGAATCTATGCATTTAGAAAATGTAGAAATATTGTTATTTTGACCAACGTTTTACTAACTCTGAGAGTGTACAAATGGTACACTGTCAGGGTAAATTTAACATTGACTTTACAATATAAATTGGGGTTGCCGAAGATAGTACGTTGTAGAAATGCCATTCAAAAGGGGTAGGCCTACGTATTACAGTACGTAAACTAATGCATGTCAAACTGTCTGGGAGTCGTTGAAATAAAACAAGTCTTCTCTTATGGGGGGCCCCGGCATATCTTTTCAAATGGGGCTTCCGTGGGCTAATTAGTGTCAATTTGAGGGTCCTTGGCATGATGAAGTTTGGGAATGAGAATGCAGCTGCAAAAGTTGGATGTATGCTTGTATCTTCATGTTGCCAGCTTCCACTGAAAACTAAAGTTAGACTCTCACTTTGTAGATGCCGGTGTGAACGCACTGTAGCAGATGGAAATTATTACGCAACAAGATGTGAAGCAGCACACAAACCTCAGCAAAAAAAAAAAAAAAAAAACTTACACAGAATTTCCCAAAGAAAAACAAAATACCCAGTAGACAAAGTTAGTACAGTATGCTTCATATGTATTCAGTTATGCACCTTGACTATAAATACTCCATGCAAACGGCATTGTTTAGAACTTCAGATCCTTGTGGAGTCTGAGTTACATGATTAAACAATGAGCCAGGAGTTACTGGAACAGCGCTCCTCTTGAGAATTCTAGTTTCTACTGATCACTGCACAAAACTTAAAATGTAGCACAAGCGTGGCAAAGGGCAGCATTTACATGCAAGCCAGACACGATTTGGTAATGTAATGCTGTTTGCCTTTGCAGATACAGTATGCAAATATAACAGTGATAAAAATAACTTGTCTCATTATTACTTTGTTTTGTTTTGTTTACAGTACAGTTATTACTTTCACAAACAGGCAGATTGTCAGTATGTCTGTCTCTCTCATGTACATATGCACACCACACAAGTTGAATAAACCCTTTGGCAGAAGTATCTCGTCAATAATATTTGGAGTCAGTAGCAACACAAAACAAATACGTACTGTAGGGTCACACTCAAAAGAAAAGGACCAAAACAACCAAACGTTTCCAAATGTCAATTAAAGCTCCCATGAATGAAGTGCTTCTTCCGGAGTTTGGTTTCTAATGATGGTACAGAACATCCATCTGTTTGTCTGGCTAAACCATCAACACACCACATCACTGAGAAGAAATCCTACGTTTTAATCATGTTTCTCAACAAGACATGCAGCCGTCCTTCACGTTCCGCCTTTGAATTGCAAGCCAAATCCACTTCTCCGCATTTAAAAATAACATTACAGCATAACCAGCTCTGAGCTCTGACACAGCATGCCTATTAAAAAAGAAAAAAAAAGAGGAAAGGAAAAAGTCAACAAAATCAAAAAGAAATGGGTATATAGCTCACTGACCTTTCCTTTAGAATTGACGATAACAATATTTGTGCTACTTCATCTGACGTATAATTAGACTTTATGATGTGAAAACACACACAATAATGCGAGCTACAGACTGAGCTCACGTTCTGTTTCCGCCTGTAGTGTCCTGTAATGTCTTCCACAAAATTAAAAGCTATTATTAAAC
This sequence comes from Benthosema pterotum, assembly GCA_039105355.1. Classification (NCBI taxonomy): domain Eukaryota; kingdom Metazoa; phylum Chordata; class Actinopteri; order Myctophiformes; family Myctophidae; genus Benthosema; species Benthosema pterotum. Next base: position 21,335,630 of record CM076982.1, read on the forward strand.
TTGAATGAAAGAGGATTCCATTTGCAATAAAATGGGGTTAAGCTGCGATTCGTTTGGACAGTTCCTACTTCCTACAGAGTAGAGACAAACACAGGTGTGAGTGTGAAGTTCAATATTGTCCTAGCTGCATGATACCTTTTTACATCTAAAAGAAACCCCCACGGCATATTATCACAGGCAGGCAGGAATCGTTTATCTCCATATCTGTTTGTAGTTGTTTCAAATAAATTATAATGCCCTGTTATACTTTGTTGTTTACTATGTAAAGTACTTGCCAGCTTGAGATGCCAACATGCTGTGTCACATGAAAAAAATATGGACACCAGGTGGTCTGTTTGACAGTGTTCCTGTAGGTTTTATACATTATTCAACCACAGCATTAACAAGAGCTTGAGGCTAAATAATAAATACATTTGGAACCAATTGGAACACAGCCTCTTTTTTTCCCCTCCCGCCTGACATAGACAACATCACAACCACAGAGACAGTGCTCAATATCCCAAACACGTCCAGCGCTGAACCCGTCTCTTGCTGTGGGATGCATTTGCGATTCTGTGAATGACAGGTAGATTCTAACTTCCTCACAGGATGCCGGAACCCATTTAAAGCAGCAATTGGCAGAAACGAGGCAGCTTTATACAGCAGACTTCCCGGAGCAGGTCAATTCGGATCAAGGGTTCCGCTAACTCCTGCCACCCTCCTGCTCCGGTCCAACCCAATGAAACAGAGCGGGCCCTGTCTGCGCTCGCTGGACGCTGATGAAAGGCCCGTATTGACGGAAGTCATCCCATTGGCCGGGATAGCCGTTTTTTGGGTCAATTGGATCTTTTATGAATCGTCCAAGAGGCGATAGAGGGAAGAAATAGATAGTGAGACTTGACTACTGGACCTACCATGCATTTTAAAATGCAGCCGGGGTTGAAAGTCTTCTCTATCCAGAGCCCATGCAGCTGCGTTACTAGGAGGACACTGGAGTGGCTTTAGACTTGAATGCCTCTGATTGCTTCTTTATGGAAAGAGACGCTCAGGACTAGAGGGGACATTGTCACGGACAGCTGGGCGCTATGGCTGTACTTCACAGCTCAGAAACCATTGTGGCAATTGAGCAAATTCTGTTACCCAGTATTAAAGGGGAATGTGGGGGGGGGGTTGATTTACGTGTAATTTAAGATCTATTATGGAGTTGAATTTCCAATTTTCTGCCATGGTCCGTTTACCATATGAGAAAGCCAAGGAGTTATCTCTCTTCTCAGCATGAATGTAAATGTAAATATAGTCACAGTACATGTAGGTCTTCTGCAGTAGCAGCAATCTGCACACTATATCATCAATATCAGCTCCACTATACTGTCACCATCACCACTATAACTACTGCTATCATCATCAATATCTATAGAAATGGTTCATACTCACAAGGTGAATTTCTTTAGAATTTCTTAATTTACCGCCTCAGTGTTTGCAAGGCTGCTGAAGGCCTTTCGCAGCTGAACTGTGTTCGTTTGTCATGGCTGCTGCTGCGGTAAATTAAAACGTTCAATGAAAAGTCACGTTGTGAGTGCATACTGTTTCAATAAGACTGCTCACTGAGAGTCTATGTCCGTCTGTCCTTCTCTTATAGTAGTTCGCCTTCACACCACTACTGTGATTTAAATGAATCCTGCTGCGTATTGTCGGAAAGTGTGGCTTCGTTTGGCAGGAGTGAAACCCTGTTCAAATCCTAATGCGCATCAATTAACCGCATTCTACCCTTCCCAAAAAGGGATTTCGCTCCATCTCAAAACCAGTGACTTACCTTAAGTAAAAACATTGCAATACATCACATACATACAGATCACTTGAATTTACACATTACAATTTACAATTTAAGCAGATACAAGCTGCATTTACATGCTTTACAATTTACAATATAGCGCCAGCTCTCTGCATCAATCAATATTCACTACCATCTTTACTCTCATCACGGTCACGAACAATGTCTTTTTTGGATCATCAGTTTCACCATCATCATCAATATTGTTATACTTACTGCCATTTAAAGTCACTACCGTAGTCACCATCTTTCCCAATGTCAGTATCACCAATATTATTGCAACCGCATCACCACCATTAGTATCATCGTCATCATCAATATTACAACCACTACTATCATTAGCAAGCGCATCGTTATCAATGTCAACATCAGTACTATCAGCATCATCAACATCATTATCATTAACATCAGAGATAGGACCCGACATTGCAGTGACTATGGAACTAATAAAATATTCTTCCCCATTTCTGTCCATCCATCAAAGCTGATAGGAATGTAAGTATGCCAACAAGTGATCCCAGAACTGTTGCAACATTCCAAGCAATATATTTCGCGTTAGCGTCCGCACTGCGGGTAAATATGCCCGAGCTTGGTAAAATATCACCACAATAATGTCGTGACATTTCAGCTATATGTATTTTTGCAGCAGTAAACAGCCTTTATGAGCGTGTGACCTTTGGGTTCATTGCTTTAGGACAGAAAACAAATGTCATGAGTCACAGGGAACCCCTGCCTCCCTGTACTCCTCAACAACAGCAGAAGTACAGTAGCCTTGTATCAGAAATGGCCAAATCACAATAATACTGTAGGTAAGAGAGGATATTGTGACATTTGCAGCTCTTGGCCTGTAATTTCACTTCAGACAGACATTTACAAATCGCATTACAAAAAAGTTTCTATGCTGACTTTTCAGTTACAGTGAGTTGTTAACACTGCCGGATTTCTTAATAGAAACTAAGTGGCAGCTGCGAGCTCGAGCTACTCTGCTTCCATTACATGTAAAACCTTTTTAATCTTCTCAATTTGTGTCAAAACAAACAAAAAAGGGAACCAAACAAAAACATCCCAAAGCTATGTGATTCAGAGCTAGATGTGGCACAACAATGGAGAGAGGAGAGGAAAGGAAAAGCCAATTTTAGATCAGGCATTTTCAAACAGTGGTCTACAAGTGGTCCATGAGGAGGTTTCAGGTGGTCTCCAGTTAGATGATGGAAAGTTGGAAACCAGGTTGGTAGATCTTTAACTCTTGGAAATGGACCCATACGGGTCCATTTGGTTTCATTTATGCTCTCAAGAATTTCAGTTTCAGGAGGCTAGATGATTACAGAATGTAGAAATTTTCTAAGAATTGATCAATGCTTTGCTTGCAAACATCTTGGAGGTACAGGCAAAATCTCAACTGAGATGCTAAACATTATTAAATGATGGCTCAAATGCTGAATAAATAACAGGCTTTGAGATGAAAAGGGTTGAAACCACTGGTAGAAACCACTCATTTAGATAAAAGGAGATAATTGGAAGAGGAAAAAGAGAAGGAGAGCCGATGAGATGAAGAAAAAAAAGGGGATAAATGGCTGATGAGAAAAGATAAGAGCAACCTATTGGAGCGTGATGTTGATTTCTTACCGTTCGGTTGGTGCAAATGGGGGTGAAGGCATTAGTTCCACACGTAAACAGCCTGTTCCCATTCACTAGTAGCACTCTGATGTAGTTCTGACATTCCTCCTGTAAAGCACACACGCACACACACACACACACACACACACACACACACACACACACACACACACACACACACACACACACACACACACACACACACACACACACACACACACACACACACACACAACACACCACACACACACACACCACACACACACACACACACACCGCTGTCAGCATAGGTACCACTATGTGCAGTCATTACAGGGCAAGGTAGAGGACAGAATTAGATGTAACAACACGGAATGAGACAGAATCAGCTCCAGTCGCAGCAGCTCCAGCACCAGAACATGGATAAAGGCTGACAGAGCCGAATCAGGGCTAATGACCACTCGCTTTAGTCCCATCACACCTCGGCTCTGCAGAATAACACCTTCAATGGATGTATACGTAAAGTAATGCAACTAAGTACATCAGCGAAAGTACTACTCGTTGAGTACAATCTTGAGATACTGTACTAATTCTACTTATTTGCCAGCATTAGTTACAGGGTAGGGTACTTCACAGATTTTGATTATTATAACAAATATTTTATACTTTGCCTATTTGAAAATTGCAGATCCACACAGTAGAAGATTATTACTTGCTGTAGATTAGTACTATGTGTTCGGTACTGTCTGGTTATTATTTTGATGCCAGTACTTTTATATTATTTGTCACTGGTAAAGGTACTTCAACGTTAAAAGCAATGAGCACAAGGACGGCTACCAATCCAATCCAAAATCCAGCAGATGGGAAAACAGAACAGAATACTGGGATTGTTTCCAATGACTGGTACAAAATGTGAAACGAAAGCATGCGTGATCATACATTATTGTTCTTATAGTCAGCACACAGGATCAATCAACGGCACTAGCTGTTCTCTAAAAGATTTGAAAGTCTACGCTTAAACTGGCCTGGTCCTCCGAGAGGTTTAGGCCCCAGGTTAACAGTTTGTTAAAAAACAAATTTGCTGGGTGGGTGGGTGGCTGGCCGGATAGCCGGATGGCTGACTGGCTGACTGGCTGACTGGCTGGCTGAAGGTCTGTGGGCTGCTGAGGAACGATTGAGAGCTATATATGCTCCCGTCAGCCTCCCAAAAACAGCCGCAGAGGATTTCCACTAAAAGCTCAAAGCAAACATTACATTATCACGTGTAAGCCACGGAGGAGTGCTGTGCTAGATTCCGCGCTGGCTAGCGCAATAAAGCACTCATATAAAACTCTGCGCCATGTGTGTGTGTGTGGTGTGTGTGAAAGAGAGAGAGAGAGAGAGAGAGAGAGAGAGAGAGAGAGAGAGAGAGAGAGAGAGAGAGAGAGAGAGAGAGAGAGAGAGAGAGAGAGAGAGAGGGGCCCTAGCTGTATGAGGGAGGGGGGAAAGAACAGGATCCTCATTGAGATTTAAAGCCCTATAAAGCTGCTTTAGTCTGAGCCACCACTTGAGGTACCCCACTCCCTGTCTGCCCCCCTCCCCTCTCTTATTCTTTCTCTCATTCTTCTCCTGTCTTTTCCTCCGAAGTTATACTGCATGTGAAACCTTTTCTGGATCAGTGCGCACTTGAAAATCTATGAACAAGTGACCGTGAACCACCCATCTGACCACTTAATCCTGCAGCCAAGCGATCAGGTGTCTGGGTTTGAGTCACATGCATGTTAATGATCAATCCATTGATTGTGACCCTGAACTAACATAGTGTACTTTACTATTTGTACTAGCTGCTATTGTTATGACAATGACAAAAAAAAAAAAAAACTACCTCACATACGTATATTACAAAGTACTTTATATGATTATTAGTGCGTTTTGGGTCCACTTTCTGACGAGCGGGTCTCAGCCCACACTTTGAGAACCAGTGTGTGTGTGTGTGTGTGTGTGTGTGTGTGTGTGGCAGTAGAAGTGGTGAGGGATGAGGAGTGCGTTGATTGGGGGAGCGGAAGACAAGTAGCGTTTATTTCTATCTTGATGAGGCCATAGCTCATAAAATGATTCATTTCCCAGCTCAGGCACCGTCTACACTACAGTAGAGAGAGAGAGAGAGAGAGAGAGAGAGAGAGAGAGAGAGAGAGATAGAGAGAGAGAGAGAGAGAGAGAGAGAGAGAGAGAGAGAGAGAGAGAGAAGAGAGAGAGAGAGAGAGAGTGTGTGTGTGTGTGTGTGTGTGTGTGTGTGTGTGTGTGTGTGTGTGTGTGTGTGTGTGTGTGTGTGTGTGTGTGTGTGTGTGTGTGTGTGTGTGTGTGTGTGCGTGCGTGCGTGCGTGTGCGTGCATGTGTGTGACTCATTCTGCATATGTGTTTTAAAGTGGGCAGTTGAGTTACACTACAGTAAGAGAAAAGAGAGAGAGAGAGAGAGAGGAGAGAGAGTGTGTGTGTGTGGGGGGGGGGGGGGGGTACATGCGAGAAGAAAGCTGTCAGCTTAATTCAATTCTTCACCACAGTTTGTTTCTATGGTAAATAATGGTAAATTTAATATGTGCCCTCCGGTCGTGCTTATGAAAACATCCACATAGGCACGGTAGTAGATACGGTAGCACGGAACCTGCTGTGCTTGACTTCTCGTGTTATATATATACTGTATATATATAAAGCCACAGACAAGGCAGCAATTCCGCCCCGTCAAGTCAATTTAACTCTCGTCTCATTCTCTCAGAAGAAATAAATCAAACACTGCGCAGAGAACGACTGCAGGAAAATGAAATGCTTTAATGTTATTCTTAGTGTTCATCACAGGAGCTGATCCTCTGAAGGCGACGGGGATAGGAGGGAAGCAATTCTCCTCCACTTGACTTGACGAGGGCCGTCCTCTCCTCTCCAGGACGGAGAGGGGCTGCCTGCGTCTGAAATCCTAAACAACAGCCATGCGCTGCCTGGCCAGCCTATGCATGTCAATTATGGCTTTTAACCACCTTTCACTGGAGGATAAATACACGGACACACAAAAACACACACACACACACACACACACACACACAGCCCCGGCCATGCAGTAAAATACACAGGAGCGCTACGGGTCAAGTTCAGCTCCATTGCTTCTGTTTGGTAGACCCCGGCAGTGCCAGCTAACCACACAGACAAACACACTGGTGCATGCATTGTGAAATAAATGCAGAGGAGGTGAAAACAAAACAATAGGAGCTCTACCAAAGCCTACAGTAAAGGTGGGGTTGTGAAATCTTCATACTGTAATTTTATATTTAAAAAAAAACAACTCAAAACCTCCCCCTTTTCCAAAATATCAAAAACAACATTGCAAACCCAAAGCGATGAGACCCGCTGAGAGCTTGTGGATCTGCTATTTTGAAATAGGGCTCAAGTATAACTATGGAATTAGAGACTTTAACATGCTGTGAACAAAATACTTAGATTGTATAGAAGAGATACTTCACCAGGCATCCTGTCAAATCTATGCAGTGATGCGTTTCTCATTTCAAACTGGCCTTAGACTTCTAAAACAAGTACAGTATACTGTACATGTGTGACGTCACATCATCATTGCTTTTCACATCATGGTTCTTATGTGGAACAAAACACCACCTCAGTGGTCCATGCTGGTGTCAAAAAAAGAGAGAAAAAGAGAAAAAATTCCCATTTGCAGACAGGACATGTCGACTCACCTCAGACTTTCCGCGGCTGAAGCAGGCTCCCTTGGTGAACTCATCACAATGCCACTCAGCTTCCTGTGGAGGAGGAAACGCAGGTTTATACAAAATAAATAAGTATATCACCACAAAGTAAATAATGCAGAGACTCAGTACAATAACACTCAACAGGAAACACTTGGTAAAACAGAACAAAATGATAGTCAAAACATTTCATAAGACCTCAGACAACATTTGAATTCGTTTTAATTGAGCAACAGGCACAGTGATCCTGACATTCTCATTGTAATGCATTTTGTTTTCCAAACAATGGAAGCCATATTTGGTGGTCAAATAAATTCCAGGGGCGCCGCTGGCCTAGTGGTCCAGGCGCATGCCGCATATAGGCTTTGGCCTGTTTGAGTCCCGTTCTTTAATGCTTGCAAACATCTATTGATAGATTCAAGTGAATCTGTCAATAAGGTAAAAAGCCAAAAACAAATCTTAACTCGTATGAATCCTCAGGAGATATCAAATTTCTTTTTTAGGTCTCGAGCTAAATGTTTGTGAACCACGGCTCGATTACTAAATGATAGACTTGTGAGAGGCGGCACTGATCGTAGGCTCGACATCCAGGCTTTCGTTTTCAGCCGCGTTGCCTGAAAAGGGTAAGCCTGGAATAAATCATTAGCCACCGTGGCCTACAAGTGGGAGTCAACCTTTCCGGGTGGGCGTCGCTCCAAGCGACGTGATGTAGCACAGCACTAGATGGGCAGGTGAGGGGTTGCGACGGACGACGCGTTAGTGAGATCAAATCAGATCTACCGGCCTGGCTGGGCCGGACCCCGCCCCTCTAGGCCAAAATGCACATTGATTGAAACAGAGACTAGATGAATTTGGCATTCGACAAAACAGGAAGAGGATATATCCTAAGTAATTACACACCACATGCACAACACACGCACCACAATATTGAGGTTGAAAAGCGGTGAAGTTGTCGCCTCTTAAGAGCCGTGTTAAATACAGACAGAGGATCCAATTAAGGTACAAACACAGTTGGTGTTAACCCAAAACATAAGAGCCAGGCAAACGCAGATTACAATGCCAATTTGATTTATGTGAGGGCTAGGGGTTGGGAAATGGAAATGAGCGATGTTAAGACACAAGAGGAACATCCCGGAGCGGACACGACACCAACGTGGTTTACATTGGTCTGTTTTAAACAGAGGAAGATTTTTTTTCTCTCTCTTTTTCCCCTACATTTCACTATCAGGGAGCGAGAGGAGAAGAATTAGATGATAAAACCGGGACAACTCATTCCCGCCGAGGGTGGAAAGAGCATGCTCCAAATCTCCTGTTTAATTTCAGCATGACCGCGGGGACTCTCTCGTTGATAAAGGTTCACTATTCATGAAATAAGCGGCGGCCCCGGGGCCGGCAAAGGACCATCACGTGGTGGGCTGCGGAGCCACTCATACCATGACAGGCCAAATGAGATACCATTGCCACTAGCCAGGGTGAGTGATGGAGAGAGAGAGAGAGAGAGAGAAATGCGGGGGGAGGTTGTTCAGTGAGAAGCGGACAGCCATGTAACTTCATGTGGCAACCAGCACTAATGTCAAGTCAGGAAAAGTAGCAACCAAAAAAAAAAAGTGAAACTATTCAACCTTTTCTGGTGAGCCGGTGAGAGACGACTTTGTCTCCTGCGATAATAAGCTGGCAAGCAGCCAGAAAGTCAGAGTGATTTCATTCTCTATGGGATACAGTAAATACTCCTAACTGAAAGGGATATTATATTTCACTTGGTATCGGGGGCTGTTTTAATGCCAGGACAGCAGGGGAGCAGAAAGCTGAACCCCCTCTCAGCAGTTAGGAGAAGGACTTTCATTTCCTCTCTGAGCAGCCATGAAGACTCTCTCTCTCTCTGTGCTTTATATGAGTGAGTGGGCCTTAACTCTACTGTCTCAATGGCCTTCTGGGTGAAGGGATAGTAGGACTGCAAGCGTGCGAACATGCACACACACGTGTGTACACACGCACACTAATACACACACACACACACACACACACGGAATGACAGTGTGAGAGCATTACAAGTGTGTGCTACCACGCACGCGGGGTGGAAAAGATGGTATTATTATTAAGGTGAGACGGCTCCTTTTCTGTCTTCTTGAAGGCTACATTAAGCCTCATTTTATTGAAAACTGAGTTCTTTTTAAAATGAGTTTCAAAATGAAAACCATCTCCCTTCCAAATGTTAGTTTTAGCACCTTGTCAGGAGTAATCTCCATTCCGTCCATATATTTCCCAAGACACATAACCATTCACGTATATGGGCCAAAGTCTTGCCGGCCCCTCCGCATATCCCACTCGGGTGACATAGTGATTGAAACATTCAATTTAAAGGATGCTACCCCTGTCTGTGGTCTCCATAGTTTTCCCTGTGTGTCTGTACTAAAAGGCACATGATGCTACTGATTCAATGTCTAGGAAAAAAAAAACCTTTTGCATTTCTCCAGTGTGTTAATGTGATTGTTATAATTAGAATCCTGGTGATCTATGAACATACTGAAACATTGTGTTGTTAAACATTGTGTTGTTAAAAGTTTGTTCACGTGGCCTTTTTGTGGTCTACTATTTTGTGGTCTACTCAGCCTCATATGAATAATGAATAGAATAATGATGTTGATGATGATTTGTTGACGTTAATTTTAGTTGCCCTACCCCCAAACCCAATATACTCAAAAACTCCATTTTAACCATAATAGATACATCAAAAACACCAAATCCTTTTTTTCTGGGGACTGATATCGTCCTCCTTACACATGAGAAGCTGTGCTTTTTTCATTTACTGTTTTCATTTATTTTTAAAATATTGTTTTGGAAAATGTACCAGATTGCATATTGAACATGAAAAAAAGAATAGTAATAATCTGAACATTGTCTATGCTCTTTAAATAATGAAATCGCACACTCAAATGAATTAACTCATTATGAGTTAATCACTGCTGCTTTCAATTCCTTTTAAAGCTTGATTTACTGATAGTTATTGTATGTGGTGGGAGCTCATTCCATTTTTCTCCTGCTCTATACATTACTGTTCTCTTATGTGCATTTGTTCTTGGAATAATAGTGGGATAATAGAGTGGTATAATAGAGTGGTAATAGCCTGTCTGGTGGCATAGTCATGTCTAGCATTAGTGGGGCTATATCTGTAAAAACAGAATACCATATTCTTGGACTATAAGGCACACTTCAAGTTCAAAGCCTTTCATTTTCTTAAAAAACGACAGTGGGACTTATAATCAGGAGCACCTTATATATGGAATGTTTGACTGCAGTAGCTTCTATTCTATGTTGACTGTAGTAGCTTCTATTCTGTGCGCCTTATAATCCGGTGTGCCTTATATTGCGGAAAAAATATATTAAACAGAAATGTCAAAACACTACAAGCCAACCTCTGATCCACTCTCATCCATGATGCATCCACTGAACACTAGTCCTCCCAGAGCAGCGCAGTGTGCTGCTGCCCTGTTCTGAGTGAGCTGAAGTTTTGTTCAAATCATTTTTTGAAGCATTGGACAAATTGTTGGGCAATAATCAAGACTGGATAAAACTAGTAAAAGTATAACGGTTGAACTAGTCAACAGATATGCTCCTCTTCTTATCATTGAAATGTTTCTTAGATAATATTTTACTCATTTTACTAATGTGCATTGACACAAAAACATGTTTCATCAATGATCGCCCAACTTGTCCTCATAACCTGTCCAATAGCAGTGTTAAAACAAGTTATTAAAACAAAGTTGTCTGGAACCAGCATGATAGTCTTTGTTTTTTTAAAACGTTCAGCTTTAGCCTATTTTCAATGACCCAATTAGAAACCAGCATTATCTCTTCCTGTAACAGAAACAGAATATACACTTGATACATACATTGTGTTGGTGTAGTAAATGTGGCAAACATTGACAAAAAATGAGTAAAGAAATGGACCTAGACAACTTCCCTGGGGGACTCCAGATTGAGGAGTCACCATCTCTGGCTATGTAAGATCAAAACTACACATTGCTGCCTGTTGACCAAATAACTTTTCATACTTCAATAGCACTTTCTTTAAAATTATATGCGGATAACTTAAGCAGCAAGTCAGCAGATCAACTATCTCATCAAATGCGGCAATAAAGTCCAAGAGCACTGCAACACACATTGATTTCCTGTCAATACTTTTCAGTCAGTTGTCAGTTAGCGCTGTTAGTGCTGTGCCTGCTGAATATCCAACCTTATATGCATGTGACACTCAGTTAATGCTGTATTCTTCAAAATAGCCTTGCATTTGTTAATACATACTGTATCTAGTTCACTGGGTGGTCCAAGAGGAGCATTCCATGGATAAACATATTACTGAGCGCTATTAATGACATAAAGCACTTTGCAGTACCAAAGAAGCTAGAACCAACTAGTTAAACTGGGGTGCAATTCCACAAAGTAATGGAAATCCCAGGTATTGCCATGTAAGGCCACCTCATTAGTGCCAATCTTTCAATAGATGTAGCAGGTGAAGTACTCACCAAAACATTCCCACCAAAAGGCGGTCCCACAAAACAGAGTACCTTCAGTATGAGAGAGCAATTCACGTTTCAAAGCCAAAAGCTATTTTGGGGGTCAAACCGCACACACATCAAAGCTAACACAGCATTCTCATAGATAGAGCGAGTGGGCCCACTAAGCACTTTCACTCAATAGTCGCTGTGAATGGTGGCGGTGATCTTCAAGAAAATCATCTAAGTACACAGGAAAAGTAATTAATTTTACAATGCCAAATCAATCTTAATAGCAACATGACGAAGATGGGCTCTTTCGGTCGTGGAACGTCCATGGTCAATCTTTATTGATACAGTGAGAGTCCTCATTAGCCTTTGCAAACTGACACAGGAACAGTCAGTCGATCTCATTGCTTCGACTGGTTAAGAATCATATAATGCAATATAATAATAATCAATTCATATGTTGGCAAAACATTTCCACTAACGTCATATTAAGTGAACTGAACATGGATCTACAAGCTCACCGTGACCATTGTTGTGACCATTCACACCACATAAACCATTGGTATATATGAAAAAATAAACTCCTTGTATATTGTTTCTCTATTGAGTGAATCACTGTTAGTGCAGGCAGCTCTGGACTCATGGGTTCAGCCTGTTATGGATCCACAGGGGAGCTTTAACATTCAGTAATGCCACTATGTGTGTGACGTCCTTGGGCCTGAAAAGCCTTAAAGCCTTCAACCTGTTGGATCCATGGGGTTTGTCTGACTGCCAGGCATCACACAGACCACAGTATACAGCACCATAATCACACCCATGCTCAGGGAAAGTGCCACTGTCATTAAGGCACATTAAAAGTACATTAGCACACGCTATCGTTTCAGCGGCGCCGTGCGCCGCGAAAGATAGCTCCGTGTCAGAAGTGACAAACATCTTGAAATGGATTTGCAGACTCTTAATAATAACATGAATAATAGTCAGTGGCGTCATCCGAGAATTAAAAGAGGACCATTATTTTGGAGCACTACAAGAGACCAGTTTCTTATTATTAGAAGAATGGGGACGGGTGGGAGAGAGGAGGAGAGAGAGAGAGAGAGAGAGAGAGAGAGGAGAGAGAGAGAGAGAGAGAGAGAGAGAGAGAGAGAGAGAGAGAGAGAGAAGAGAGAGAGAGAGAGAGAGAGAGAGAGAGAGGGAGAGGGAGAGAAAGAGGAGAGAGTTCAGCAGACAAATAATAAACAAGGACAGAACTGTGCACTGGCGCATGTGTGTGTGGTGTGTGTGTGTGTGTGTGTGTGTGTGTGTGTGTGTGTGTGTGTGTGTGTGTGTGTGTGTGTGTGTGTGTGTGTGTATTAGAGAGAGAGAAGACACACACACACACACACACACACACACACACACACACACACACACACACACACACACACACACACACACACACACCACACACAGAAGAGAAGTAGAGGTACAGAGTGACCGACACACTTTGGCTCTGTCAGTCACAGGCATTCATTGCTTCAGGGACACCGAAGAATAGAAGCCTGACTATGTATGCGCGTTCCCGTGCACCGATGGCTCCACATGTCCGCCTGTAATGTTAGGAACCCAAAGAGAAGAAGAACCATTGTGCTCTAAGCTCTCATCATCCCTGACACTAAGGGGCTATTGTCAGCTCAAGGTGGTGGGTGCAGGAGAGTCTATGAGGGCGGCAAAAAAGAGAGAAAGAAAGAGAGAAATAATAAAAAAGCCGTGGGCAGAGAGACTGAAAAAGAATGTTAGACGTAGACAGAGAAAAGGACAGATGAGAAAAACAAGACCAAAAGAAACACAAAAAAAACAAAGAGATACCCAGAGGTCGCGTTTGGAGTATGGAGGCGCGGAGGCCGAGAAGAGAAGAGAGAGACGGAGTGGGTGAGGAGTTAATGAGGGGGAGGATCTCAACCAGCCACCGCACACACATCCAGACATGATAGTGAATAGATCTTGCATAAAGAAGGGACCAGAGAACACTCGCCCTAGTCACAGGCATTTGGCCTTGTGAATTGACTGGCTGTGTGCTCCATTACAGTAAGGGGTGGAGAGACAGAGAGAGGCAGGGGTGGATCTAGGCATGGGCATGGGGGGCAATGCCCCCTAAATGCCCAGTCTGCCCCACCTAACACGATGGCATGCAAAACAACCCAAGATATTTCAAATTAACATGCTTATATTTAAAATGATTTGAAACACTACTACTGCTACTAACTAACTACAGCTGTGGCACCACTAAACCAACACAATTTCATCATGCAAAACGGAAAACTCTCCGAGTCAGGCCTTTAGGCTTTGTGCATGCTGCGTCTGTTGCAACTTCAACAACAACTGATGTTATTATTGATGCTTAATTGCCTGATAAAAGTCCATACCAAAGAACGTATGGATGCGGCTTCATACCATTTTCTCCTGCCCCCCCTCCCAAATGGGAAATGTTACATTCGCCCCTGGTGGAGAGAGAGAGAGAGGGAGAGGGAGGGAGAGAGAATGGGGGAAATCTACACAAACGCAGCCGGAGAAATCTAATCTGTCTCTTGAATGGCTGATGATATTACATTTTGCTGTGCCGGTAGTACTAGCTTTACTATTCATACTGATGTCTGCTGATGTAAGCCACGGAAAGATTTACATAGCAAAACGTGTCCTTGTGTGGCATCACTGTCTGTCACTGTCTCTCATAATGCCATAAAAATATCCTGTACAGATATTGTGAAGAAACACAGTACTGTGAAATATGCCGGTATGCTGCATCACGCTCTAGTGTGATTCCCATACATGACCAGCCAATTCCATGACATCATTCTCCTTGCGGGTGCTTGTAAATCGATGTTGTTGTTTTTTTATTCGGTACATTAAATCAGAGGTTTTCAGCCCTTTTCATACCAGGGCGGGGGACCACTATATTTTTCTGCATTTTAGCCACGGACCACCATTTGATGTTGAGTTCAGTACCTGAACAAAAAGTTGGGATTTTCATTTAAGTTTTGGACCACAATTTAGGAGATTACTGGCAAAATGTCAAAATAATAGTTGTGTACATTCTTGAAAATATAGTCATTCAGATGTCTTGAGATAGTAAAATGATACCAAATGGACCCTTAAGGGGCATTTGAATGTCCATTTAACTGGGGACCATCTGGAATCCTCTCAGGGACCACTGGTGGTCCCGGATCACGGTTGAAAACCACTACATTAAATGAAATGGCAATGTACGCCGGAGCTCTAGAGAGTGAATTAGCAAAACTCCCAAAATAGTGTAGGTGATCTGTTCGCCACTGATTAGCAAAGGCTAATTGCCTTTACTTTACAGTGCGACTGTGAGCAATGGGCAACGGTGCAAAGCATAGCAGAGGAAAATTGGTACGCAGCAACTATTCATAGGGGGAAAGGCTCTTTAATTCATAATAAAGTCTTCATAGAGGTGAAAATGTAATAATTGG
>CM076982.1:21355732-21362432 GCA_039105355.1 Benthosema pterotum
CCCCCCCCCCCCCCCCCCCCCCCCCCCCCCCCCCCCCCCCCCCCCCCCCCCCCCCCCCCCCCCCCCCCCCCCCCCCCCCCCCCCCCCCCCCCCCCCCCCCCCCCCCCCCCCCCCCCCCCCCCCCCCCCCCCCCCCCCCCCCCCCCCCCCCCCCCCCCCCCCCCCCCCCCCCCCCCCCCCCCCCCCCCCCCCCCCCCCCCCCCCCCCCCCCCCCCCCCCCCCCCCCCCCCCCCCCCCCCCCCCCCCCCCCCCCCCCCCCCCCCCCCCCCCCCCCCCCCCCCCCCCCCCCCCCCCCCCCCCCCCCCCCCCCCCCCCCCCCCCCCCCCCCCCCCCCCCCCCCCCCCCCCCCCCCCCCCCCCCCCCCCCCCCCCCCCCCCCCCCCCCCCCCCCCCCCCCCCCCCCCCCCCCCCCCCCCCCCCCCCCCCCCCCCCCCCCCCCCCCCCCCCCCCCCCCCCCCCCCCCCCCCCCCCCCCCCCCCCCCCCCCCCCCCCCCCCCCCCCCCCCCCCCCCCCCCCCCCCCCCCCCCCCCCCCCCCCCCCCCCCCCCCCCCCCCCCCCCCCCCCCCCCCCCCCCCCCCCCCCCCCCCCCCCCCCCCCCCCCCCCCCCCCCCCCCCCCCCCCCCCCCCCCCCCCCCCCCCCCCCCCCCCCCCCCCCCCCCCCCCCCCCCCCCCCCCCCCCCCCCCCCCCCCCCCCCCCCCCCCCCCCCCCCCCCCCCCCCCCCCCCCCCCCCCCCCCCCCCCCCCCCCCCCCCCCCCCCCCCCCCCCCCCCCCCCCCCCCCCCCCCCCCCCCCCCCCCCCCCCCCCCCCCCCCCCCCCCCCCCCCCCCCCCCCCCCCCCCCCCCCCCCCCCCCCCCCCCCCCCCCCCCCCCCCCCCCCCCCCCCCCCCCCCCCCCCCCCCCCCCCCCCCCCCCCCCCCCCCCCCCCCCCCCCCCCCCCCCCCCCCCCCCCCCCCCCCCCCCCCCCCCCCCCCCCCCCCCCCCCCCCCCCCCCCCCCCCCCCCCCCCCCCCCCCCCCCCCCCCCCCCCCCCCCCCCCCCCCCCCCCCCCCCCCCCCCCCCCCCCCCCCCCCCCCCCCCCCCCCCCCCCCCCCCCCCCCCCCCCCCCCCCCCCCCCCCCCCCCCCCCCCCCCCCCCCCCCCCCCCCCCCCCCCCCCCCCCCCCCCCCCCCCCCCCCCCCCCCCCCCCCCCCCCCCCCCCCCCCCCCCCCCCCCCCCCCCCCCCCCCCCCCCCCCCCCCCCCCCCCCCCCCCCCCCCCCCCCCCCCCCCCCCCCCCCCCCCCCCCCCCCCCCCCCCCCCCCCCCCCCCCCCCCCCCCCCCCCCCCCCCCCCCCCCCCCCCCCCCCCCCCCCCCCCCCCCCCCCCCCCCCCCCCCCCCCCCCCCCCCCCCCCCCCCCCCCCCCCCCCCCCCCCCCCCCCCCCCCCCCCCCCCCCCCCCCCCCCCCCCCCCCCCCCCCCCCCCCCCCCCCCCCCCCCCCCCCCCCCCCCCCCCCCCCCCCCCCCCCCCCCCCCCCCCCCCCCCCCCCCCCCCCCCCCCCCCCCCCCCCCCCCCCCCCCCCCCCCCCCCCCCCCCCCCCCCCCCCCCCCCCCCCCCCCCCCCCCCCCCCCCCCCCCCCCCCCCCCCCCCCCCCCCCCCCCCCCCCCCCCCCCCCCCCCCCCCCCCCCCCCCCCCCCCCCCCCCCCCCCCCCCCCCCCCCCCCCCCCCCCCCCCCCCCCCCCCCCCCCCCCCCCCCCCCCCCCCCCCCCCCCCCCCCCCCCCCCCCCCCCCCCCCCCCCCCCCCCCCCCCCCCCCCCCCCCCCCCCCCCCCCCCCCCCCCCCCCCCCCCCCCCCCCC
Source organism: Benthosema pterotum (assembly GCA_039105355.1). Classification (NCBI taxonomy): domain Eukaryota; kingdom Metazoa; phylum Chordata; class Actinopteri; order Myctophiformes; family Myctophidae; genus Benthosema; species Benthosema pterotum. Next base: position 21,357,560 of record CM076982.1, read on the forward strand.
CCCCCCCCCCCCCCCCCCCCCCCCCCCCCCCCCCCCCCCCCCCCCCCCCCCCCCCCCCCCCCCCCCCCCCCCCCCCCCCCCCCCCCCCCCCCCCCCCCCCCCCCCCCCCCCCCCCCCCCCCCCCCCCCCCCCCCCCCCCCCCCCCCCCCCCCCCCCCCCCCCCCCCCCCCCCCCCCCCCCCCCCCCCCCCCCCCCCCCCCCCCCCCCCCCCCCCCCCCCCCCCCCCCCCCCCCCCCCCCCCCCCCCCCCCCCCCCCCCCCCCCCCCCCCCCCCCCCCCCCCCCCCCCCCCCCCCCCCCCCCCCCCCCCCCCCCCCCCCCCCCCCCCCCCCCCCCCCCCCCCCCCCCCCCCCCCCCCCCCCCCCCCCCCCCCCCCCCCCCCCCCCCCCCCCCCCCCCCCCCCCCCCCCCCCCCCCCCCCCCCCCCCCCCCCCCCCCCCCCCCCCCCCCCCCCCCCCCCCCCCCCCCCCCCCCCCCCCCCCCCCCCCCCCCCCCCCCCCCCCCCCCCCCCCCCCCCCCCCCCCCCCCCCCCCCCCCCCCCCCCCCCCCCCCCCCCCCCCCCCCCCCCCCCCCCCCCCCCCCCCCCCCCCCCCCCCCCCCCCCCCCCCCCCCCCCCCCCCCCCCCCCCCCCCCCCCCCCCCCCCCCCCCCCCCCCCCCCCCCCCCCCCCCCCCCCCCCCCCCCCCCCCCCCCCCCCCCCCCCCCCCCCCCCCCCCCCCCCCCCCCCCCCCCCCCCCCCCCCCCCCCCCCCCCCCCCCCCCCCCCCCCCCCCCCCCCCCCCCCCCCCCCCCCCCCCCCCCCCCCCCCCCCCCCCCCCCCCCCCCCCCCCCCCCCCCCCCCCCCCCCCCCCCCCCCCCCCCCCCCCCCCCCCCCCCCCCCCCCCCCCCCCCCCCCCCCCCCCCCCCCCCCCCCCCCCCCCCCCCCCCCCCCCCCCCCCCCCCCCCCCCCCCCCCCCCCCCCCCCCCCCCCCCCCCCCCCCCCCCCCCCCCCCCCCCCCCCCCCCCCCCCCCCCCCCCCCCCCCCCCCCCCCCCCCCCCCCCCCCCCCCCCCCCCCCCCCCCCCCCCCCCCCCCCCCCCCCCCCCCCCCCCCCCCCCCCCCCCCCCCCCCCCCCCCCCCCCCCCCCCCCCCCCCCCCCCCCCCCCCCCCCCCCCCCCCCCCCCCCCCCCCCCCCCCCCCCCCCCCCCCCCCCCCCCCCCCCCCCCCCCCCCCCCCCCCCCCCCCCCCCCCCCCCCCCCCCCCCCCCCCCCCCCCCCCCCCCCCCCCCCCCCCCCCCCCCCCCCCCCCCCCCCCCCCCCCCCCCCCCCCCCCCCCCCCCCCCCCCCCCCCCCCCCCCCCCCCCCCCCCCCCCCCCCCCCCCCCCCCCCCCCCCCCCCCCCCCCCCCCCCCCCCCCCCCCCCCCCCCCCCCCCCCCCCCCCCCCCCCCCCCCCCCCCCCCCCCCCCCCCCCCCCCCCCCCCCCCCCCCCCCCCCCCCCCCCCCCCCCCCCCCCCCCCCCCCCCCCCCCCCCCCCCCCCCCCCCCCCCCCCCCCCCCCCCCCCCCCCCCCCCCCCCCCCCCCCCCCCCCCCCCCCCCCCCCCCCCCCCCCCCCCCCCCCCCCCCCCCCCCCCCCCCCCCCCCCCCCCCCCCCCCCCCCCCCCCCCCCCCCCCCCCCCCCCCCCCCCCCCCCCCCCCCCCCCCCCCCCCCCCCCCCCCCCCCCCCCCCCCCCCCCCCCCCCCCCCCCCCCCCCCCCCCCCCCCCCCCCCCCCCCCCCCCCCCCCCCCCCCCCCCCCCCCCCCCCCCCCCCCCCCCCCCCCCCCCCCCCCCCCCCCCCCCCCCCCCCCCCCCCCCCCCCCCCCCCCCCCCCCCCCCCCCCCCCCCCCCCCCCCCCCCCCCCCCCCCCCCCCCCCCCCCCCCCCCCCCCCCCCCCCCCCCCCCCCCCCCCCCCCCCCCCCCCCCCCCCCCCCCCCCCCCCCCCCCCCCCCCCCCCCCCCCCCCCCCCCCCCCCCCCCCCCCCCCCCCCCCCCCCCCCCCCCCCCCCCCCCCCCCCCCCCCCCCCCCCCCCCCCCCCCCCCCCCCCCCCCCCCCCCCCCCCCCCCCCCCCCCCCCCCCCCCCCCCCCCCCCCCCCCCCCCCCCCCCCCCCCCCCCCCCCCCCCCCCCCCCCCCCCCCCCCCCCCCCCCCCCCCCCCCCCCCCCCCCCCCCCCCCCCCCCCCCCCCCCCCCCCCCCCCCCCCCCCCCCCCCCCCCCCCCCCCCCCCCCCCCCCCCCCCCCCCCCCCCCCCCCCCCCCCCCCCCCCCCCCCCCCCCCCCCCCCCCCCCCCCCCCCCCCCCCCCCCCCCCCCCCCCCCCCCCCCCCCCCCCCCCCCCCCCCCCCCCCCCCCCCCCCCCCCCCCCCCCCCCCCCCCCCCCCCCCCCCCCCCCCCCCCCCCCCCCCCCCCCCCCCCCCCCCCCCCCCCCCCCCCCCCCCCCCCCCCCCCCCCCCCCCCCCCCCCCCCCCCCCCCCCCCCCCCCCCCCCCCCCCCCCCCCCCCCCCCCCCCCCCCCCCCCCCCCCCCCCCCCCCCCCCCCCCCCCCCCCCCCCCCCCCCCCCCCCCCCCCCCCCCCCCCCCCCCCCCCCCCCCCCCCCCCCCCCCCCCCCCCCCCCCCCCCCCCCCCCCCCCCCCCCCCCCCCCCCCCCCCCCCCCCCCCCCCCCCCCCCCCCCCCCCCCCCCCCCCCCCCCCCCCCCCCCCCCCCCCCCCCCCCCCCCCCCCCCCCCCCCCCCCCCCCCCCCCCCCCCCCCCCCCCCCCCCCCCCCCCCCCCCCCCCCCCCCCCCCCCCCCCCCCCCCCCCCCCCCCCCCCCCCCCCCCCCCCCCCCCCCCCCCCCCCCCCCCCCCCCCCCCCCCCCCCCCCCCCCCCCCCCCCCCCCCCCCCCCCCCCCCCCCCCCCCCCCCCCCCCCCCCCCCCCCCCCCCCCCCCCCCCCCCCCCCCCCCCCCCCCCCCCCCCCCCCCCCCCCCCCCCCCCCCCCCCCCCCCCCCCCCCCCCCCCCCCCCCCCCCCCCCCCCCCCCCCCCCCCCCCCCCCCCCCCCCCCCCCCCCCCCCCCCCCCCCCCCCCCCCCCCCCCCCCCCCCCCCCCCCCCCCCCCCCCCCCCCCCCCCCCCCCCCCCCCCCCCCCCCCCCCCCCCCCCCCCCCCCCCCCCCCCCCCCCCCCCCCCCCCCCCCCCCCCCCCCCCCCCCCCCCCCCCCCCCCCCCCCCCCCCCCCCCCCCCCCCCCCCCCCCCCCCCCCCCCCCCCCCCCCCCCCCCCCCCCCCCCCCCCCCCCCCCCCCCCCCCCCCCCCCCCCCCCCCCCCCCCCCCCCCCCCCCCCCCCCCCCCCCCCCCCCCCCCCCCCCCCCCCCCCCCCCCCCCCCCCCCCCCCCCCCCCCCCCCCCCCCCCCCCCCCCCCCCCCCCCCCCCCCCCCCCCCCCCCCCCCCCCCCCCCCCCCCCCCCCCCCCCCCCCCCCCCCCCCCCCCCCCCCCCCCCCCCCCCCCCCCCCCCCCCCCCCCCCCCCCCCCCCCCCCCCCCCCCCCCCCCCCCCCCCCCCCCCCCCCCCCCCCCCCCCCCCCCCCCCCCCCCCCCCCCCCCCCCCCCCCCCCCCCCCCCCCCCCCCCCCCCCCCCCCCCCCCCCCCCCCCCCCCCCCCCCCCCCCCCCCCCCCCCCCCCCCCCCCCCCCCCCCCCCCCCCCCCCCCCCCCCCCCCCCCCCCCCCCCCCCCCCCCCCCCCCCCCCCCCCCCCCCCCCCCCCCCCCCCCCCCCCCCCCCCCCCCCCCCCCCCCCCCCCCCCCCCCCCCCCCCCCCCCCCCCCCCCCCCCCCCCCCCCCCCCCCCCCCCCCCCCCCCCCCCCCCCCCCCCCCCCCCCCCCCCCCCCCCCCCCCCCCCCCCCCCCCCCCCCCCCCCCCCCCCCCCCCCCCCCCCCCCCCCCCCCCCCCCCCCCCCCCCCCCCCCCCCCCCCCCCCCCCCCCCCCCCCCCCCCCCCCCCCCCCCCCCCCCCCCCCCCCCCCCCCCCCCCCCCCCCCCCCCCCCCCCCCCCCCCCCCCCCCCCCCCCCCCCCCCCCCCCCCCCCCCCCCCCCCCCCCCCCCCCCCCCCCCCCCCCCCCCCCCCCCCCCCCCCCCCCCCCCCCCCCCCCCCCCCCCCCCCCCCCCCCCCCCCCCCCCCCCCCCCCCCCCCCCCCCCCCCCCCCCCCCCCCCCCCCCCCCCCCCCCCCCCCCCCCCCCCCCCCCCCCCCCCCCCCCCCCCCCCCCCCCCCCCCCCCCCCCCCCCCCCCCCCCCCCCCCCCCCCCCCCCCCCCCCCCCCCCCCCCCCCCCCCCCCCCCCCCCCCCCCCCCCCCCCCCCCCCCCCCCCCCCCCCCCCCCCCCCCCCCCCCCCCCCCCCCCCCCCCCCCCCCCCCCCCCCCCCCCCCCCCCCCCCCCCCCCCCCCCCCCCCCCCCCCCCCCCCCCCCCCCCCCCCCCCCCCCCCCCCCCCCCCCCCCCCCCCCCCCCCCCCCCCCCCCCCCCCCCCCCCCCCCCCCCCCCCCCCCCCCCCCCCCCCCCCCCCCCCCCCCCCCCCCCCCCCCCCCCCCCCCCCCCCCCCCCCCCCCCCCCCCCCCCCCCCCCCCCCCCCCCCCCCCCCCCCCCCCCCCCCCCCCCCCCCCCCCCCCCCCCCCCCCCCCCCCCCCCCCCAACCCCCCTTCAAGTCCCCCCCCCCCCCCCCCCCCCCCACCCCCCCCCTCCCATTATTACCCCCCCCCCCCCCCCCCCCCCACGCTGTCCCTAACCCCCTTTTATTTATATTCCCCCCCCCCCTTTGAACCCTACTATCCCTTGCTCCCCTGCAACCCCCCTTCCCCCCCCCCCCCCAGAGAATAATACCCCCCAGACCCCCCCCCCCCCCTGACCCCCCC